>CM038219.1:121015589-121465589 GCA_021442155.1 Cymbidium sinense
ACCTAAACGATCTTCCCTTGATTTTGATCGTAGCCCTCCGATTGAGGAGATGTTCATCCCACATTTTGAGCCTGAAATCAGATGGAGACGTCGATCAGAGATAAGGCTGAAAGAAGAAGAGGAAGATGATGAAGATATCTTGGGGGTAGATGTGGTGTATATGGTGCAACACATCGGAGAACCATCTGATGTATGATAGTACCGATCCAAGCATCATGGTGTCACATAGGGCTACAAATGAACCGAGCATTCAATAAGCTACTCGTGACTCGGCTCAATTAGAGCTTGTTTATGTTCATTCATTTAACTAATCAAACGAGCTTGAACACTTTTGTAAATACTCGATTGCTAAATGAACAAGCTTGAATAAGTTGTTGTTCAGTTTATTTATGTTCATGAATAGTATCATTTAAAGCTCACGAACAAGCTCATTAAGGAGCTTGATTATGGCTCGATTAAAGCTTGTTCATAAACAATATCATTTATATTTCTCAACTTGCTGCTCGCTAACAAGCTTGATTAAGGCTCGTTATTTCATTAAAAGCCGGTTAAGGTGCTCGATAAGCCAAATTTGAACTAAGCTTGTGAACAAGCTCGAGCCGAGCTTGAACAAGATTTTAAACGAGCTCGAGCTTGAACACCATCTTAAAATCTTGTATCGAGCTCGAGCTCAATAATGACAAACGAGCTTGAACTTGAATAAGCTCCTGCTCGGCTCAGCTCGGTTCTTTTGTAGCCCTAGTGTCACACCTCATATCCACATCGAAGAACCGCCGTCAAACGGAACATTTTAGTTCCTCCTCAAAGTGACTAGCAAGAAGAGGAACAAGAGGAAGAAGATAACATGTTATTCACTGACACTGATACGCTTGCTCAAGTGCAAAGACAAATGCAGCGGCAGATGAAAGCATAGGATAAAGAGATCTCTCAGCTAAATTCAAAGATGAATCAGATGATGATGCGGATGAATTTCATGATGCAAATGATGGAGGAATGTCTTACAATGAACAGTTCCTCTAGCCAATCATCAAACAATCATCAACACCGCACCCATAAATCCACCAGCAAGTGCCACAAACCAGCATAAAGTGCTCACGATGGTAGAAATGAAGTCAATCAATTGACGCTCAACCTACTCCTCGATATAACAACACATCCGAAGCTAATGATAGTTGTACAACTTGAAACAATTATAAGTGAAAATATTAAAGTCATAGCGCAGAACAAGTGGAGAAGCGGTAAAGAGCCCATACTGAATATGATCAGGTGTCGTATCCTAAAGGTTATTCTGTGCCAAAATTCTACTCATTTTATGACAACGATAACCTCAGGCAACACCTAGCATAATTTAAAGCAACTTATGGCAATATTAGGGGTAATGACGCGTTGTTGTTCCATCAGTTCGTTAGCAGCTTAATTTCAATTGCTTTTGAGTGGTACGTAGAGTTATCAAATGACTCAGTTAAGACATTCGCCGAGTTGGAGGCAATATACATCAAAAGATTTTCCAATGCAGTCAGAAAGACCACAATAGCTGATCTCATCCTAGAGAAAAGGAAGAAGGATGAGTTAGTTAACTCACTGACGAAACATGAGTATGAAGTGCAAGCAACAACTGTAAGAAGAACATGCAATTCAGCTGCTAATGGGCAACATTGATGATAAAATGGCATCTTATTTATGCATGGCTTTCATCACCACCTTCCAAGAACTACTGGATCGAGTGGTGAAATTTGAAAAGTCGAATCTTTCCAAACCTGAAAGCCATTCGACATAGCAAAGAAAGGGACATTCTCAGAATCAAGGAGGAGTGAATCTCACACTGCTTCATGCGATTCGAATAGAGAAAGATGAGCGACCTATAATGCAAATAAGGGAAAACAACCCATTTATTTTGAAGAAAAGGTCAAACAACCCTTCAATTCTCAGCCAAAGTTAGTTCTTAGAGGCAATGATAAACCCAAAACTTTCTCGGATAGTGGTGAGCACCCAAGACAATCATTAGAAGATGATGATCGAATGCATTCATCTCTTAAGGAGAAAATGAATAAAGAATACTTTTTCAAAAGAGAAAGTGTGGCCAAACTATTCTGGCAAGCACTCAAGGCAAGGTCGGAGTTGCCATAATGCAAAAGACCATTACTGTCCATATCATCGGGTCGTTAACCATCCTACAGAAGATTATTATGTATTCAAAAATTGGCTGGAAAGGAAGTACTGAAAGGGTGAATTCACGCTACCCAATAGTGTCCTTATTCACCCAAAGAAAGAATCTACAATGATAGTTACGTCCTCTTCCGTGCCCCCACAGAAAAATAGAGCAAAAGAAAAGATAGTTGAGAATGATAAATGAGAGACTGCGGTCTCAAAGAAAATTGTGAAAATGTTGAAACAATTAGAAGGCGTTCCTGGTGTCAAGTGGAGATCACCGTTTGAGCCAGTACTAGAACCAAAGGAAGGATCTACAATAAAAGGTTTTGCTCTTCAGAAGTAGTCTAAGGTGGTTGGTGTTTCCCGACCTGAGAAGCAGCCTATTTGTAGTTCGCCAAAAACTCCCAAAATGCTAGCCAAACAAAAAAAGATAAAGAAGAAATCCACCACCCAAAAGATTATTAATAATCTAGAAGAATATTAGCAACCAACGAGGCAACATATCAAGCTTGCTGATTTCTTGTCGGGACTCCAAATCATTGAAATAAATGATGATGAAGATGATGATGAAGAATCTTGTTATGGAGAATTCTATCGGGTTATCTCAGTGTCCTTGGAAACTCCCCAACGGAATTCATTTCTGCAAGATAATCCGAGAAGAAGAACCACTAATGATGTAGCATTCAAGCCTTGTCTGATGGTGAAGTAAACAAATGATAGCTCGGAAGAAGACTTGTGTTTTCCAAAGGAAGATGAGTCAAAGTTTTCAATATCACCATTGATGAAGGGCATAAAACTGGGAAGTGATTCTGAAGGCTTCATCCGATCCTTCGGCATAAATAGTGATTCTGAAGAGAAGACTTCTTTAGAAGAATCTGAGTCTGATAAAGTAGCCGGTGCCTAAGAAGTGGCAAGGTGTTGTCGTCATCACGGAAGAAAGGAACGCAAAATAAAGGCAATGATAAGAACATAGAAGTTAATGAAAATATCATTCCCAAAGATCCAAAGAAGAAGCCTAACATGGATAAAGGAATCAATTACAACATCCTATGTCACTTGAGGAAGATCCCTGCACACTTGAGTGTGTATGAGGCCCTCGATGTCACAAGATCTTCGTGAAACCTTAATTCAGGCTCATAAGAATCTGGAGAAATCTAAAGTGTACATCGTCGAGCGGTGTATGACTAAAGTATTACAATCTCAAGACTTTCCGACGATCACCTTCTCTGAGGAAGATCTTATGCTCGGAACATTAGAACATAATTGTCCGATATATGTCTCTGCAGAGAGCGATGGTGTTATAATCAATTGAATTTTAATTGATCCAGGTTCATCTATTAATCTCATGAGCCTACGAGCATTGAGAGGATTGCCCTTGATGTTCGATTTAGGATGAGATAAATTGTTGATTCACTTCAATGAAAAGGACAAAAGACTCTGATCTTTTACCTTACCATTAAGATTCGGGAACTTTACATAAGCCAAATTCCATGTCATTGATCTGACACCTCTGAGCCTTATTGGGTCATCCTTGGCTACATGAGTACGAATAGCCTAATTTGTACCAATGCATGAAATATATAAAAGATGAGGAAGAACATAGAATTCCTCGTAATCTTCGTTGTAGTTCATGAAGCTAAAATCTATGAAGATGTGAAATATTATTTGTTAAAGGAACCCGACCTCAACAATCTAAAGCTTTAACTTCAAAGACGCAAAATAATCCAAAGAAGTAAAAGGGGAGAAAGAAGGCACCGACTCTTCCTAAAGCTAAGTGCATCACCTAAGTTGAAAAGACTAGTCCCTCATCTGGGCAGTGACATAGAAGAAGAAGAGGATGATCATCCTCTTGGGCCTGAGGGAGTGAACAAGTCTCTAGTGAAAGAAAAGAAAAATATAGAATACTGACTTATAATCGAACCTACTTATGAATGTGAAGTTCAAGATATCTTTTCAAGAAGGACGGCAAACTTATTGATATCGAAAATTCATTAGTGGTGTGGGCCTTTTCAACACTTCAAGGAAATCACTCCACGTGAGGTTCATATTATTGGAGAGTCAAAGACTTTCTATATGCCTCATTTGCCTGGAAGTGATGAACGGGAAATTTCATTTTACAAGTCTGAGGAATGTCATCACCAAGATTTTGATTGGCTCATGCAATTTGATGAATCTGACGATATGGTGCCAACTAGAATGCCAAAATATTACCTTTTAAAGATTCACAAGATGATGCACAAATTGGGAGTTAATGTTGGAACTGATAAGTGGCGAGCTCACCTTTTAGACACCCTCTAGAATTTAAAAAGTCCACAGACCTTACGAAAGTGTGATAGACATACATCTAAAGGTCTTGGATATGTTCGACGTAGGCATCCTCGAAGATCTTATTATGATAGCGGGAAATGAAGTTCAAACTGAAATTGAAAATGAAGATAATCTTTATGAGATTTATCTGACCAACAATGAAGAAATAGAAGCTGCCACCTAAAGAGCTTGAGGATGGTGGGCAAGTAGCTATGGATGAACTAAAAGAAATCAACTTGGGAATAGAAGATGATCCCCCAACCTCATAGTGCCCTTTTTCCCAAGAAAAGGTGAAGAATTAAATGTCATACTTTGTAAATTTAGGGATTGCTTTGCTTGGACATACTCCAAAATGCCAGACTTATCCCCTAATGTGGTAGTTCACAAACTAGTCATCAAGGTAGATGTAACACTTGTTACGCAAGATCATAGGCAAATGAGATTAGAGATTGAAAAATAAGTAATTATAGAAACTAAGAAGCTAATCGAAGTAGGCTTTATCCGAGAAGAAAAGTATGTAGATTGGATAGCCAACATTGTTTCGATGAGAAAGAATGATCAAATCAGATTCATTGATTTTGAGATATGAACAAAGCAATACCCAAAAGATGATTTTCTGCTTCCAATATCAGAACTACTAGTGGATAATACTTCCTACTACGACATGTTCTCATTCATGGATGAATCATCAAGGTATAATCAAATCAAGATGGCTCCCAAAGATGAAAGACACACATCATTTTGGACGCTAATTGGTATATATATATATAGTCATACCCTTCGGATTGAAGAATGATGGAGCTACATATCAGAGGGCTATGACACGCATCTTCGATGAGTTGATTCATCAAAAAGTAAAATGTTATATGGATGATCTCGTCGTTAAGAGCATAGATCGAGAAGATCATTTCAATGACCTGAGAATGGTCTTGAATTAGGTAAGATGATCTCAAGATGAATCCTCTTAAATGTGTATTTGGGGTTTCGTTTGGAAAGTTCCTTGGCTATCTGGTGCGGCATAGAGGAATTGAGATCAACCCTAATAAAATCAAAGCGATAGTGGATATGCCACCGTCGAAGAATCTTTGTCAACTTCGTTCTATGCAGGGACATCTGGCATTCATCCGGCACTTCATATCAATTTTGTGAGGTAGGTGTTAACCATTCGCTAAATTAATGAAGAAGAATGTGTCATTTAAATGGGATAATGAGTGTCAAGAAGCATTCAATAGCATCAAAAGATACATGTTAAATTTATCAATCCTTGAAGCCACCGTGGAAGCCCATCATTTTATATATACTGCATTAAAAGAATACCTCAGGGCACTGCTTGTATCGCACAATGAAGAAGGTAAGGAAAATGCGCTGTACTATATCAGTCGAAGATTGATAGGAGCTGAGGCAAAGTACTCTCCGATCGAGAAGCAGTGTCTTGCACTAATCTTTGCTGCACAAAAGCTTCGACATTATATGTTATCACATAAGATAACACTCATCTCAAAGATCGATCCACTAATGTTCTTGATGACAAAATTAGCATTGATAGGTCGTCGACACGATGGCGGTCCTATTACGGTTCGATACTACATATGTATCTTAGAAAGCTGTGAAGGGACAGATACTAGCAGACTTCTCCACATCCTATCCCGAGATTCAGATGATCCATGATCTATGATGAGATTATGTTTATCTATGAAAGAGAAAAGCTACATTTTGAGAAATATATTTCGACGGGCATCATCCATTAAGCTTTCTACCAAATCTACCAAAAGCAAGAGTCATTGGTCTCGCCTTCATAACACCAAGGTGGTATAATGAGCCATACATCGATCGAGCCAAGAACTAAATGAAACTTAGCGATGCATTGGTGGTCTCAAGAAGTTGTTATCATCATCCAAAATTTGAGAATTTTTTGAGACTCTGGTCAACCAAGTATTAAGCATCTACAAAATTAACAAGCTTGAATTGTACTATAAAGGAAGTGCTTGAGCTCATGAAGCAAATTTCAAACATTAAACTAGCTTGAGTTTCTCAAGAATAGTAAAGTATATTGCCAAGCTAAAAAGAAATGGCAACACCTGACGATGATGTGTTGATTGAAGTGTCCACTCATCGAAGTCGCAACCAAGAAATCCATATTCCCCAGGGGATATCAATTCCGGGAAGCAATTAAAATTGCTCCTCAATCTCACAAAGAACGACAAGTACAAAAGATAGAAAAACTCAAGAGTATTACGAACAAATCATGGGAAGCTTTCATGGTGGAAGAGCCAGATCATTGGAGACAACCCTTCATCGATTATTTCAAAGAAAATAAATTGTCGAGCAATAAATCACTAGCCAAACAAATTATGAAAAGAATCATATGATATGCTTATGTCAATGACACATTATACCGTAGATCCTTTGAACAAATGTCACTGTGATGCTTAGGGATGGATGAAGCCAACAAAGTCATGTCTGAAATTCATGAAAGACTTTATGGAGTACATCAATCAGGTCCCAAAATGGTGACAAAATCAAAAGGATGGGATACTATTGGCCATCGATGGTGAAAGAATACATTGATCATGCCAAAAGGTGCCATGAATGACAAGTCCATGGAGATCTCATTCATCAACCTTTGAATCCTCTACACTTAACAATAGCGCCCACGCTCAAAAGTTGGGGCATATATAATTGATTGATCCTCCATCCTTAGCGGGACATCGATTCATTTTAGCCTACCGACATTCTCCTAGTAAGCCGCTCCATTTAAGGAAGTCACCAGATCGTTGTTTTTTTCACTAATAATATTATCTATAGATTCGGTCAACGAATCATTTCAGACAATGATCCAGCTTTTAAGAGTGTAAAGATATGCATATTCGATGATCGACATAAAATCAATTAGCGGTACTCATCAATCTACAATCCAAGGGTCAATGGTTTGGCAAAGACTTTCAATAAAAAAAATCTTAATAAAGTTGCTTAAAAAGATTCTCGCAGGAAATAAAAGAGAGTGGCACACTAAAATGATGGAATCACTCTCGGCATACAAAACCACTTACAAAACGCCAACCAAGGCCACTCCTAATGCTCTAACATTTGGAGTTGAATCTGTTCTACCACTAGAAGTTAAGTTGTCATCACTTCGAGTAGTCGTCTAATTCAATCTTACTCAAGATGAGAACGCTCGCATGCGAATAGCAGAGTTGGATGCGCTTGATGGAGTTAGACTCCAAGTTTAGAAATTTATCGAAGATGTCTAAAGCATCCAATAGTTCAATGCATCCTCGGACATTACAGAAAGGTGAATTGGTTCTAGTGCTGCGAAGGCCAATCATCCCTCATCACAAGATCGTGGCAAATTCAAGAACTAATTGGGAAGGTCCTTGTCATAGAGAAGGTGTAAGGAGGAGCCTACCTTTATCGAATGACGAATGAATGACATATACCACCAAACAATGGTCGATATCTCAAGAAATATCACAACTGATGGTGGATAAGTATATGAATACTTAAATGAGTCTTTCACTAGTAAGGTTTTCATGTCCAGTACACATGTAATGTCACTTGAAGATTCTCTCGTAAAACAAGAATGCATTTTCAAGTTACTGAAAGCCTCCTGTTAGACATGGGGCATTTTTATATATATTTAGCTAAGTTGACATCATGCTTCAACTTGAGATTCTTAGATAAATATATATAATAAATAGAATGAGTTATGTTTATTTATATTAAAGAAGATCAAACTCTGTAATATATTTTTGAACAAGTCTACAATCCCCCTATTAAATATGGGGCATTTTTTTAGTTTTTATAATCAAAATTATTCAATCCTCTCTTGTGAAACAGGTCTTCTTGTATATGTATTCGGATTGACATCGAACTTTATGCTAAAATCAACATATCTACAATTTCTATTATTAAAGTTGCTCTCTTGCTTACCAAAAGAATTTATTTCTATGCACAAAATATAGTCATAAATACCAAAAGTTTGTCTCTCAAGATTCACAAATCAAGATCAAGTTAAAAAACTCTCAAATTGGAAGTTTCAACCGCTTAAATTGGATAAGCATCAACCTCTACATATTCAAGTCTAGGACACGGACGGGTTCTAAAGGTCAGACTCAACAAGCCACAAATAGCCAAGTTGTTGACACTCTCCTCACTCAATAAGCAAAGAAAAGGCGCGGTGAAAGAGCCCGCTCGTTAGTCCGAGCAACCAAACTACTAACTCATCACAACTTAAGTCAAGACTCAAGTTTTAAAGGTTGGACTCAACAAGCCACAATGGGAAGCCGACGCCTCATTACTCAACAAGCCATAAGAAAATATCGTAGTGAAAGAGTCCCTGCTCGTCAGTCCAATGATGATAGATATTCAATCTCAAATCAAATCCAGCTTAGTGATTACAAGCAACCAGAATCTAAGAGATCTTTCTTCATGATCGATAGACCAAGACAATCTGAGGAAACTCTCAATTCGGAGCTACCTCAAATCAATCTTCGCATTGCCTGGAAAAATGATATTCCAATCTCTTTTCAAACAGTCTGATCAAGCACAAATCATAGATCAAAGCTAATTCCCTCATCAAGTCTGCCAAAGCAAAAAGCACAGGATTGATGAAGTAATTTCATAGTTCGCACACAGACAATGGTCAAACTAAAGGAAGTTCATGATTATTCAGTCTGTTAAAGCACACATTGCTAGACTGATAACTCAACATTGATCTAATATGAGCTGAAAGATTGGGTCAACTGTATGCACCCTTCAACGAGTCTGTCAAAGCAGCAAGGACAAGACTTAGGGCATACATACACTTCCTAACAAGTCAATATAAACAAATCAGGTCAATCCTTCATCAAAGTCCATCAAGCTTAAAGCTAGAATAGAAGGAATTTTAAATCTCAAAGTAAACAAATCGATTCATCCATCCAACCCGGTCAAGCATGAAGCTAGGGTCAGAGAAAATCCAAATATGTGAAGACACAAAAGAGAGAGACTTTCAAAGAAACCCATCAAGATAATAGAAGAAGCTCTTTAGTGAACCCATGGAAGTTGAAAGTTGAAGTGATCTAAGACCCATGGTTGGCCCAAAGGGTCCATCAATTTTCAATAAACATGACTCGCTCCATGCGCGAATCATATTGTTGGGGCATTTGTTGACCTCCATGCATGCACCATAAGTCAAGTCGAGCTCACAAGGTGAATTGACGAGCAAGACGCAAATTGAGTAAAATGCACTTGACTATATCAAAATCACCAAAATGATCATCGACCAAATGACTCGCCAACGCGTCAAAATGTCAAAATTGATTATAATATGCATATTGCACAATTCGACGGACAATCGATCAAGAAGAAAATTCGCCGACGATGCATATCAAGTTAAGCCACGACATTGCCCAAATGACCTCCGTTCATGAAATTGATAGCACCATTAGTGTCAAAATATCTAAATCTATCAAATGAGATTGTCTATGCTCAATTCAGACGAGTCTGCGTGAATGTTGAGCGGTCGGAAGCTACGACGCATAATTTTGAACTAAAATTGACCAAATCCGACGTCGACTTAAACCAAACGGCCTCTAATCGCAAACGGACTACGTCATTAGGTCCAAAAAGTCAAAATAACCTAAGATTGATATGTTGATTAATTATATGATTACTTTATCACAAAAATAAAAAATGGGTTTATTTCCACTTAAATAAACATATGCTCTATAAATACCTATAAGGCCTAACCCTACGGACTCGATTATTCACAGTTTTGTGTCACGAGCTAAATAAAGGAGATCAGCCATGCTCCCTTAACTATATATAATGAGGGAAGCTTCTAGAGGAATATAGAAGAAGGAAGAACCTGGAGGACTCCAGAAGGTTCTACCAAAGTCTAGATGGCCTTAAGAAGATGAATGCTTCAAGAGGAGTCTAGAATCATATGGAATACTCTAAACTTTATATAAGAAAGAGTGTAGAATACTCTAGAACCATGAATATTTTAATGTATTCTAGAATGTTCTTGCTAAGGGAGTGGACTATAAATAGGAACCTCCCTCCCATTTGGGATCATCAAAGGTTCCCAAGTATTCTTACATTGTAAAATTCCTTTGTGAAGTGTTTTCTTACTTAACCTCTCGCCAAAAGAGATTTAAGTGTTCTAAATTGTTGCGAAAGTTAGGCTGACTTAGCATCGAGGAAAGAATGCTAAGGCCGCACGGGTGACTTGGGAAAGTTTCTCCGTGACAGTTGGTATCAAAGCCAAGGTTGGAGGCATGACGAAGGCTGGCAAGGAGTAAGTTGTTGGATCAGAGACCACGAATGTGGAGTCATCTCAACATGTTCATCGTGAGGAGCAACGGATCCCCGCATCCAAGAATGGAAGTCCAAGAGGTAATCTGGCCAGGCACGCCTTACTCGTGGAGGAGGCTATGGGGATGGAAGCCAAGATGGAGGATCTAGAAAGGGTGAATGGCCTCGAGGAGGAGGAGGCCAGCATCCACTCATCGATCGGAGACTGTTCAGCCGCAGAATTGCTCCTGGATCAAATGGCGAAAATGCGGGAGGACCTAATGGGGGAGCTCCATGGGATGCAACGATCTCATTAGTAGGAGATCACTAGTCTACGTGCAGGCATGGAGGAGATGCGAGGGGACATCGCTCTGGCACAGGCACCAAGAAATGGATCCAAAGAACCATGCCATTGAAGCAGGATCAGTGCCAAAACCAAAGAACTGGGAGTAATGCAAAAAGGAGGTGGACAACTTCCTATGGAGACTAGAACAATACTTTGGGGCATCACTAATGAAGGCTTCAAAGTCTAATTTATCGCTCTTTATCTTTCAACACCGTGATGATGTGGTGGAGGAGGAGGCGAGGAGATATGGAAAGAGGTATGTGCACCATATCAATCTTTGATGACTTCAAGAAGGAACTGAGGAGACAGTTCTATCCTGAGAACGCAAAAGATGAGGCTAGAGCTAAATTAAGGAGGCTCAAACAGGAAGGGTCGATCTGGGAGTATGTCAAAGACTTCACTAGTCTTGAAATTGAAATCCCACAAAAGACTCTCTCTTCTACTTCATGGACTGGACTTCAATCATGGGCAAAGATCGAGCTAGAGGCGTGGAGTGCAAGATCTTGACTACCATTGCCATTGTCGAGGGCTTGATCGACTATACTAAGGAGCCGAGCCAAAGGAGAAGAGGAGTGCCTATGATAACGGTGGGGAGGCTAAGGACATGAGGGGAGGAGTCTCACCAAAAATTGACACACAAGAAAATACAAGGGGAAGGAAGGTAAGAGTCAACCTCATAATAACTGTTTCCTTTGTGGAGGGCCTCATTGGGCAAGGGATTGTCCTCAAAAAAATGCCTTGAACTCCCTCTTAGCAAGTCATCATGAGGCAGCGGAAGCCAAGGGGAATGATGTGAGGGCACAAGTGGGATCCATGCAGCTCTTGAATGGGATTCAGGCTACACCGAAGCCACAAGCCAGGGGGCTGCTCTTCGTAGAGATGATTATTGTGGGAAAAACTACCACTACCATGGTAGACACGGGGGCTTCTCATAATTTCATTTCCGTAGAAGAAGCAAGGCGACTTGGACTACCAACAGTTGGAGGAGGAGGCTCCATTAGTCAACCTGAAGGCAATAATACTCCAAGATCGCATCAGGGGGGTCAAGACCAACGGGGGGATTGGAGTGAACTTCTCATCCCGATGGATGACTATAAGGTTGTTCTTGGATTGAATTTCCTGGATCAGGCAAAGGCAATCTTGATGCCATTTGCCAACAACATGTGCATCACGGAGGGCAATCAAACTTGCACGGTGCCAGTGATAAGAGCCTCCAGGTCAGATGCAAAGATGCTTGCAGCCATCCAATTCAAACAGGGGAAGGACTTGGCCGTTCTTCATGATATGGATGATGAAGAACCAAGGCCACAAGAAGATATGTCAGAGGCAGAAGCGTGGAACTTGAAGAGTTCAAGGACATCTCACCAACAAAGTTGTCAAAAGAACTCTCACGGGAGATAGGCCGCCACTACAAGGAAACAGTGGGGGAAGATGAAATCGAAAAAGGACACTAACAAAATCCAAGCGAGCTCCAATACTACCAAGTACTCCTTTTGACAAGGAAGAAGAGGGAGCGGAGGTTCGCAGGAGAAGGGTGTCAAACCACCGGAACTATCTCGTCAAATGGAAAGGGTTGCCAGATGGTGAGGCCAACTAAAGATGCAGATACTTCGTGACAATTCAGATGACACGCTGATGGGCATCGGGTTTAGGTGAGGAGAATGTCATGGAGCTAAATAAAGGGAGAGCCCATGCTCCCTTAACTATACATAATGGGAAGCTTCTAGAGGAATATAGAAGAAGGAAGAACACGGGGACTCGTTCTACCAAAGTCTAGATGGCCTTAAGAAGATGAATGCTTCAAGAGGAGTCTAGAATCATATGGAATACAGAAACTTTGTATATGCTAAGAGTAGTGTAGAATACTCTAGAACCATGAATATTTTAATGTATTCTAGAATGTTCTTGCTAGACCAAGGGAGAGGACTATAAATAGGGAACCTCCCCTCCCATTTGGGATCATCAAAGGTTCCCAAGTATTCTTACATTGTAAAGTTCCTTTGCCTAGTGAAGTGTTTTCCTTACTTCTAACATCTCTTCTCCAAAAGAGATTTGAGTGTTCTAGTCCTGTGTTGCGAAAGTTAGGCTGACTTAGCATCGAGGAAAGAGTGCTAAGGCCGCATTGTGACTTGGGAAAAGTTTCTCCGATGACATTTGACTCTTATCCACACACCGCAACCTCGCTTGGCACACTCTCCGATCAAGGCCAAGAGCAGCGACGAGAGCCGCCCTTCCTCTTCTTCCCTACTCTTTCTTCACACACGAGCCATCGAGATTGCTTTATTATCCAACGAATCAAGCCCCTCTTCGCCGCTCCACTCTCCTTCCCTCGCATTGCCATTTATGTTGCTCATAGAAGAAGGATTCTTGTTGAATCTTGGCCTAGCAATGAAGATTAGAAAGCAAAGGACCGACATCCTCAGATCGCATCTCCCATCTCATCTAAAGTTAGTTTTGTTCCCCATTCGTCGATTACCTCTTCTTGAAGATTCACTATTTAGTTAATCTTATGACATTTTCTCGCGCAAGTATTTATTATACAACAATGAAGAAGCATTGATGATGGCATGATATTAGGCTTTTCAGGATATATTGCAACCATATTTTTGGTTTGAAAGGAGTTGGTTTCAAGGTGGGTGGCATTATGATTGGTGCTACTTGTCCAAAGTGACATTACGATGAATTTTTTTTTAGAATAAACTATTTACCTCAGCTTCACTATGATTATCTCTCAAAAAATGATACATTCATGAACAAGGAAGAATAAGCTTTGGGAGCCACTTTCATTTGAACTACTTTGTTTCTGAAGCACCATGTCAAAGAACAGAATTTTATTTGGATAAAACATTAAGATCTTGAATATGTATAATTGTTCGGTCTTTATTTCAATGAGGGATTATATGTGAGCTACACTGCATTTCATCGCATGAAGTAGAGATCCAATTAAAGGAGATTGTTGTTGGTTTCCGGTTCAAAAAGCTTATTGTTTGAATATTTCAAAGTCAAAATTCAGCTAAAATAGTGATGAAAATCATATTATAACAAAGGAGAGCTTGAATTGTATTTAATTCTATGAACATGTGAATGTAAATAAGTACTGCTTCACATTGTTC
The DNA here is from genome assembly GCA_021442155.1 of Cymbidium sinense. Taxonomy (NCBI): domain Eukaryota; kingdom Viridiplantae; phylum Streptophyta; class Magnoliopsida; order Asparagales; family Orchidaceae; genus Cymbidium; species Cymbidium sinense. Next base: position 121,029,783 of record CM038219.1, read on the forward strand.
CAATGTGGCTGGAAACTTATTGTAATTAAATACTCCCATGTTGCTTGATGGTGAGAAAATCGCTTTTACATAGGTTTGAAGGCTTATGCGACACTTTTCATAAGCACGGTATGTGCAAAAATCACTCTCGGTGTGCAAAGACACCTACAATGCACACTTTCCATGAGCATGGTAGAAGGCCTCAATACTGCAGCCCACCGGGATGACGTCGGGCGTAATTTCATTCTAAACACAGATATTGAAGGTCTATGCACGCTTTCTTAAGCGTGTGAATTTAGAAGACTCTTTAAGCTACAGTGTTGCAAGACACTAACTATGCATGCTTTTTTTAAGCATGGCTTTAAGACTGCACTCTACGGGATGATGCCGAAAGACTGTCAAAATTTCATCAAAATAGAAATTAATAATTAATGAAAAAATGAAATAGTCAAAAGGTAATATTTGAATCTTAAATGAGTAATAAGACTAATAATTGAACTAAGTCTAATATACTAAGCTACTGAGACAAGATTGAACTTTCAATTATCTGACTAACAATAGTCTACAATAAATTAGATGAAATTGACTATGCTATTAAACATTCAAAAAATTTAAAATTAGATATGAATGAAACATACCACTTTATGTCACCGAATTCGCAACACATCGTACAAGCGAAAAGAATGCATTAATTAATAATTCAACTAAACTCTTGCATGCATTATAAGGCATGATTAAAACTCAAATCCAATACCTTAAAATTATGCATGCAATCTAAAAATGCACCACATGGACCTCGACACTATGTTGAATGTGTAAACATAAGGTCCGAGGATCGAACTGTTGCTTCTCGCCAGGTCTTAGGATGGATACGGGTTAACAAAACCTAAAAAAATCTAATAATGTTACTATAATATTTCCAATTTATTAAAATATCTGAAAAACTAATTGTTATATATAGATTCGATTCTCTATTATTAAAATAATAGATTCGACAGGATCTGAAACAATAAATTAAGAGATCAAGTAAACTTATATACCCAGATGATGGCTGTGTTGAATGAAGATTTTAACCGGATGTGATACTTTCATCAAAACGTTATTGTTATTTCAAATCAAATCAATATAAGTTAAATATCAATCCAAATGAAAAATCTGATGAATTATTAAGCTCAAAATAATTAAATGAAAAATCATCAAGTTAAAAGACTTAAAGCAAAATTAAATTAATTCACATTCCGCAATTATTTATCGTAGGTGATAAATTAAGAAAATTCTTGCTCACAAAGGAGCAAAAGTCAAATCAAGTACACAACTATGTTTACTCTCAAACAATCTCATGCCAGCGAGGATGTGGCTCGTGTCCTCTAACCGTATTGGTCCAGGGTTCCACACGATGCGCTACGACGAGTCCGATCGAGTAGTTGCCAAATGACACCATCATGGCCACGTGAACTATGCTCCCAACGGCTCTTCCCTTTGAGTTGTAAACCAAAGGGTATACTATAAAAGAAGCCCTCTTAGTTAAGGTAAACTTAAGCATGTCTCAGACAAGCCACCCCACGTCTACAAGGATTTCTAGACGCGAACTATAAGGCGGCGGATCTTTCAGTAGGTTGACTACCTGACCACGTAAACAGGGACCACGCGAATGAAACTAGGGATCTGATCGGGCACATCATCATTCCCTCAATCATCCGTTTTAAGTTAAATATAATGATTTTCATAAATCTCAATTTTAAAACTCCACATGCTACTATGTAGAAACGACTAACGACGCCTATCGAAAGTTCTCTCCGAGAGAGGTAATTAACTAGGTGTGCCATACAGGAAACTTAGAACCATATCTAAAGTCACAAAACGATGAAATCTGGTAGTTTCATCTACTATTATATCTATCTTAAAATTAATGACATTTTTAAATCACTCTCTTTAATCGAGAAGGCAATTTTCGAGCCCACATGCTGAGCCCATTTAAGAAGTTGAGCTCATTTTAAAAGTTCGACAAATTATTAAGATAATGTGATAAATATTAGCCATTATATAAACGACCGATAACCAAGAGTCGAGTCAAACCGCTCAAACTTGAGATGAAATTTTCTTGTTTGTGAGCTCGAGTTAGTTTCGTGAGCCATCTTGACTCACTTATACCCCTATATGGAACTCATACTGTCTATAAGTAATCAAGGAGAGGCTCACATATTAGAAATTGTTGAAATGTTCAAATATTGAAGTCAATATTCATTTATTTAATTTGAAGTTTGAAAAACTTCAAATTGATAACTCGTACTATTTACAACTTAGATTAAAATTATAAAACAATAACTTTTAACTGCAATCCAACTAATTAAGAAAGTTATAGATTAATTTAAACTTAAGATCAAAGTAATCACAATTTTAAGTTAAGCATAAAATCATAAAGCTACTTTCTACAAGAGAGCTAAGGTACCCAAATAGATAAACAATTTGTACTTAATGAAGTCATCCTAATACTTAAATATGAATTTCATTCAAGGAATCAATAAATGGTAAGAACTAAGAAAAGGAACCTCGCATATTCAACAATTTGGCATTTAATTTCTCTTAGAAGTTTAACATTCTACTTATCACTCAAAACATTTGAAGTTGACGCAGCTTCTTTAAATTTCTCTTAGAAGTCCCTAAGTTAGTGTCAACCTTCTTGACAATTCTTCATAGTATTTTTATTTATATGTTGTCATCTAAGTCCTTTAGAGAAATGTTATATGCTTTAGATTTGCAAACATATTTTATTTTTCCTTCTAGACTCTCTCTATCTTAGCTCTCAAATTTATTTTTCCCCTATCTAAAAGATTTCATTTTATCATCCATGAAACCAAGTCGAAAGTCCCAAAGTGACAATGATAGGAATCCAATTTTCCTTGCATTTCTCTATGTTCTGTGCCATTGAGGCTAACTTCTTCAAGAAAATCTCCTGAGAAGTCGATAGTGGAGCAACAAACTCAATGGAAATATAAACTTTTTCTTCTTTAAGCTCTTGTAAACTTGAATCAATCTTTTTTACTTCTTTTTTCGTGACTCATAACAACTAACCTTTTCTTCTTAAGGGGTGACTCATATATCTTAAAACTATGTTATTAAGGAGGTCAATAAGTCATCCTTTATTGCTTCATTCAAATCAATAATAAAGGAAATATCCTTAGAAATATAAAAAAAGTTATATATGAAGAAGGATAAGTGACAATACCAAATAAAGTATAAATGAATTTTTTTAAGGAACTCTAAATAACAACTTACTTGAAATATTCAAGAGAGAGAGAGAGAGAGAGAGAGTTTACGTCAAATCAAGTGAAGAAGAAAAAAACAACCGATGAATGGACCCATTGGAGAAGATGCAACCAATAACTATTTTATTTATCATTAATATCAATTATTTTATTTAATGCCTAAGATTTAGGTGCTTTCATATAAATATTAAAATTTAAGAGTTAAATATATAAATACATAATAAGAATTTTTTGATATCTATGTAAATCCTTCTTAAAAATATCAAATCAAGCTCAATGTCAACGTTATAATATAATATTAATTACCTATATTACACTCATCTCAAAATAAATCAAAAAAAATTTAAAATACATCATCACTAAGAAATTATTTGGTTGACTGAATTTTAAGTATAAAATAAATATAAAAACTTTTTTTTAACTGCTTGGCCTACTACAAAATAAAAGTCAAAAGTATTTCTGATATATTTAAAATGCATTAAAAAAATTATTTATGATTTATTTAAACTTCTACTAATTTAAGCAAATCATAAATACTCTAAGTATCTCAAGAAATACTTTATATTATATTCATTCTACAAGATAAAAAAATTTAACACATTTGTAGACAATTTAAATACAAGCTCTTGCTTTTTCGAAACAGCAGAAGTTCTAATTACAGGCTTTGGTATTAGATGAGAAAGAAGTCTTCAAACAAATAAATAAATAAATTTAACAGAAGTAAAACTTATGCCTCCTTCAGTCAATATGGGTGCGAATGCGTATAATTTTGTTGAAAAATTGCCTTTCTCGACGATAGCTGCTTTCACATTCAACAAACAAAAAGAAGCAACAGTTAGATATAAAGAATGAAAACTGTAGCTCATAAGCGCCATTTTTTTAGCTTGAAAAATGAAAAAAAGAATAAGTTTTAAATAGTGTAGATAAGATAAGAACAGAATAGTGTGGATAAGATAGGGCTCATTTGATTGTTTGTAGATATAAAAAAATGTTTTAGCGTTTCATTTTCACTCATTTTATGTTTGGCATGTGAAATAATCACTTTTGATGAATCAGGAAGGTGTTTGTTGAGTTAAAAAGGTAATTGATATCAAATAACATTTGTTTAGAATCTAAAAATTCAATCATTTCTAACACATGTTTTCAAACTTTCAAAAGATTCAAATGAGCCCTAATAGCTAGGGACTGTTTGGGATCAATCTTATTTTATGTTTCTTGTTTTTATTTTTATATTATTTTTAAAAATAAGTTTCTTTAGTGTATTTTCAAGTGTTTTTATTTTTTTCCTTATAAAAATAATATTATTATTTTTAAGAACACTCAAAGCATCTACAAATTATTTTTGAGTGTTTTTTAAAATAAACTACCACCATCAAACATAGTTTATTTTAAAGCAAAACATAAATAAAAAACCAAAAAAAAAAAAAATTCCCAAACGGCATATTGGATAGAGCAATTATAGCAGAGAGGGAGCAATACATACATGACAATGGCAGAGACGCAGAAGCACAAGAGGCCGATAGATAGATGAATCAGAAAAGAATGCCAGAAGTTTTCTTTATCTAAAACTATTCTCTCAGATATGAGTGTTACTGCACCAGAAAAAAGCAGAACTATCCAACCTGATGGCAAACTCTGAAGAAATGAAAATGAAGATCCCTGCAAACATTTAAAAAAAATGAATATTTAAGTGCAAATATGATTACTCCAAACACCAAAAACAAGAAATATATAAACACATGATCACATACCTTAAAGTAACGTCTTATAAAGACTGCAGAGTATGTAATTCTCAAAATCATATCTTCAATCTCTTAAGGAATTAACATTAAAGGGTGGGTGCATTTTCATCTCATGCCACCAGATGGCAGTAACGAAGAAATTCATTCGAACATGCTAATGGATTCTTTATCAGCTATTGCACTTAAACAAATATGCACAACTTATCTCACAATTAATAAGGTTTCTAACCCTTTTTGTGTGTGTGTTGGAGCTGTGAACTACTCATTCAATGATAGTACGATGTTAAAATTCAGGTGGCTAGAAAAGGTGTGGATGCGTTAAGTCGGAATAACATAGATATTTATAGATATTTTCCAAATATAATCACCATATCATATGCCACTCTTTTAAAGGGCACATAAAAAGGATACTTATTGTATTCGCGGCAATCAGGCCAAGTGCACCAGCAGATCGTACCATGATAATATTAAGTAAAATATATATCCCAGAGAAAAGGAACAATGAGAAATTTGACTGTATTAATTGACTTTCATTGGCAACAGCATGCAAAAATGCTTCAGAAGTACCTGCAGCGCAGTATTAAAAATATGAATGTCAATTGCATGTGAAAGTGAATAAATGTCTATAGAGAAGCTGTAGAAAAATTCAAGATAATGCCATGCAGCGGTAGCAGAGTATTATTTTCATATTATATCAGATGTTACATAATAACACTTGAAAAAAGAGCTTATCAAAAGAGGATTTCTTTAGGGCACATTTTCATGGAGATATTTCCAGTAGTGATAAGATGACGAAAAATGTGCACTAATTATTGGAGCTTGCTACGTCAAAATTTTAAGAATTTTATGTTTCTTAAAATTTGTGCTTCCCTCGCTAAAAAAAATGCTGGTGATGAAAGAAAACTGAATACAGTAACAAGAAATGTTAATGGAGGTGTATAGTCTAAATAATGAAACTGATTATTTAACATTAAACAGCATAATCAATAATGGAAAACTACCCTATATCCAGTCAAGGCCATCAGTTGTGGCCCAGCATGAAAATCCAACCAGTGGACCAACGAAACAGTGACTAAAGCTAAGCAATACAGGGGAATAATTTCAATCAGTTTCTGCTTTGGCCTCAGAGAAAACAGCTAACCTACATGTTTTTGGTTTTATGAAAGCAGGTTTTAAAAAAAGGGCATGATGATCAGGTCTGTTCAAAGAATAATATGAAGTATATTATGTCAAATTAGTGAAACATAAATTACCAGAAAAGGATAAAAAAGATCCCAATAACTAATCATGGCACTTTTTAGTTGGCATCACACCTCCCATTCAGATTTTAACCTCCCTCCTAAACCCTACCCTCCTCTATTTGGTTGGTATCACTAGATGGCACTACGAGTCAAATGCTATCCTACAGTGATGCAGCCATGTGGCAAAATAAGCCATCTAGCGGCAGGAATTTTTCCTGCTGTTATCCACACCCTCAAGTGACCAAAACAGCTCTTGCTAGTATTCTCCCTCTAAACTATCATTAATTTTGGACCCATCAAAGAGGGTCGACGCTAACACACATATCGAGGAAGTCAATTGCCGCCCAAACGACTCGCTCAAAATTGATCGGCCGAAATGTCAAAACCTATAGAACAACATGATATGTGGTCAATCCCTCAACTAGGTGAACCTACAGGCATAGAATGGTAGATTCAGTACCAGTTTCTCCCTAGTAAAAATATGTACATGTTGTATGAAGAGCACAGAATGGATAGGCAAGAATTGCCTTATCAACAAAATAAACAAGGATTACAAAGGTCATAAAATATTAAAAGACTACTATGGTGAGTACAATAACAAGATCACTTTAACTACACATATTCCCAAATATAAACACCATTATAGGTAAGAAAGGACAAGACGAGCTAGGGCTTGTAACTGAATCGGTATTTGAAGTTTAATCATGAATTTTCTTATGACAACTGAAAGGCAGGATCAGGATTTTCAATATTAAATAGGAAAAAAAAATAGAAAATACGGCCTGGAATGAAAAGAAAAAAGAGCAGACGTCAGAAATTATATGTTCATCTTGAGCTTCCCCTTCTACAAAATGGAATAGAACCAAGCGTAATAAAACCTAGGAATTATTCTCAAATTCAGTAGAAACAGCAAAAACCACCACTGCATCTGCATTAAAATTTAATTGTAGTGTAAGTGCGAGGGTTCATAACACAACTAGGTAAACTCCAGACTCTGCTTTCACAATAGTGCCGCCAAAAGTAACATAGGAATTGTAAAAGGATCAAACTAAATGGGAACAGTGAAACCACTGCAACCCCATCAAAATTAAGAATATTTACTCACTTGCCACTATACCCTATTGACAAAACTATCATAAAACTTATAAAAAAAACACTTGCAAGCTCATGTATTTGCTCGTCATAATCAAATCATTGAAAATTTGACAATAGTGAAAACAATGTATTGGAGATTTTTTTGAAATTCAATATTTGAATGAAAACTTGATAAATGGAGTTTGAATAGTGTTAGTATTGTGTATAATCAGAATTTTTTTCCTTTTTCAAGGTGTTTGAAATTCTAAAAATTATTATGAGATTATGAGTAGAAATTTAAGGTTTCAGAGCTACGTTGCCTCAAGATTACGACTTCAATATAGCACGACCATAAAAAACATTGGAATTGCAATAAATTATATCATAGATCTAGAATACGTTAGATATATAAAGAAAGCAAGCTCAATAAGAATTCGAATAGATCATAAGAGAAAAATGATGCTAAATAATTATAACAATAAAATACAAGCATACAAACAAAAGAAAGCTAAAGTTAGGTCATTTAAAATTTATGGTCTACAAAACAAAGAGTACTAACCATTCACAGCTAAACTGATGATATAAAACAATAATAACTCAGTAAAGTTGAAGCTTGCCCATCACTCCATTTCTTTCCATAGAGCAGTCTGATGAAACAGTATGAGTAACTTGGGCCAAACGCAATGGCTACAAGACCTACAATGATTTAAATAATATATGAAGTTATATGGATAGTGATGATTTGATGGTGAAACAAAGGCAAATGTTTTCTCACATGACAACATTGGAAAATGGTGACCACAAAATGCATTAAAAATACTAGTTCCTGTTTTTTATTGCAAAACATGTCAATGTCTAATATATTTTTCTAGTAACATTTACAATTTACTTACATATGCCACAGAATGACATTGCGTGATAGTGCTTAGTGCCTCAGTAACTTCCCCAAATCCATAATACCAGCTCAATAATATCCTCCAACATTTGCAACTTTGTACAGCCTTTGTAGTAATTGTACTGATCAATAATTATATAAATATCATGTTTCAGTCTGTTGCTTATTTATGGGTAAGTGCCAAATTTGTATGCTGTTGTGTCCAGCATCCGCATTTCCATCATACTTGATCGAATTGATCTCTACAAATTCCTCCTTGGCAATTTTAACTATTTTGATGAATGGCGCAGTCCATTTAGCAAACAAATGGTGTTCTAAGAATTTGTATGCATATATGAAGCATTTTAAATTAACTACATGTGACGCTTTATTCCACGGTCACCAGTAACTTCATTTTTGACTGAGTTTGATTTGGATTGTATCATGAGCAAATGTGTAGGTCAACAGCCTTACCCAAGATTGGTTAGGAAAGTCTTATTAAAGATCAAGCAGAGCTCAAATGTCACTTGAGCTTCAAAAATTAGGATTGACATGCTTATATTGAAAACGTTCAAGAACTAGATCAATTGCTTAGCTTCGATAGGGCTCAAATCAAAAAGTTCAAGGCTTCAAGCTAATCAATAAGCCAAGTGATGCAACAATCAAGCACAGATTAAGCCAGTATCCCAGTGTTTAAGGTTGTGTACACACCTTTCAAATGGATAGGACCAATATCAAGGGGAGGGTTTGGGTGTTTATTATGCAATGGTGTCTCAATTACTCCATAAATTTAAAGGTAAATTTCAAAAAAAAAAAACTAATCACCTAAAGAAAAGTGTCAGTCAATTGATCATCTTCTAGATGATTCAAAAGATTGCAAATAGATCGCACGAGGCTTTCTAAACATTTTGGGGTTTTCCTATTCAAATGTATCTAAGAGTTAAATATGAATGGCCAATGTGAACAAGAGTGTAAACACAAGAAATAATATTGACTTGCTACGAGATAATATAGAGTTATCACCAAACTAACATGTTGATAGAAACCACCTTGGATCCTTGGATTCCAAATCCTTATCCCTCCTTCAAACCTGAATGAGAGCTTCCAACCTCTTCAATGTAAATTCATCTTCTCCGTCACTTTGATCATAGAATTAGGCTAGGGATGAAAGAGAGATTGCTTTCCAAAATAAAATTGAAGAGAAAAGAGAGAACAAAAAGGCTTGGTTTCTCCTTTATAGGAAGCTAAAGCCCATTAGTGTCAGAGAGAGAGAGAGAGAGAGAGAGAGAGAGATGAGGCAATCATCCTGAGGTCTAAACATAGGGGCTGACAGGTAAGAGAGACAAAAAGAATGAAAACTTAAATGAAGTAACCAATTTTACCCATGCTTCCAAATAATTTAATGATCTTCTTAAATAGACATGAAAAAAAATTAAAATGAATATATAAACTATAATTCAAATTCAAACCTGTTTGAAATTGGGACCTAAATCTAGAAAACTGGAAATTCAAAATGCATCCCATCATATTCCGGTTTCAGATAAGGAGGGGGTGCTTGATTTTATAATCACTTTTGCATTTCAAATTGTGAATCCCTTTGTAGTAGTCGGCCCTCTATTGATAGATTAAATTTGACTTGATCAACTTAATGGAGAATATTACCTTCAGCTTCTAACTACTTCTGGAAACTTTATAAAAATTTTAAAAAAATTCTGAATGCTTCTAGAATATTTTGAAAAACTCCAAAAAAAATCCCAAAATCTTTCAGAATCACAAGTTAATTCTCTATAGCTTGGATTGATCCGACCTCATGTTAAGCTAGAGTTGAATCATCTCATGATCAACCTTTATAATTTAAAACCATGTATAACCTAGTTTATATATAGAGTTTGAACCGAGTTTGAATTGATCATTAATAGAGCATGGTTATATGTAGTTGAGATTAATTGAATTGTTAAATAGCTTATCATCTAAAATACGCTAACCCTTGTGCAGAAGTCTTAACATAAATCAAGCATTTCTATTCTGACCATCTAAACTATAACAAAAAAAATCAACACAACCAGGTTTTAGTACAGCTGACTTAATCATTTGCTTGGAAGAAGCTATTGATTTACATAGACGCCAAAGAGCTCCCATGCCATATAGGAAAAAAAGATTTATACAAGAAATTAGATGATATTGAAAAAATAAAGAATCACGAAGCTAACTCTTAATAGGATATTCATCAAACAATAAATAAGTATATTCAGAAACAAAGTAAAACAAAAACACCAATATTTGTACTTAGTTGTCCTTTTGTTGAGCACAGAACTGGTGTTTAGGCTTGTTTAGTTTTCTCCATTTGATTAGCTGAAGTAAATGAACACGAACAAGATATAACATGCTGAGCATCAAGGTATTCGTCCAATGCACCTAGTTTTTTAAAAGCCATAACACCCTAACAAAAAAGAGTTTCAATAACCTGTTCCCAACCTTTCCATCGTTAGAGATTGGTGAAGATGGACATTCAAGAATCTGTTAGAGTATAAGAAATACTACAAATCATATAGTTTAGTTTGTGAAATTAAAATCTAAACAAACATGTCAAACAACGATGCTGTTGACAAAAGGGGAAAGTCATTTGAAAAGCATACCAATCAATGATACTAGCTTCAATGATTCCTTCAATGAACTTGCTAACATCATGATCTTATGGGGGGAGTCTCCTGTACAAGAAGAAAGATGAATAGTTGGTTCCTGCATAATAAGAATAACTACAAGATTATAACTCGTATCATCACATCTAGACATCAAAAATAAATGATAAAATATGCCAAGAACTGAGACTACATATTACTAAAGACCTTTCAACATTAATTTCAAGCAAGAAAATCTACGAACCACATCATCAATTCGTAAATCCTTCCTAAGCCAGTTCACATCATTAAACCATCTTTAAAAGGTAGCTCGAGTTGGCTTCTGAAAATGCATTTTTCAAATTTCAGCTTTTCCCACCTTTTTATGATGAAAACACACAACCTAACTCACTAATTAGTGTCAGTTAAATATTACATAGTTAATTAAACTAATTTATTAATTGATTTAGAAGTAATTATGCTAATTAATTATAGACTAACTACTAATGTATTTCATCATTAACATCATCTTTAGGTTCATCCCAACAATATAAAATTTTTATTATGAATCATCAATTTTCATTTGTTCATGTTGAGATTTATCTAATGTATGAAACATAATCTTCACAAACAATTTTGAACAACTTCTATCAATATAATTTTAAGCATATACCCTTTTTTATAATCATCTAATATTAATTTTATCAACTTGTCTAACATGCTCATTTTTCAGCCTTCATTGCAAAGGTACAAATCACATAAGTTTCTTTTCAACCAACTTACTTTCAATAAATGCCACTCCAACCTTGTCTTTAATAAAATTATTTCTTAATTTCTTCCTTTCTACTTTTACCACATATATCCTAATATTCTCATTTCTATCACCCACAACTTAGATATTAATGATTTTTTTACAACCTAACATTCAAATCCATATATTGCGAGCTTAATTGCAACTTTATGAAATTTACCTTTTAAGTCTCAAAAATATCATTTTATTACACAAGGTTCCCAATATACTTATTAATCTTAATCATCTAACATCAACTCTATAAAGTGTGGCATTTATATCTCTATTCTTCTACATAATAAATTCAAGCTACATGAACCTATTACATAAGTCTCACTTTATCTTCTAATAATATTGAATTATAATGGTTAAAATCAAGCCCTAAATTTATATATCATGTTCTCAATTTTGTTCTACTAACTATAATGCATCATAACTTCTAAACATTTATTCCACTATTCTAATATTTTTACTTTTAGTGAATGTCGCCAATTAGAACTATATAATCAAAAATAATAATAAAGCATATAGTAAAGCATCTTACTTAAAATATAATTTATAAGAAACTCCACAACCATTAAAAAAAAGGTATGAACTTGTTGATCTTTCTGTTAAAAATTTATGGTACAAAAAAAAACTCACATGGATGGGCAACATGATGATTGATGGGAGTCAAGATTATGTCATGTATACCCTTGTCCTTAAAGCAAGAATCATTAAGACGCATCATACTACCATGAGAGGCAAAGAGTGGGTCTCAACACATACTCAAAACAGAACCATATTTCTCCTACCCAATGCATGGTATCATTTAGGCTTTATTTACATTTGGGGATCTAGTTTCCCATGGATGCAAGAACCCCATCGTTAACTACAACATAAGCATGATGCTCAAAGAACTCTTTCAATTAAGAGTGATTGTTCTGTCTTTTGGGATTCATTGTGAATGCCGCTGAAAGTGACTAGCAACATACAACAACAACAACAACAACAAGCCTTAATCCCACTAGGTGTCGGCTATATGAATCCTTCTGCCTCCATTGTGTCCTATTATGTGTCAAATTCTCATTTAATTCAAGATACTAAGATCATTTTTTATACATCTTAACCAAGTCTTTTTAGGCCTACCTCTACCTTTCTTAACATAAGGCAAATCTAATGCATCTACTCTCCTAATTGGGTCATCGGATGGCCAACGCTTAAAGGAACTGCAGGAAAGGAACTGCAGGAAAGACTCTATGTTCAAAGAAGCAAGGCAAGAAACATAAACATATACAATACTATATTATTGCATAAAAGAGGAAATGATCTATAGGGTTGCGACGAGTACATGTAAATCCTATGGTTTAAATATTTAAGGAAATGAACACAGGCTAACATCATCACTCAGTCAAAACTAAATGCACTGATACCAACAGTTATGAGATAGGCAAAACCTATGCAAACACAAAAAGCAAAAACAGAAAACACAAAACAAATAAAAATTTACAAAATTCACCAATTGATAGTCATGTCATACTATAGTCATTTTGTTGTGACAAAAATACAACCTTAATTTCTCTTGTACAATGCAAGACACTATCTCCATTTATAAAGAAAAAACAAGGGTCGCAGAAAGTCAAAATGGCCTTAATGAAATGCCCATGACTAAATCCACATGACATGTTTTTCTTCATAGATAAAAAATTAGACTCCACAACTTAACAATACCCTCAAGCAAATCTCTTCCATGGACCTTTCCTTTGTCAAACTTTAAAAGTTATGATCCAAGTCTAAAGCCTATATCATACCCTCCATGCATCATTTTCAAAGGTTGATATATAAATACTAAGAAGCACCTTCCAACATTAAGGCAATTACTCATAAAGCATATAACATACCATCCATGTCAGAATGTTCAAGGGTTGATATCTAAATACCAAGACACACCATTCAAGAAACATGCTCCAAAATGAAGGGTGTAACAACCAAACAACTGTACGTAAGTCCAAAGCCCTTGAAATAACTTGACAAGTAACCCCATCACAACTGCCTTATCACCCTAGGGAATAAACTCTCTGAATTCAAGTCTTCTACATCCAGTTTCCTAATATTAATCCTCTAGTTCCTCCATCAAGTCTTTTCAAAAGGATCTTCTCGATCTTTATAAACACCTCACTAACCTAAGCAGTAGACAAGCCATGTACTAAAAGCCTGGCAATGTTTATCTAGTGGGGATTGTCATCCCTAGCATTAATATAAGGCCTTTCAAGCATCTCCTAGATTGCTTCTAAATTACCACATGATCCTCACTTTCTGATTTCTTTCACTTGCATCTTTGTCGTTCTCCTATCAAGGAATATTCTGCTACAAATAGTTTCAACAATCACTTGTTAAGAAAGCACGCTTCATTTGTTAGGTTGAAGGGAAACAAAGTATATAATTTTCTCATACATTTACCATGTTATGTATATTTTAATAGCATCAAGCATCATTGCAAACACTGGAGAAACGCTGAGTACATATTATTCTTCAAAGAAAAGCTCATGAAAAATGCTCAAGAGACCTCAAAAATAATTTTGTTCTGCATAAAATCTCTTTCTTCTAGCAATACAAATCACAGTAAAATAATAATGTAGAATTAATGTCTTAAAACAATGGACATTAGTAAATCACAAAATAAGGTATAAAGTTGGCATATTCAGAAAAAAATCACCAATTGATGCTTGCTGGTTTGAAATTCTTGTTTAAAGAAAGGGAAAAGATGCATGCTGCAAAGTTCCAAGCTAATAAAGGTAGTGCCAAGCATCCATGATGCATTGCTCTGCTCAGATGACACCACAATGTTCATAAAAAAGAGTGTAAGATTATTCTTTTTAAAAAATACACCCATTAAAAGGTGGATAAGATGAAGGATACGGAAAGAAGAAAAGTAGAAAAAAAGTTATTTGAATGTAAGTTGTTCAAAAAGGTTTGAGAGTATAGGCTCAACACTCATGCATTACTAACAAAAATGAATGAAAAATGGGGAATCATGGGTAAAACTAATGACGATCATGATGATGGCATAATAATAACCCAATACAAAGCAATAACATTTAACCACTTCAATAAGGCTGCAAATGAACTAAGCATTTGGCAAATTACTCATGATTTGGCTCTGTATGAACTCGTTTATGTTCATTTGATTAACTAAACAAAGAAACTTGAACACATTTGTAAATACTTTGTTGTTAAATAAACGAGCTTGACCAACTTGTTGCTTGATTCATTTATTTTCATAAACAATATCATTTATGTTCATGAACAATATCATTTAGAGCTCTTGAACAAGCTTGCTAAAATACTTGAATAAGACTTGAATTAAAGCTCAATTAAGGCTCGATTTAAAATTCAATTGAGGCTTAATTTAAGACTTGATTTATCACTTGAGTAAGGCTACTATGAAGCTCCATTAAAGCTCTTTAATATTTATTGAATTAAGTCATTGATTAATAATTTTTCAAATATTAATTTATACTAAAACAAACTTAAATTTAAATAATATTAATTAATTTAATTTAGCATCTTTTGTTTAATTATTAATTAAATTTACATCTTATTTTAAATCCCCCACCAAACAGAAAAACCCAAACCTCGCTTACCCATAAGGCCCGTTGAATGAGTTAATAAGTTGCTCGATCTATAAGCTTAATTATAGTCTCATTTATAAACTTAATAAAACTTATTTGGATAGCTAACAAAAAACTCAGTAATAAGGCTTGTTAACTGGCACGTAAAGGCTCAAATCAAGCTGCATGTTTAAGTCTTAATAAGCTCGACTTGATAAAGCTAAACAAGCAACTCATTTAAAAGCTCAATAATCATTAAATGATCCAAGTACTAGCTGAGCTCAAATCACACTTAAATGAGAAGGAATTTAAACAAACCAAACTTAAACACTATCATAAAAGCTCAATTGAGATTGAATCAAGCTTGAATAGGCACTAAGTAAATGAGCTCATGGTAGAACAACCTCCTGCTCAGCTTCGGCCGGGTTCATTTGCAGCCCTACACTTCAGTTGGGATATCCAAAAATAAAATAGTAACATAAGCTGATGCTAGCACCTTTTGTAGTAAAAAAAAAATGTTCAGTTGAACAATACTTCAAAACTCTGTGCAGCAGATGACCTTATTAAAAGAATTTAAAAGCAGCAGTAGAATTCCATAAAAAAAAAAACAAGAAAGAATAACCTGGTAATTACCTACAAATGAAAGCATGGTCAACAAAACAGCATATCATCGAAGAAAAACTCCAAATACCATCTACATGCAAAAGATATATATGTGGTATTGTAGCAGAAACTTCATTTTCATAAGAATGTAATCAGATACTTTTTTCGTGTGAATAAAAATAGAGGCCAAAGAGATCAAATTCATTTACAAAATCAATAGACGCATTATGAAAAAAATCCAACCTGATGCCACCTTTGCAAATGTAGCATACGAGCTTTCCTCAAAAGGACTAAAAACCAATCTTGCGACTAAGCCTCCTGAGATAGAAAAACAACAAAACCATTGTCAATAAACAAAATTTTCAACCAAAATATAGAAGATCTCACTAAGATAAAAAAAACACATATGATACATGCCTAATTTGTCCACTAGACCATAGATAGCTTGATTGTAAGATGAATCAAACCACACAAGAACCATCTTTTCTCCTTCCTGAAGTATCAATTTCCAGGATGCTTGACCAGTAAGTAAAAGGCACATGTGACGCAACTGTTTATCATATTCAAGATTATTCCATAACCTAAAAAGATGCACATGTTAGCTGAAAACTTACAATTTAGGTCAACATTACAGTTAAAATGCTTTTTATGCTTCTTTTTTATTTTTGTAGGTGTGTTCAAGTCATATATGCAGATATTGAATTAGAGGATTCTATGTGTGGGCTAAAAGCTAACAAATAATGTAACGGGTCATGAGAACGCCAGCAAGTTACCTAAAAGGGAAGAGATAACCGCTGCTTATGATCCGGGAGGAAAGAAAATAAATCAATATCCCAAAGCTAAGCAAGCACCATATGAAGCCTGGGAGATGGCAAATATGATCGCCATTTCCTGAAAAAAAAAATTTATATAAGTATCACTAAAAATGATATAAATATCACGAAAATGATATAAATATCACGAATAAACCAAAGTCCCAGGACCCCATGACATTAGCAGGACAGTGACGATCTTCCCTGATGCTCTATTATGTTTAATACGTACCAGAAATGTTTCATAAGAAAATGACTTGGTATCTTCTTATCAAAAGAAACACAAGACATGGATACTACACCCCAAATACGTAATAATCTTCTTGATATGATAAAAAAAAATTAAAACAATTCTTTGGGAGAATGAAACAATCAGTAAAGACTGCCAACTACCCCATATAGCATTAGTGTGAGCAACAAAGGAAATGCTAACGAACTTTATAAACTGACCATTTTTTAAGCTTTTCTGTAGCCCTTTTACTCATTTTAGTTTAGGGTGGAAACATTACTTTAAGTGAAAGATTAGATGAAGTAAAACTTCCATTAGTTCATTTTCAAAACATGGAATGATTCAATAAGGTATAATATTGGAAGCCTCAAAAATCTTGGGATGCATCCAATAAATTTCACTTTATAAGAAACACTCAAGCTTGTTTCTTAAAAAAAAATACTTATGTTATTACCATACATGTGCGCCGGAGCATTAGACTGCAGGTCGTCACACAACGAACAATAGTTGCAACAGTTTCAATCATCAACCTTAATTTTAAAAGAAGTAGATTCTGTGAAAGTATATACAACGGCTCTCCCAGTAACTCCAATATACAAGCAAATCCTGACAGTTTAATAACACTGAATAAGCATTAAATTGCAGGTAGAAGATGCAATAAAAATTAATGAGGATAAACAAGGATATAATTTTAGAAGAAGCAGGTTCTGTGAAAGCATATACAGTGGCTCTCCGAATAACTCCAATAGCTGAGCAGATCCAGACAGTTTGTTAAAACTGAAAAGCATTAAATTGCTGGTAGAGAATACAGTCAAAATTCAAGAAGATAAATAAGGATATAAATGAAGGATCACTTGAACAAAACACTTCAATCACACCATAGGAATAAATTGACCCTCTATCCAACTTCATGGAACGAAAACCAACGCCAGTTAATATTCAGAACAATATAATTAGCACTGATGCTAATTATACAATCTGCAAAGGAAAAAATTGACAGTACTTCACATAACATTTAGTACTACATAATTTGATCAAAATTAACTTTAGTGATTTTTTTTCCTCACTGAAGGTTGCAACCCCTAAAGAATCACCACAAAAGCAAATAAAAGTACAATCCAAAATGTTTGAGAGCTTATTTATAGTTTGTTTAAGATAAAGAGTAGTTTTAGTAAAAGCAGCTCCTAGTTTTGCTAGGTAAAAAGCATTGGTAATCATTTTCATGTTAGGAATAATATTTACCAACTTGAAATGATGGAAGCAACAAAAGTTAGGAGAAATTTTTACCTCAAATGTCTAACAGGAAATAATCCTAACCAAACAATCTAACTTACATAAATTGTGTACTGCAGCTAAGAAAAGACATGCATACATTTAATAGGATCCATACTACTGCAACATGTGGTTAGAAATGCAATTACCATTTATCAGTATAGCCACTGCATTTGGATCAGAAATAGCATTCTGAAAAGAAAGCTTCTCAATCCAGAAGAAAAGGCTGCATATAGAAGTAAAAAATGATACCAAAAGGAATAGTCAACCAAGCTACTTTCAGCAACCTTGCAGCATTTTCATCTATCATCCCATCACTGCAACATAAAGCAGTACATGTTTTGGTCAATCTACAATCCATTAAAGGCGTATGTTTGAACAATTATATCAACACATGATTGCTTTAGAAGGCATCACCATTGTATATCGATCCGCATGCAAGCACGGCGAAAGCCCTCCCGACTTAGAAATAGGATACATGTAGTTAAGAGATGAAACTTTACTGCATAAAGCTGCAAAAATAAGATCAAAAAATAAGTAAACTTGAGAAACAAATACAGCTTAATTCAAATATTGGATGGAAGAGGTATACAAAGAAAAGTGAGAAAAGTAAGAGGTAGCAGAAATGAGAAAGGGAGGGGAAAAAATTTTACTTGGTTTGCAACAAAGCAGAATTTTTGAGGGAAGAATGCATAAAAGGTTAGCTAAAATGAATCAATTATCAATGTAGGGATCACTTAAAAATGAACAACCACAAAATAGAATATTGGATTAAGGAAGAAAGCATGTGTAAATATTTCTGTTATAAAAATATAATTCATATCAGTAGATTTATCATACAAGTTCAGGAAAATAAAAATTTGGATAACTTTATTTGATGCCACCATATAAGTTTTTTTTAGAAGAAGAGTTAGAAAGTAAGCCAACAACTCTCAGTTCTCAACTCCTATTCAAAGTTCTATAGCAAATATGCCAATAAAACCCCTTTTCCTTTTATGTAGGAAACATGCATTGCAAGATGACAATTTAAACTAAAATTTCCAACAGCTGCTAATTAATCAATTCCAATGTGATGCTTAATCCCTCAGACCACACAAAAGCTCACAGAAAATCAGTCATTCTGTAGATAAAACCTGAAGATATAATTCGAATACATGCGATGATACCAGCAATAGAGATAGAAATAATAATAAATTGAAGTGGGTGCCAAATTAATGCATTCCAAGAGAAAAGCAATGAATTACATAAAGGTTTAGGCAATAAGTTTGAATTAAGTATGGTTGAAGCTGAATGTATTCTTATTTTATCAGAAAAACTGAGACTGAATTATTGGAAAACTGTATTCATGAATCAATTACATTTTAAAGTGTTGAAATCATAGTGACGCTTAAGTACTTAACTTACTCAAATTTGTTAATTTAAAGAATACGGAGAAAACCCAAAAAAGCATCACAATGAAATGTTCGTTGGACTGTTGGAAGTGTATGAATCTTTAGATGCGATCAAAGATCCTAGCCATCTTTACTCAGATATTTAACAAATATATTGTTATCATCTTGATGAGTAACTAATAAAACAACACAAATATGATAAATTGGATTAAAGAATCAGTTTTTTATTACCGCATAGTCAGCTTCAGTTAGGTGCCTCGCAATCCACGTATTGAAAATAAATGGAATTAATCTAGACAGAAACTGGGTTGCTGCAAAAACAAATAAGAAAACAAAAAAGGTGAACAAAAGAACATGCATCCACAGAAATCGAAGATCAACAGAAGTAATAGAATGACATGATTGAAGGCACAGGAAACAAGTTGCTAACTTACCCATGAGGTATTTGAATGTTCGGCCAAAACTATTGTCAGAAGCACTTCCCCCACCTACCAGAGATCTATCTTTTCCACTTGCCATCTCAGATATGTCACTAATCTATCAACAGCGTATAGAAAGTCTTTGAAGCTCCCGACAGCCTCAACAGCGTTTTCTGCCAGTGAAATTTGTTCTGGAGTAACAAATCCAAGAGCATTCATATAACGAAACATAACTTTAGTTGTCGAGCTTAAAAATGATATTTAAATTGGAAAACATATTAGCAATAACTAAAACAAGCATTCAAACGAACATAAATAATTATCTTGTGATTAAAAAAACAATTAGCAGAAGAAAGAACAAGACACAATGTAATAACCGGAAAAAAAAAATAAAATTCATAACTGCCGCGGCGGTTAGCCGCGGAAAGGAAAGAAAGGGATCCAAAGGGAGGGGCAGCCGGTTTCGACAAACCGAAACCAAATTCCCAAAACACGCGAGAGAGGGAGAAAGGAAGGGAGAAGGCTCTACCCGTGCCCTAGCCGTGCGTCGACGTGCGTCGACGACTGAGGAAGGACAAGGAGATTTCGAATTTTTGCGAGTGCTGTCGGCCGGGGAAGGAGGAGAACGACGCGTGCTGACGGGAATAAAGGAGAGTCGAGCCGCGCGTTGTGTGCGTGAGGAAGCCTACGGACGGGATCGAGCGTAGGGAAGAGCCGGAGCCGTGCGCGTGCGTGCGTGAAGAAGCCGACGGGCTTAGGGCAAGACCGAGAGAAGCTCTTGCGTGCGAGGAGATAACCGGTGTTGCGATCAGGACCGTGCGTGGGAGGAAAAGAAGAAGCTCGAACGGGTCCTTAGGGCAAACCGAGAGATACAAGGTAAGTAAATGAGTTATTTAAGTATATGTTTAATTAAAAATTTGATTTTAATGTTATTAACTTTGATTTTAATGTTATTTCAAGTTTAATTTAGGGTTTATAAATTGACTTAGGGTCTATAGATTTAAGCAAGAAATGTAAATTGGGAATATATGGGATGAATCATAATTAAGTAATTAAGTATTAAACCCTTACATACGAAAAATAATTTCAAATGTAATAAAAATCTTAAAGCTATGTTAAGCTATATGTAAAGAGACTCAAGAGTATTGATTAAATTAATATTTGATTCATGGAATTTGATTAAGAAAGGAAGCGTTAAAGAAAGGAGATTGAGAAGCGTAGTTAAAGTTTTAATTATGTTTTACATTTAGAAAAAATATCTCAATTTCTTATGATGAAACGACGTTCATACGATTATGACATTTTTACGCATCGCAGTTGTGATGATTTTTCGCTTTCTTAAACGCGTAGACACCGCTTACGCCGGATAATAACCGAACGCGATCATATCGACGTTATCATTTTATAAAGTTCAATCGATTTACTTAATCGTTAATTAATGTCCATAGTGGTATAATTGTATGCTATGAATGTATGTCAAACCTGGAGTTCACCCTCTTATAAGATCTTGGAGACTCAATGCACTGCATAAAATGATTCAAAAGGCCATAAAATTGGCAAATAAAAAAGACCAAATAAATAAAACGAATGACAATGGTAATAGATACTTGTTGAATGAGTATTTCGGTGACTCTTGGAAGGATGATAAAAGTAAAAGTAAAAGTTTATATGATAAATGTTTATGTATACCACCATACGCTTCGATAAATGTTTATATATACCACCCTCATATCTCGATAAATTTTATATATCTACCTCTCATGGTTTGATTGTTTGAGCAAAATTCTTATATGTATACAAAAAAATTGGCATACTAGCTTCTTTTCTTCTTTACTATAGTGTAATAAGATAATCGACCCAATCAATTATATTCGTGTTAATCTTTTTTAGGTAATCCTACTAATTAAATAGACAAGGAAAGTCATTATCGTAGAGAGACTTGAGATAGGTAATTATGTCGTTGAGTTATGTTTAAAGTGTGTTACTTCAACTTTGTTAGAATAATAAATCAGTATAATTATTTGTAGTAGGCTTTTATGATTAGAGTGGAGATTTTATTTATGATTGAAAATGTTAAGAGATGTTTTATTTTATCCGTCCGACCGTCTCTTCCCGCTTTGGTATTCCAAGCTCTCGGGACAAGAGTGGTTCGTAACAAATTGATCGAATACGATATTTCACATTGACCAACCAATCAAAAGGAAATTCGATGCGATCAAAAGCACATCGAGTCAAGCCGACGCCAAACAATATCCATTCGTGAAACTGATCGTGATGTTAGCATCGAAACTTATCAAATGGATGTCTCGGTTCAAATGGCACTCTGCTCTAAGCGACGGACAATTTTGAACCGAAATTGACCCGATTGACGCCAACTCAACCAAACGGGCCCATCATAAAGCATCACGCCTTTTATGAACGCCAAAATAACTTGATATTGATACACACACACACACACACACACACACACACACACACACACACATATATATATATATATATATATATATATATATATATATATATATATATATATATATATATATATTAATTATATGATTAGGTCATCAAAAATTAAAAAATTTAGGTTTATTTTCATTTAAATAAACATATGCTCTATAAATACCTATAAGATCTAACCCTATGGACTCGATTATTCACAGCTTCGACTCTTATCCACGAGCCGCAACCTAGTATGATTGGCACTCTCCCGATCGAAGGCCAACTGAGCCGCGCACGAGAGCCGCCCTTCCTCTTCTTCCCTGCTCTCTCTTCACACGCGAGCCACTGAGATTCGTCCGTCTTTGGCCTTCCGAACAGCAACCGAAGCCCCTCTTCAGTCGCTCCACTCTACTTCCTTCGCATTGCCATTTCTGTTGCTTGAAGGAGAAGGATTTATTGTTGAATCTTGGCCCAGCAACGAAGACTAGAAAGCAAAGGACCAACATCCTCAACAGATTTGTATCTGCTCCATCTCATCTACGATTAGTTTTGTTCCCCATTTGTCGATTACCTCTTCCCGAAGATTCACTGTTTAGTCAATCTTAGGACAATTGTTTCTTGTTGCAAGTATTTATTATACAACAATGAAGAAGCATTGATGATGGCATGATATTAGGCTTTTCACGGATATAGTGCAACCATATTTTTGGTTTGAAAGAAGTAGATTGGTTTTAACTGGGTGGCATTATGATTGGTGCTACTTGTCCGGCTGAGTGACATTACGATCTGTTTTTTTTTAAAAAAAAAATTTTAGACTGAAACTGCTGCTATTTACCTGCAGTTTCACTATGGTTATCTCCTGTCTGAAATTGATACATTCATGAACAAGGAAGAACAAGCTTTGGGAGCCACTTTGATTTGAACTACTTTGTTTACAGAAGCACCATGTCAAAGAATAGGAATATTATTTGGATCATAAACATTAAGATCTTGAATATGTATAATTGTTCGGTTTTTATTTCAATGAGGGATTATATGTGAGCTACACTGCATTTCATTTCAAACTCATATATCAGGTCTATGACACTTTCTTAAGCGGCAAGACTCTTTAAAACGCAGTGGCAAGACCACTATTCATGCTTAAGCATGGTAGAAAGCTTTAAGACTCAAGAAATTTACATGGGATAACGCCGAAAATAAATTTTTCAAAATAAAGATTAATAATTAATAAAAATAAAATAGTCAAGGATAATATTTGAATCTTAAATGAGTAATAAGACTAATAATTGAATTAAGTCTAATATATTAAGCTACTGAGACTAGATTGAACTTTCAATTATCTGACTAACAATAGTCTACAACAAATTAGAAGAAATTTGCTGTGTTATAAAACATTCAAAATATTTTAAATTGGATATAAATGAAACATATCACTTTACACCATCGGATTCGCAACATATCGTACAAGCGAACAGAAGGCGTTAATTAAGTATTCAATTAAACTCGTGCATGTATTATAAGGCATGATTAAAACTTAAATCCAATACTTTAAAATTATGCAAGCAAACTAAAAATACACCCGCATGACCCCCACACTATGAATGCATAAATAAGGAGTCTGCCGCTTCCTAGTCTTGAATTTGGATCCGTTTAAAACCTAAAAAATATAATAATGCTATTATGATATTTTTAACTTATTAAAATATTTGAAAAACTAATTCTATTATATGACAGTAGATCTGATTCTCTATTATTAAATTAATAGAGTCGATAGGATCTGAAATAATAAATTAAAAGATCAAGCAAACTTATATACCTCGATAATGGCTGTGTTAAATTAAGATTTCAGCTGGAGGTGATATTTTTATTAAAACATGATTGCTATTTCAAATCAAATAAATATAAGTTAAATATCAATCCAAATCAGAGATCTCATGAATTATTAAGCTCAAAATTATTAAATAAAAAATCATCAAGTTAAAAGACTTAAATCAAAATTCAATTAATTCACATTATGTAATTGTTTGAAGTAGGTGCCAAATTAAGAAAATTTTACCACATGAGCCAAAGTCAAATCAAGTACACAACTATGTTTACTCAAACATTCTCATGCCGAAGACATGACCCGAAGTCCCTAATCTGCTACCAAGAGGCTCCATACGATGCAATTACACCGTGAGTCCTCGATCGTGGTTATCACCAAATGACATTATATTATACATGATCAGCAGATGCTCCTAACGACTCGCCTTTGAGTTGTAAACCATATGATATACTTGATTGGGCAAAAATCACTCTTTTAGCTAAGGTAGACTTAAGCCTGCCTCCTTAGACAAATATCACCCCAAGTCTACAAGGATTTCTTGGATCACGCAACTCATGGCTGCTAACAAAGATTTTTCTCGGGTCGACCACCTCTACTAAGTAGACTAGAGATCACCGGGATGACCAACGGATATGTAGATATGTCATTTTGTATTTGACTTAGTAATTACTTCAACATGAACGTATACTGCTTCTTTAAAATTTTGCATGGACATTAAGATAAGTTGAAGTTTTTATATGTGAAATTTTGATTTTTTGAGTTTTACTAACGACCGGACCAAACCTAAAAAATAGACTGTCAACTCGACTATCTTCGGGATCGATTTAGATTAATTATTTCAAAATCTATTATTCTCCAAACCTTATCAACTCTATATTATAATGAGGACGGGTTTGAGACTTTTCTTCTTATGACATTGAATTTGAGATGATACATTAACAATGATGCCGATAAATTTATCTTTAGTCATTTCGTGACAGAATTAACTTCTAAGATTTACAATAGCATCATTAGATTTTTAGGTTTTGTTAATCCGGACCCGGTCCTAAGACCATACCGGGATATGTAGCCCATGTCCTTTGGTATTTGACACGATGATTACTTCAACATACATAAAAATTCTGTTTCTTTTTGTAAATGCAGTAAATGTCAAGTTGAAATGTACAAGTTTAAGTTCTTGATGCATATTTTTGGATTTTATTAACTGGACCATCCATGACCAAATCGGATATATAGATCTGTTTTATTTTTTATATCTAACGCATGCCCCTATTGTTTGGACATTTCAACATGCATAAAGTATATGTTCTTTAAAAGTTGTATGGACATTAAATGTAATAAAATGTAGGTCAATTTGCAAGTTTAGGTTTTAATTATGACATTTTTAGGTTAACTTAATCAAGACCAAACCGGATAGATACCTTGTCAACTCGACTATTTTCGCAGAGGATCGAATCAGATTAATTATTTCAAGATCTATCGTTCTCCAAACCTCAAACTATAGATTATACTTGGGAGGGTTTGAGACTTTTCTTCTTATGACCTTGAATTTGAGATGATTAACAATGATCGATGATTTATCTTTAGACACGTAATTATCTTCTAAGATTTACAAGATCATTAGATTTTTTAGGTTTTGTTAACGACCCTCCCACCAAACCGGATATATAGATCTGCTCTTTTGTATTTATTTTAATAATTGCTTCAACATATATGAATATCCTTTTGAAAATTGCATGGACATTAAGATATCTAATATTGAAGTTTCGATGTCAAATTTTGATTTTGAGTTTTAATTCTACCGTAGACAAACCGGATGTGTAAGATTCGTTTTGTATTTGACTTAGTAATTACTTCAACATGCATGTAAGTATATGTTTTAAAAATTTTGCATGTATGCGTTAAGATGTAAGTTGAAGTTTATATATTTTGATTTTGAGTTTTGTTAACGACGGAAGACCAAATGTGTAAAGATCTTCTTTTATATTTGACATGGTGAATACTTCAACATGCATATGAGTACTGTTCTTAAAGTATTGCATGGACATATGAATGTCAAAGTTGATGCAATTGAATTGAATTTGATGTAATGCAAGTACGAAGTTTTGATATGAGATTTTGGTTAACTACGGAAGACCAACCGAAAATAAACTCTATCGACTCGACTATCTTCAAGGATCGAACCTAGAATTATTTCAAGATCGTCCTCCAAACCACAACTCTGGGACAGTACATGGGAGGATCGTTTGAGATTTTCTTCGAGATCTTGAACTTGAAAAGATGATTTAGAATAAATTTATCTTTTGTCATTCTATGACATAATTAGCTTCTAATGTTTTATTAGGTTGAAAATAATATAATGACATCATTAAATTTTTTTTAAATTTTGTTAACCTGGACCCCGGTCCTACTAAGACAAAACCGGGATAATGTATATTCTCGATATGAATTTAATTTGACCATTTCAAATGTTTATCATGGATCAAGTAAGTCATTCTATAAGACTATAAGACATGAGTTGAATTCTTTCAACTATTTATCATGAGTCAAGTATAGATTTATCTATAAGATATGCATTGAATTTTTCATGTACTTGCATGTATCAAGTGAGAATCTGTTTTATAAAAAATGTGAATGTACATTGCAAACTAAGTGATTGTTTGTTCTAAATAATATATGATTAGTTCTTTCAACCACTTATCGATCAAGTACGTGCGTTTAACAAATCAAGCATGCATTTTATAGTATGAATTTGATTCTTTCTAGTATTTGCATGAATCAAATGGTTAAACAAAAAGAATATTGCTTCATAAAGTCATATATTTCATTTAACTTGCATATTAAAGATATTCAAATTGAATAGAGCGAGATAACACTTTGAATATAATCAATCATTTCACTTAAGCATTTTAGCTTGAAGCTCATTTGTTTCATAAATGACATATAACATGCACTTGTATCTTTCCATGCATTGAGTGTCACATTTTCATTTCTCACCCATTCATATGGCATAATCACCACTTAGGCAAAATGAATTTGAACTTTAAATAAGTAATTAATTATCATATGGTATGAAAATTGTAAACTAAACTAAGATGGTAAGCATACTATAATTATCATATAAGATTTGAATGAGCTAAGCATGAATAATCATACTTCCTTTATCAAACACTTACATTTCACATTTTTATTTATCAAAATTTTCTAAGATCCTGATCATCCCCGATAAGGGCTAGACAGCCTTCCCACCATGCCAAGAAAGGCATGGCGGTGTCGGAGATACTCTAGAAGATTTATTTGCCCACCACGCCAAGAAAGGCGTGCATGGGTTTAACACGATTTTCACAAGAACATGTGAGCAATTACTTATATCATAACAAGTTTCCACGCTAACAACGCCAAAGTACTTATAGAACATATTTCCCTCACACGCTTAAACAGCATGTCACGGGTTTCAGCATTGGAATAATGTGATTACTTATCGAAGCATATTTTCCGCCACGTTGAACAACGCAACAGATTTATAAAGACAAAGTAATTTAACAAATTTACATTCACATGTGCATAAAATATAACGATACCCCTTCTTATAAATAATTTCATCACTATTTCACTGAATTTTGCATTTGAATACTCAAATAGTGTAACATAAGCTTTTAATTGCAAAGACCTCTCCATAAATTTCCAACATGCTAAGAATCACAAAATCCATAAATAAATTTTGCACATACTCTAGGATTAAGCCAAAAATCCCTTTCTTTTTTATTATCTCCTTTTTTTTTATAAAAATTTTGGCAACCTCCGTCATCCCCGTGATACGGGTCGCCGAGGACAGCCTTCCCACCATGCCAAAGGGGCGTGGTAGGTGTCGGAGACACCTTGGTCAAGATTTATTTGCCCACCAAGAAAAGACGCGTGTTGCATAACACAAGATTGCATTTATCACGTTGGAACAACGAGCAACTTATCATATCAGCTCGCCACGCTGGAACAACGCGCGTATAAGAAGATATTTCTCCACCGCGGAATAAAATGGTACTTATTACAAGTTTCCCGAGCGAACAATGTGAACGGGTACTTATCGCACGCATATTTTCTTGCCACGTTGGAACAACGTGAACAGATACTTATTACAAGTTTCCCTGCCACATTGGAACAATGTGAACGGGACTTATTGCAGCATATTTCGCCATTGGAACAACGCAAGCGTACTTAACACAAAGTTTCCGTGACGGAACAATGTGAATGTACTTATAAAGAGCTAAATTTGCATTCACATGTATATGAAATTAAAGTATAATTGATACCCCATTGTCATAACATCATTTTCATCATCATTTCACCTGAATTTTGTATTTGACATATGCAATAGCAAGCTATAACATAAGATTTTAATTACATGTAAGCACATTTCTAAATTTGAAATTTCATATTTCATTTTCCTGCTAAAAAGATATCAAGTGATAGAAATAAAAGTATGCGTGTGTAGGGACTAAGCTCAAGAGCCAATCATTCCTTCGCCTCTCCTTCATTAGCAACTAATGCAAGGAAGTAACATGCTAAGCTCATATACATATATAAACCTGAAATTTCAGATTGAGCTAAAACAATCGCTTGTAAAATATTCAAGCAAACTTCAACCCTCATAGGACAAGCAACCATATTAACTTTGATATCATATAAAAAGAGTTTTAGATTTTGCAAAACATGGGATTTGTAAGTGTGATAGCTCCTTTGAGATTTTCAACTCCTAGCTTTACTAGAAAGATCGCCAATGAACCTCTCCTCAGGAAAGGCAAAATGAAGGAGAAACAGGATAACAAACAAAACATCAAGCTTAACTGACTTATATGTAGGAAGCTCTAAGTCTGGATTGCTAGATGTTGTAAAAAAAAATACAATCATCTGATAAAGTGCAATTCCAAATGAGCTAAACAGAAGGAACATTGACCAAAGAGCCAAGATATTCAAATATATGCCAAGTTATTCCAAGCATGCACTCTATGCCTTGGTTCGTGCCCAACAAGGAAGAGGAGACGAGAGGAAAGGAGGAACCGCAAGGAGAATGAGCTCCCTCTCAACCTTAATTTCAGCAAAGTGAAAGCTTGTAGCATAAATCAAACATCTTAATTTCATACTTTTGCAAATCGAAAAAAGAAATCAGATGAAAGAAACCCCTTCATATATATTCATAGAACACAAATGGAAAGAAGGGATATGTTTATGTCATCAACAAGTATAGCCATTTTCACATCTCCGCCCAACTCAATGTCGCAAACCAAGCGTTGGGAAGAAAATAGCTATAGCGGAACGACCAAGTATAACTACATCCTTTCTCAAAAGACCGACTTTAGATGGGCAACAAATAGATCTTCAAAGCATACAACCAAAGCAATAGATTTCAAAATCCAAAAGCAATTCTCAACATGAAATCATTATATACTCATCACTTCCTTTAGGTAAAACCTAGATAACCCAAAAGAAAGGAAGATGTTGAATAAGAAACAACTTCGATTGCGGGGAAAGGAAGAGAAAGAGTTTGGTTCAAGCTTGATCCACACTCGCTCCTCATGAAGGACGGACTCTCGAGAGGGAGAAAATCACGAGGAGTCTTCGGCGAGAAACGAAGGAGTTCAAGAGAGGAGGATCATCGTCAAACAGAACGAGAGAGGAGCCGTCAGAAGGAATCGCCGCGAGCTTCAACCGAGAAACGCGAGCGAGGAGAGAGAGTCGAATGAAGACAATGAGGTCCACCTGAGGGAGAATAGAGTGTCGTGCCTTTAGGGCCGGCGCTGATTGGCTTCTGGTTTCAACCAATAAGGATTACCTTGGCTTTTAATTAAATGGATGGTGATTTAGAATAGGGATTAGAGGAGTTTAAGGGATTAAGCAGCCATTAGTTAATCTAATTACAAATTAATATTATTTCACGTCAAATTTCATAAATTTATTTCGTGTAACAAACCCTAATAATATGGGTGTCAATCTTAAGTGTTTCTGTTGTGCCGAACGCAACGGCGTTATCGATTCTGCGATCGGAGGTCGTTTAAGCAACGTCGACGACGATCAAAATGAATTAGGTTTAAATTATGTCACGCTCAAATTAATCGACGTTCGCGCATACTTTGTCGAATCGACGCGAAGACATCATTTGATAGGTTTCGACGTTTCGGCGACAACGACGCGATCAATTTCGCAAACGGAGTCGTTCGAATGTTGTCGGGGCTTCTCGACTTCGATATGCGTAATTTCATTAAAAATTGATTTTCATTATTTAATTGGTCGTTAATTGATTCAATATTTTTTTATTTAATTAAATTTTATATTTTAGGCGCATTCGAAACCTGATTTTCAAATTGAAGCGGATTTAATCGATTTCGATTGCAATTAAGGGATTTTAACCTCTGCTTCTTTTGTTTAATTTCAAGTGGCACATAGTTGTAGGTCAACAGTTGTATGGGAGCCTCTGTTGGTTGTGATTCTTGTGAATCTGTGAGGCTGTGATGTTGTTTACTGTTTATTGTTAGTGTTTAGTTTCAATGTGTTGCGTATTTGTGTTGTTCATTCCTTCGGTTTCGTTCAAAGTAACTTAGCTTTGCGGTCAAGAAACAACGACCAAATAGTAGTAGCCAACAATTCAAAAATAACGACAATACAAGTATAATGTATACAACCATTCACCAAAATGTGAGCATCGAAGCAAAGAGGATGCAAAAAAAAAACTTAATAAGTCTAATTAACCAATCCAGAAAAAATAGTTCTAATCAAAGCAAAGAGGTTGTCAAAAAAATGAACCATTTTAGGTCCACCGAGAAGTGAGAACAGACTGAACAACTAACCAAGTTACCAAAATACCAAACCTGAAATTCTGAAAGAATCAACAAAAGCAACCATCAATGGTTGGATAGAAATGAAACGAAACCCAATAATAAGCCAAAATTCTCTGATGTCATAGCATAGTAAATACTCAATCACATCTAACAGCCAACATGCTATCTATTATAAGAAGTTGTAGTCTTGTAGTCTTGCAGATCTAAAACAGCAAAACAGCAGTTGAATGAAAACAACAAAACAACAAAATAACATAGAATGATAGAACTAGGCAGTGGTCCAGTGGAGAGTGGGCAGTGTGTAGTGGACAGTGGTCTTGTGGCAGTGGACAGCAGTTGAATATTTGAATGAAAAGATAGGAATTTTTTTGTAGCTAATTATAACCTCTGCAACTAGTAATGCTTGAAGTATGCTTTATATCATCCCGAGTCCCGAGCAAAAAAAATAATCATATATTCATATGTTTTTACTTTGATATTTGATGATTATTTGTTGTTTCTATTTTTACCAAATTATTGTTGCAATTAAATCTGAGCCTCTCTAGTTTCAAAACTCCTATATTTTTATTCAACTGCGTCTCCACGAGACTCCGGACTCTTCTTCTATCATTCTATGTTGTTTTTTTGTTTTGCTATTTTCATTCAACTGTTGTTTTGCTGTTTTAAATCTACAAGACTACAAGTCTACAACTTCTTATAATAGATAGCATGTTGGCTGTTAGATGTGATTGAGTATTTGTTATGCTATGACATCAGAAGATTTTGGCTTATTATTGTGTTTCGTTTCATTTCTATCCAGCCATTGATGATTGCTTTTGCTGATTCTTTCAGAGTTTCATGTTTGGTACTTTTGTAACTTGGTTGGCTGTTCAGCTTGTTCTCACTTCTCGGTGGACCTAAAATAGTTCTTTTTTGTAGCATCTTTGTGAACTATTTTTTCTGGATTGGTTAATTGGACTTATTAAGTGCTTTTTTGCATCATTTTTTACTTCCAGTGGGCTTTTCTACATTTTGATGAATGGTGTTGTTGTATACAGTATACTTGTAGTGTTATTATTATTATTTTTTTGAATTGTTGATTACAGCCTCTTTGCTATGATCTTTTTTCTTGTTCAGGACTCGGGATGATATAAAGTATACTTCAAGCATTACTAGTTGCAGAGCTTACAATTAGCTATAAAAAAACTCCTATCTTTTCATTCAAATATTCAACTGCTGTCCACTATCACAAGACCACTACACACTACACTGCACTCCTGGACCCTTGCCGATTATCTTATGTTATTTTGTTGTTTTGTTATTTTCATTCAACTACTGTTTTGCTGTTTTAAATCTGCAAGACTACAAGTCTACAACTTCTTATAATAGATAGTATGTTGGCTGTTAGATCTGATTGAGTATTTGTTATGCTATGGCATCAGAGGATTTTAGCTTATTATTGTGTTTCATTTCATCTCTATCAACCATTGATGGTTGCTTGTGTTGATTCTTTCAGAGTTTCAGGTTTGGTACTTTGGTAACTTGGTTGGCTATTCAGTATGTTCTCACTTCTCAGTGGACCTAAAATGGTTTCTTTTTTTGACAGTTTCTTTGCTTTGATTAAAACTATTTTTTCTGAATTGGTTAATTTGACTTATTAAGTATTTTTTTTGCATCATCTTTACTTCCAGTGGGCTGTTCTACATTTTGGTGAATGGTGTTGTTGTATTATTGACATGATATGGCATCAGAGGATTTTGGCTTACTATTATGTTTGGTTTCATATATATCCAGCAATTGATGGTTACTTTTATTGATTATTTCAGAGTTTCAGGTTTGGTACTTTGGTAATTTGGTCGGTTGTTCAGCCTGTTCTCACTTATCGGTGGACTTAAAATGGTTCCTTTTTTTTCAACCTCTTTGCTTTGATTAGAACTATTTTTTCTGGATTGGTTAATTAGACTTATTAAGTGCTTTTTTTGCATCATCTTTGCTTCTAGTGGGCTGTTCTACATTTTAGTGAATGATGCTGTTGTATACAGTATACTTGTGTTGTTATTATTTTTTTCTAGAATTGTTTGCTAGTTGCCTACTTGGCTGTTGTTGTTTTGACTGCAAAGCCTAAGTTACTTTGATCTTTGAACTTTGAAGGTTGTTTACTTGCTTTTGTTGTTTCTATCATTTTATGAGAATCATGGTATTGATTTGCTCATTGGTTATTCAGTCTGTTCTGGACTTCTGGGTGTACCTCATAACCTGTGCAACTACTTATATTGTAAACTATTTTGACAGCCCTACCCATGGTGCCTTTTCCAGATCCTTCTCTTCTTGACCTAAACCATAAACAACAAAGCAACATCATCAGAGGTAAGTTACCTCCGATGTTGTTACTGTTATTTATGGTGGCTAATTATGATGGCTATGATGATCATAAAATTTCTTTTCTTCTTTGGGGTAGCATCTTTTGTGATTGTAACCCTTCTTGGAAGTTAGATGCTCACTAATTTGTTGCCCCTTATGTTGATAATTAAAATGAATATTTTTTTTTACTCTAAGCCTGAGTCATCTATGCCTTCTCTTGTAGATCATACTCATATATTTTTTTTTTCTCATCATTAACTATCTTCTCAAGTGTTTTTTAGCAGATCATTTTCTCTACTCCTTTCAAGTTTCAAGATGTTGGATCCTGAATTTTGCTAACTGCTGATTTTTTTCAAGCTCTCTTCATTGGCTATTGTTTTTTTAGTTTTTACCTTTCTTTAGTTTTTTTATTTTCTATTTTTTTATAATTATATGTGGATTAAACTCTTTAATCTTCTTGTAGCTCCTAGAGCATTAGATCTTTGAGCCTTATCCCCCATAAGGACTTTATATTTCTTTCTCTAGTTTAATAAAATATTTTTTTATACTTTTGTATCATTGTATTTGCATGTCTTTCATTAGAAAAATTTTATGTGGAATCTATATTATAAATTTCAAAAATTACTAAATATTAAAAAAATTTATATATTGTTTTGTGTTTTTTTTCTTATTTGTATCTTAAATTTTGTGTTATAATAATTCAAAATTTTTAAAAAATAAGTTAGTTTTAGTACTTAATTTGATAAATTCGAGCTTATTTCAAACTTCTTCCCAACATTTGAAATCGAGCGATTGAACAAACAAAGCGGCCTTATTCGCAGAACGAACACATTCGACTTAAGCGACAATAACGAATGAAACATTCTCATAACAAGCCAAATGAACGAACACAATGTAAGCATGGGGCGAGCGAGCCGATTTCGTTTAGAACTGGCGGAGAAGGCAGTGGGGATGTGGTATACATATATAATTATAATTTAATAATTAATTAATCTTAACTAATTAATAGTTAATATTAATACATATTACTTAATATTATTATTAATGCTAATAATTAGTTATTTAATATATTCAATAGTTAATTTTAATTTCATACTATTATCATTAAAAATTAATTATAATTTATAAAATATAATTATAGTTTGATAGTTAATTAATTTTAATAGATATAATAGTTAATATTATTTTTAAAATAATTTAAATTAATTTTAAGTAATTTAATTTAATATTACTAATGATTAATTGATATGTTAGAATTATAATTTAATAAATATAATTATTAAAGTTTGATAGTTAATTAATTTAAATTATTACCTGAGTTAATAGATTTAAATCCTTAAATATCTTATCAAAAACTCAAAATTTAACAGGATTTAACTATCACATGTTAAACATAATTCAAGATTCAGTATAGGTCGAGTATCATGGAGATAACTATTATTTAAATATGTCTTAAACTTAATTACAACATGACAAAGAGTTTTTTCATACTTTTTTTTTAAAAAAAAAATTTAAATCCTAACACATTTAAATTCTCAAATGATTTATCAAATATCTCCTCAAAATTTGGTAGGATTTAACTAATCTATTATCATATGTTTTTCAAGATTTAAAAGCTCAGAATTTATTAAATTCAAATGTATTAGATTTACTAAATCCTAAAAAAAAATGAAGGCACACCTTCGGTCTTATTGTAAAAAAAAAAAAATGCAATTCTAACTAGAAAAGTAAGGGGCACACCATTTGTCTTATTTAAGTAAGGAACTATTCACATATCTTAACAAAATGTGGACGCCTTTTAACGTCTAAATATTTTGATTTCTCCTATCTTCTTAAATAACCTCAAAATAATTTATAGAATTAAACATTTATGCAAATGATGATTTATAAGAGTTATATGTAGGTTCGCATATCATCATCTTAATTTCTTTTAAAAGATGCAAGATATATTTTTTAGGCAAATAGATATATATTTCATTGATCTTACAATATTCATACCTATGACTTATTTTGGGGCTTCTAAATACAAAACCCTAAGTTTTCTCCTTGCTGTCCGAAAAGAGAGAAGAGAGAAGGGAGACGTCGCAAAGATAACAGGTAACCCTTGCCTTTCCTCCTAAGTCCCACTTTCTCCGCTTCTGATTGTCTAAATCCTATAAAGCCACCAACCTGTAGGATTTAGTAAAAACGGATTTAACCATGCAAAAGTGGCTTCAGCGGATTACACAATGCCGTGGATTTTACTCGTCGAAAAATATCATTTGGCTGGATTTAAGTTAAATCCGGCTTAAATCCTGCTCTCAAATCATACAGAGAGAGAACTTAGAGAAGAGTGAATACCTCTTCGGCTCTTCGGTAAGATTCGCGACGATGACGGTGTCCGTCAACGGACTAGGATTGTGTTGGCAACGGGGACGGGAGACTGGAGTTGCTGGCTTGGAATCTCGATGGGGACGATGTGCGCGCGGTTCGGCTAAGGCAAGAGCGAAAGGATAGATGGGGGGGGGGGGGGGGGGATGCCGATGGCGACGGACGACGGGACTAGAATCGCTGTCTTGCTCGTTTGGAACTTTGATGGGTGCGCGCGGTTCGGCTATGGCAAAAGCAAAATGGGGGACGAGCCGGGGGCGGGGGGTTGTCAAATTAACGTTTAGGCACGACTACACGGGGGACGGAACGATGAGATCCAGGATGGGCAATATGGCTGCAAATGAATCGAACGTTCAATAAATTATTCGTGACCCGATTTAGTTAGAACTCGTTTATGTAGATTCATCTAACGGATGGAATGAACTTGAATATTTTATAAATATTTCATTGTTAAATGATTAATTTTGAATAAGTTATTGTTTATTTATGTCATAACAAGTATCATTTAAAGTCAAACAAAGCTTAATCGATTAAAGTTTATTAAAACAAAGATCATTTATATTTTCAACAGCGTTTTACAACGCTCGATTAGGCCATTGTTTATTTCATTAAAAGAGCTAATCGTGCCAATAACTGAATCGAATCCTAACAAGCTCAAACAAAG
The DNA here is from genome assembly GCA_021442155.1 of Cymbidium sinense. Taxonomy (NCBI): domain Eukaryota; kingdom Viridiplantae; phylum Streptophyta; class Magnoliopsida; order Asparagales; family Orchidaceae; genus Cymbidium; species Cymbidium sinense. The sequence continues at coordinate 121,066,154 of CM038219.1, forward strand.
CTTAAGCAAGATTTTTTTAAACGAGCTCGAGCTTGAACACCATCCTAAAAGCTTGAATCGAGCTCAATAATGACAAACGAGCTTGAACATGAACAAACCTCTGCTCAGCTCGGCTCAGTTCGTTTACAACCCTAGTGGGCAATTACCCTCACGGCTAATTCGTTGTTGTTAATGAGAATAGCAACGAAAGTGCTCTTTTTCGTTGTATTTATTAGTTTAAGGTGATACATGAGATAAATAATTTTAAGTATTAGATATATAATATGTATAATTTTGAATGATATGCATGTAAATCTTTTTTTATATATAAAAATCAAATTATAACTTTATAATCTTCATAAGTAGTCAAATTAAATTAAAAAGACGGCTTTCTCTTCATAAATTTTTCAAAAAATAGCTAAAATTTAAATAAAATAAAATGTCCCAAATAGCACTATTGTGCGGTTCAGATCGCAAGCTGCACCGCAAGGACCATTGTATTAATGAAAAAAAAGGGATTTTTCATATATATTTATATATTGGGGATTCACATACATATTTAAATTTTTGGATATTACATATCCAACCTCTAAAATTATATATTTACATTTATAACACCCTAAATCATTAATTGATCAAATATACCATTTTTTATCCCCCTTCTTCGCCATCCTCGGCTACGTTACAGCTCAAACTGTCTACACGATCTGTCATTCATGTGAAAAAGAAAAAAATTTCATCTATTTGGCTATATATTTGATAAGCTTTTTTCCTCACGACTTCAACGCCGACGACCTTGGAGATTCTTAATCGCCTCCATCCATCAGATAGGCATCCTTGACATAAGGCTACAAGTGCAACAGAGCTCTAGGAAATTATGGACGTGTTGCGCAGCAAGCTCCACAGCCTCAGAATGGAAAAAAATTCATAACATCAGCAAATTAATTGACACGCTCGAGAACATCATTTACGACATCGACAATGTTCTCGACAAGTGCCACTTCCGTGACTCTGAGCTCTGCCTCCTCCCCACCCTCCCTCAGCATTGTCCAGCAACGTCTCAGTCATTGTTTCCTCACTTTGCACCGAATTTGTTAGGATATGCTTGGCTCGGTGACTTAGTTCATGCTACTACTACTCCTCCCCTCTATCCCACTCAAACTGACCCCAACAGCTCTCAACACATGCAGCAAATTCCCTCCACTCTAGCTCTTCCACGATTAGCCTCTCCGATGACCCTCATCTCCCTTCTCCCTTTTCCGCTCCCCAACTCCCACTATAACCCACACTCATCCCCTTGGACCTCTTCATGCAGAAAGTCTTGTGGCCCTTTCCCATTCACTCCCTCTCTCAGCTCTCTCGTTAGAGATGGTGGAGGACATGGGAAGTAAAAGGAGGGAGGTTGAAGAAACGAAAAAGGATAAATTTTAAGGTTTATACACAAATATTCAAATTTTAATATTATCTCAAAATTAATATTATTATAATTTTTTAATTAAAATAATTTTATACATAAAAAATATTATATATATCTTCCTAATAAAAAAATTCAAATTAATTATTTATAATTTAATTTGAATATATATTAATTATAATATTTAAACAAATTATAAATTTATAAACAATACTTACGTAAAGTATTATATTAATTCTTAATTAATGATTGATTAAAATAGTTTTAAAATTATTATTATTTCTCATTCTATATTTTTTATTTTAGCTAATTTAATAATTTATTAAATAACGATTAACACGATTAATTTTAAATTAAAATTATTTTAATTTAATTTAACTTCAAGTAATTGAATTGATTACTAATTAATGATTAATAAAAAATTAATTTAATTTAATTTAATTATAATTAAATAAATATAATTATGATTAATATAAGTTTGATCTTGATAAATCAATAAAAATCAAAGTAATGATTAATGTTTAATTTATTTAGTAGTAAAATTAAGTTTTTAGTTAATAAATCATTAATAATTAAATAATAAAATAAATTATAAATTATTGATTAATAAATTTAATAAAAAATCACAATGATTAATTAACTTAATAAATAATTCATTGATTATTATTATGACATTGAAAATATAAAAAGATTAATCTTAATGTAATTTGATCTAAAACTAATTCAGATCAAACACTTAAAATATCATTGGAAACTTTGAGATAGGAATTAATTCTCTAAATAGTTCCTAAATATGGAATATCTATGATCAAATCGAGCGTCTTGACGAGTTGGATCTAATAAGCCCAAGATTTCTGATTTCATTTGTGCATTCAAATATTTAAAATACATCAGATGATCAAGAGAATCATTTTGAGCCGTCCAGAGTGGTTTAGATTTTTTGTATTTATAGAAATGTTATCCCCAATATATATATCCTCATTTTTCACATGAGAAAAGTCTAAAGAAGAGAGGCGAAGATCCTCTAATATAATTGTGCCCACTCGACAGTGCCCAACCACCGCTGCCGGTCGTATTATCGCCAATGCGCCGCTGCCATCATCGTCGATTCTCACCGCCATCGACCATCGTCCGCCGGCCGCCGCGTAACCACTGCCGGCCATCACCAATACCACGTTATCGGTGCGTTGCCGCTGCGATCGACATCATCGCCGATCGATTACCGCTGATACATTCGAACCATCATTAAATATCTCCGTGCATTAATATCGCATGACGCGTTGCCATCACCGCCTTGCTGCCGTGCCACTACCATCGGCCATTGTTATCAACCACTGCCGCGTCATCAGTTCAGTGCCGCCACCATCATTATCGCCGGCCACGCCACCACCGGTCGCCACCATCGATCATCGTCGACATCGACCACCGCCATTGATCATCATTTCGACTACTTAATTATCGTTGCGGTATCTCGGTCTCACCATCACTCGCCCAATCATCATGATATCATCGCCAACCGCTAACAACAACTCTTATACCTAACCATCGCCGTAGGCCGTTGATTGATTTTGGGATTCTCATTGTCAAATTTTCTAATATACAATTATGTAATCCCGTTATCGGGAAAATTGAAATTTTATACTCCGAAATAGATATATAGTGAAAAATTTTTATTGAGCTAGGCCCTGTAGTTTTTTTCCCCCTCTTTTTATGATTTTTTCACATAAAAATCATGTAATTTATTCTTCACTCTTCAAATATATGTATGTGTGATGGATTTCATAATAAGACTAAAGCGCAAACTTTTTCTCTATCGTAACTAGTTTTCTAACACGCAATAATAATTAAAAATAATAAAAAATAAATTATATTACGTTGATCACTTAGGAAAAAAAATTAAAACTCTACCTATAAAAAAAAGGAACTAAAGCAACTATCTAATCACATAGGACTTTCCACTGACAATTATCAACTTCGTTAAAAAACATGAGATATCGGAGAGAGTCTAACTATATATATTTGCATCCAGATATTTAATTATGTGTTAACACATCACAAAATAAAAATTAAATATTATATTTTATTTCTGTTTTATCATATGTCAACACATAATTGATATCTCAATATATTCGAATATCACACGTAATATTTTTTTCTTGACCTGAAGGGATGTAGGATAGAATTATATATGTAATAAAATTTTCACTTTTTAAAATTTTTTAAATAATTAATATTTATTGTATTAATTAAATAAAATATAACAAATAAAATTCCAATAAATCTTAACGATTAATATTGATTAAGTAAAAATATTTAATTAAAATAAATTATAATTAATTATAATTTAATAGAAGGTGTTACGTTTAATTTATTTTTCAGATTTTGATTAATTATTAATTATAATATTAGTTATGGAACATAAAATTAAAATGAATATATTATGTTATTAATTAATATTTAAATATTTAAATATTTAAATTAAATTATTAAGAAAATAAATAAAGTATTAAATAAGGTTATCATTAATTCTATAAAAAATATATATTATCTAGTTTAAGTTGATGAATTTTCAAATCATAAATGAACTTTACATTGAGTCTAAGGTTCAATTATTTTGAATTATCTCTTCTGAGAGTGTCATTCTCAGTGTGATCTCACTAGTATTTTATCTTTCATCCCTTGTCATATGGCCACTTATCGTACTGAGATAACCACCGCATAAAAGGGAGCATAATTAGTTCCCAACAATTCTGTTTCATATCACACGAATGTCAAACAATTAATACTAGTGAGGGGGTGAGGGAAAGGAAATTTGACACTCCGACTCCACAAAGTAGGTGCGGGTCATCTTAAATTATATATATTTTTTAATCTTTTTATTATGATAATATCTTTATTTGATCAAATGACTTTCAAATTTGGCGATATAATGAATCGAACCAGAGATAAATCCAACGAGCCTAAGATCACTCAAATCAAAGATTGTTTGGACAGTTAAATCACCAAAATACTATTTATGATCAAATGAATCAATATACATCTCCGATTGAGTATTTTTGAATTTTGGCTACAATGACCAAAATGCTCCTCTCAGAATTCTATAAATATGACCTCATTCTCAGAATGAGAAGTTAAGAGGTGAACTTGGGAGAAAGCAGAGAAATAAGTTTGAAGTTCATCATCATCATTGTTATCATCAATCGTCGTCAATTGTTGCCGCCGACCAGTAAACAACCTGCCTAACATCACGATATGAATACTTATGAAATTTTCATTATCGATTTCTACATCAATCCATTTGGAAGACTTAAACTCTGTACTCTAAAGCAAAAATATAGTGGAGTATTTTTACTAGGCTAGCCTGTGATTTTTTTCCCCTCTTTCTGGGATTTTTTCACGTAAAAATTATGGAGTTTCTTATTCTCTTTTCAAGTGTCTGAACTTCCAATGAAGCTGAGGTGTGAAATTTTATTCTATCACAACTGATTTTCTAGCACACAATAGTTTGACGCCATCTGTGAGAAATATTCCCTTTATATTTTTATAATGGTTGACAATCTGACTTCAAGTTAAGAGCAGCACCATCTATATGATGAAAAAAATCCTACTTAGGAGTACCACATATAAAGAATGAAGAAATATCGAATGTTGATTCTTCAAATCTTATCAACAATTAGGAGGTAACTCTTAATCTTAGAAGATCATCCAAATCAATATTCTGGATATATAATTGATTATCAGTGCGAGAACAAGTCAATGATGTGGAGTAATTTCAACATTTAAAAAAATAGCTTTGCAAATCGTGATTCTTCAATCATACTCATGAAAAATAAGCTAAAAATCAAGGAGCAACTTTGGCTACAATCATAAATGGATGTTTAGATTTGACCTCTTCCACATAGGTTAACGTCATAGAGTAATACTCTGGCAAATAATATCAGAATAATCAAAATGTTTAACCTATTCCATACATGTTAACGTTATACTTTGACAAAATAACCTCGGATGAGAGTTAAAATTATTGACTTATTTCACACAAGTTAAATGTCACCGAGTAACTCTCTGACAAACAATCTAGGATAGGTCATAACTTTGTACCTACTCCACACAGGTTAATATCATCTAGTAATACTCTGACAAATAATCTCGGAAGAATCAGAATGTTTAACCTCTTCCATATATATTAATGTCATACTTTGACAAAATAACCTTAGATGAGAGTTAAAACTATTGACTTCTTTCACACGAGTTAAATATCACTGAGTAACACTCTGATAAACAAACTCGGATAGGTCAAAAATTATTTATGGATTCCTCCCCTGGAAGGCATGCTCCCGAGGAAGCCTCGATGGAAAGCTAGTAGTGGACAATGTCCTCACTAGAAAGACTCCAAGAGAGTCGGCGATGGGTCTCCACTCTTCAAAATCTCAGTCAAAAGCCCCATAAGATACAAGTAAAAATCTTAGACGCAAAAAAGCCTCGGAGTACAGATACATCAAAATCTCGAAGGCAAAAGCCCCGGACATACATAAAAAATCTAAGATAAAAGCCCAGAAGGTATATGTAAATTAAAACCTCAAGAGTAAAAGCCTCATAAGCGTACAAAATGCCATCAAAGATGTGAAAGCTTCAGAAGGTACAAGTACATTAAAAATCTTAGAGAGCAAAAGCTTCAAAAGGTATAAGTACATTAAAAACTTCAATGGACGAAACCCTCAGAAGGTATAGGTACATAAAAAATCTCAGTAGACGAAAGCCTCAAAATATACAGTTACATCAAAAACCTCAAAAGGCAAAAGCCTCTGAAGGACGTATATCAAAAATCTCAAAAGGTACAGGTGCCCTGACGGAAGAGAATAAGTTCATTGCGATCTTTTAAGAGGAATAGTCACCAAATCATTTGAAAAATAAAACTTCTTCCAGAAGATTATCAAAGTATCATTGTTGATAGTTTGTGTTACATCATCAGATCTCGTCATCTTCTAATGCTTCTGCAACCCATCATCTTGTGCAAGATTTACTGGAAAATCTTTAGACATTGGGATATATATGGAAGGATGCTCACCCATGAAGATACTCTCTATTTTTCAAGTTTGGAATCACACTAGAAACCGAATTCGGGATGCACGCCGCCTGACCAAGTTAGTTGGAACTCCGTGACGGGGAAGAACCGATCCTGAGGAGAGGGTCTCGCACCATTATAAGGGATTAATGGGAGAAACCAAGACTGAAAAACAGCTTAGAGCTTAAATTCGAGATCGCCAGGTTAGTTGAAAACCGAGATAGGGGAGAAGCTGGAGCCTTCGAGGGTACGTCTGGTCGTGGAGGCCACCAAAAAGAAGAAAACGGAAGCACAATGGAGCTTGAATTTGGGATGCACACCGCCTAACAAGGTCACTTGGAAACCCCGAGATCGGGTAGAACTGGAGTCTGCGAGGGAGGTTGGCAGATTGCCACTAAAGGCTGTATATGGTAATGAATTGATTTCAAACCTTGTGACCGGGGAGAAGCTGGAGCTGAGTGAGTCACTGTCATAAAGGTTAGTGGAGAATTTCAGGATTTTGGAAGAACTTGAAGGGACACTAGAGCTTGAATTTGGGATACGTGCCGCATAAGGGGTCAGTTTACCCATGTAGGAGGTGGAGCTGCAGTGGTGGCAAGCATAAAGGTCAGTGGAGGATTTCAGGATTTTAGAAGAACCTGAATGCACAATGAAGCCTGAATTTGGGATGTGTGTTACATAACGAGGTTAGTTTCAAATCTCGTGACCAGGGAGCATTGGAGCCTGCGAGTGAGGTCACACAACGTCTACAAGTTAGTAGATGTCACCAGGGGAGAAAGGAAGATATGTGATTTTTCCCCATTCCCATAAGAGTATTTATACTTGAAAAATAGACTCTTCAAATTCTTTAAAAAAATTTTAAAATCAAATAAAATAAAAAAACTCTTTATTTTCTTTTAAAATAATAATAAAAAAGAGAAGAAAAAAAATATTCATATAAAAAAACTCTTCATATTACTCATTTAAAAGAACTATTTATATTCCTAAAAAAAATTATTCACATTCCTCATTAAAAAAAACTTTTTATCTTCTTCTTAAAAAAAAAAGAAGAAGATACTCTCATATTCCTTATTAAAAAACTATTTATATTCTTTAAAAAAACTCTTGACATTCCTGAATAAAAAAAAACTCTTTATCTTCTTAAAAAACAAAGAAACTCTTCAAATTCATCATTAAAATTTTTTTTTTATATTCTTCAAAAAAAAAATCCAATTTTTTTGTCTATTTCTTTCCTTCTCTCTCCCTCTTTCTCTCTATCTCTCACAGCAACATGAAAAATATATATTGGGCTTGTGGTCCCCTTTTCAAACCAAAATCAATATATATATATATATATATATATATATATATATTAAAATAATTTAGGTAAATTATCACTTTATATATATAAAAATATAATATAATAAAATAAATAAAAATTAATAACTAATCCTAATAATTTTTAGTTAAAGTAATTATATTTTTGAATGAAATAAATTTTATCATCTAAAAATAAAAGGTGGAAATGATATATCCCTCTAAAATTTATAAATTAAGCACATATCTCAAATTAAAGCATGTATACAATCAAATTAAATGGCCGGTGAGACAAGTTCAACAATGTAAAGCGAGATTGGTCGGAAATGAAAATCAAGTCAGTATGAAAATTTCAAACATTCTTGGATGATCATATGACTTTCAAATTTGACGTGCTTATAGTCAAATCGAGTGACTCGACGAGACGAATCCAACGAGCCTAAGATCACTTAAATCAAAGATCGTTTGGATGGTCAAATCACCAAAATATTATCTATGATCAAATGAATCAATATATATTGTCCGATTGAATGTTTTTGGATTTTGGCTTCAATGACAAAATGCGCTCTCAATCCTATAATATGATCTCATTCTTGTCATGGAGAGAGATAGGAGTGAACTTGGGAGAAAGCTGGAAGAGAAATTTAAGTTAAGTTTAATCATCACCATTGTTGTATTATGCCGACCACCAACTGTCAAAAAACTGCTTGTAACTTGATTCGGAATTTTTATTAGGATTTCTTCTATATTGTAATCCAAAATTTATTGGGAAGACTTAAACTCATCCAAAGGATATATAGAACATTTCTACTTTGGCAGTGATTTTTCCATTCTTTTGGGGTTTTGATGTAAAATTAGGTTTCTTATTCTCTTATCAAGTATGTGATTTCCAATAAAGTTAAGGTGTGAAGTTTTATTCTATCATAATTGAATTTCCAATAAAATAAATAAATATTAATAATCAATAAATAAATTGATACATATGACAATTACAAACCTAATAATTTTTAGCTAAAGTGATTTTATTTAATATATTTTTGAATGGAATAAGTTTTATCATCCAAAAATAGGGAGACGAATAATATATCTCCCTAAAATTTATAAATTAAGCATGAATATAACCAAATTAAATGACTCAGTGAAATAAGTCCAATAACACTAAAATCGGGTTAAATCGAGCCCAAATGAGCTCAAATCAAGCTCAAAAGTAATATATAAAACTTGGAGACATTGACTGGATGATCAAATGACTTCCAAATTTGACAGTTTATAGTCGAATCAAGAGGCTTGACGAGATAAATCTAATGAGCTTAAGATCACTCAAATTGAAGATCGTTTAGATGACCAAATCACCAGAAAACTATATGATCAAATGAATCAATATACACTATTCGATCGTTCTGTGATTTTGACTACAATGACCAAAATGCCCCATTCAAAATCCTATAAATAAGACCTCATTCTTATCATGAAAAAGAGGAGAGGCAAACTTGAGAAAGTTGGGAGAAACTAGAATTTGAAGTTTGTCATCACCGTTATTCGACGATGTAACACCAACCGTTATACTCCGCATGCATGCGTTGTTACATGGTCTGGAATCTCGTTGTCACATACAACATCAGTATCAGTTATCGAAAAACTTAAACTCTGTACTCCAAAGTAGATATATAGTGAAGCATTTTTACTTGGCTAAGCCCCATAATTTTTTTCCCTTATTTTTGAGATTTTTTCACTTAAAAATTTAAAACTCTTTTCAACTATCTCGTGGGTCTTTGGATTCATACACAGTAAATTTTACTCTACCGCTACAAGTTTCCTAGCATGCAATAATACTTGAATATGTTTCATTTTATTTTAGCTCATAATTAAAATTAAATAAAATATTTAAACTCTACACATAATAAATTTAATAAGAAAACTCAAAAGTTAAAAATATTAATCGTTATTTAATCACAATTTTAATAAGCTTAGGGAAGTTTGGGATCACATTTGTTTTTTTATTTTATATTTTATAATTTTGTTTTATTTTATTTATGTTTCACTTTAAAATAAAATTTATTTGATTGTACTTATTTTTTTAAGTCTACTTAGAATATCTAAAAGATATTTTGAATATTTTTTAAAATAATATTATTTATTTTTGAAAATAAAAAATAAAACTACTTTAAAAATATTTTAAACAAATATATTTTTAAAAATAATATAAAAAAATAGAAAATAAATTTGATCTCAAACAACCCCTTAATAATAAGTAACATTTTTGGCTTTGTTGAATATATATAATATTGAATATAAATGATGAATTGTTTTGACACTCATAGTTATACTGTAAATGGATAACACTCTTTATATGATAGAGGAAGTTGGAGGAGAATATATAATTAGAAGAACGAGAAAAGAGAACTAAAAAATTGAAGCATTACTTGCACGATATTAAGAAAATTTGCTATTTTCTTATTACTAGTTGCTTATATAAGGGCAGTTTAGGTAATGAAGAAAAAAATATTAGAGTTATTTGCTTGCCTTTTTCGTTCAATTTTGAAAGAGAAATAACATTCTTCTTATAAAACAATTTATTTATTTTTCATTCGTTTCCTGTTATTTTCATCTGAATAATTCGGGGATAATTTTGTTTGAAAATTTCTTATATTATTTTCAAAATTTTAATTTTAAATAACCAGATACCGAAACTCAACGATAAAATTTTTAAATTAATTATGTTTTAAAACTTAATTAATATATTAAATACCGGTAAAAAAAATTTAAATATAAATTAGTCGATAAATGGGCGACTGGCCCCACTCCTCGAGGGTGGCTAGCGTGATCACTTCTCGAGCACTTAAACCAATCACGATAATTGTAGTAAAAATGGTCAATCGATTATCGACAGTGACTTAAGTGTAGCGGTCGCCGAAAGTAAGCGACTTTGCTCAATTTTTTTAAAAAATAAAAGTCTTTTTTTACAATGTACTGAAATGCAAATAGATGTAACATAAACTTGTAATATCAGTGAACAAATGATACCATAAAATACAAATAGATCAAACAGCTACAAATGTACTAGTAATCAAATGATACAAAAAAATTTCATCAATAAGCCAAAATAAACTCAAGTATAGAGATAAAAGTGAACAATAAAATATCCAGTATACAAAATAAGTACACCTCTAAACACTATCGTCGACGGCTATATAAATCGGTCCTTTCGAGTATAGTGCCGGAGGCACAGCGGGATTCGTGATGAGCATTTCGCTCCGATGATAATTTGCGGTCGTAGAGATACCTAATCCCTGATGTCGCTTTGTCCATATGGAGGATTGGGTGCTCTCGGAAAAGAAGATGGTCTGGATCGGCATAGGTGGATGGCCGCACCATATGCGTATGCGTCGATCATATCGTGACATATGCTCTGTTGCGGCCAGACCTGTAGTCTCGATATGTGTCTGCATCAAGCTCGGATCATGCATTATGCGCATATTGATGGCGGATAGTCCGTCATCTCAGCGTTCAAAGAAAGGTCGAAAAAAAGATCCGTCGCCCAAAATATGCTCACTTCTGATAGCGGTTTAAAATGTTACTACATAAATATGTGAAGATAATAACTAAGAAAATATACAAATTATAGAGTTATCTTAACATATGCTCGCTCGGCGGTGTTTCGGGATAGTGCGCGTTGTGGGTCGGTAGAGCGCCGTACAACGATGCCCTGACCTAAACCGGATCATGCTTCTTCGGGGGCGTAAGTATCGTCCACAACAAGCGTGATATATGGGCCTCCCAGGCGATGTATTGGCGATGGTATTGCACCCGTCAGATCACTTTCCCTCGCGACTCTGGCGGAGTCCATCGGGGGCTATCTTGGGCAAGTGACCAACGAAAGACTCGTCGGAAGGTGTCACTCCACCCTCTTCCAACTAATCAGTGGAACCCGTGCTAACCAGATGTCCTCACCGGTGCAAATATCAGGGACCTACGATCAGGTATGGCTCTCAAGTCACATGTATGTGTCAATGCATGTTAGACAATGGTTTGACATCATTTGTTGATAATGATATATAATTAAAAAAGTACTGTGGTAAGCACATCTAACTCATCCTAAAAAATCGATATTGTAGAGCGACATTTGGCGCACATATCTCGTTCCACGATCAAAAAAATATCATATACAAGTCGATAGTTGCATGTCATTATGTTAAAGCCTATAAAGATATTAATTTCCTTACGAAAGCGATCATCGAGATCTCTGGTAGGGGACATGCGTCGTGACCAACATGCAGACTCCCAAGAGATGAAGCGAAGACCGACCATGTTGGCTCCTCCTCGACTGTAGACTCATGCAACTCCATGTATAAGTGGGCTAGCACTGCACCTCCAACAGATAGAGTGCTGAATGTGTCAAGATCCTTTAGCAATGGGAGATACTACAAATGCACCTCTGACCCTGACGTATCTGGTAGTAAAAAACTCCCAATAAGGAATAAAACATAAGCTCATACATGTCTGATGAAGTTCAACTCGAGATGCAGTAGGACTCAAAAATGTCCAACGTAACCACGAGTGGCATGCGTGCGGCGTGTGCGGCCCATCTGAATGTCGAATGTACTGCGGGGTCAACTGGGTCATGATACATAGTGTCTGGAATCGGATGCTCACCTATAAGCTCGTCACAACAGTCCGACCAACTCTGTCACCGCCTACCATGTCCTACAACAATGGACACCGGTGGTCCATCAATACAAACCCATGATCATCTGCAATGTCGTCATCTCTCCCACAACAAAATGAAATATGTTGGTATGGGGAGACCAACACTCAATTAGTGCTGTCAGCATGTGATGGTCAAGTCTGATGTACCGTAGCTAGCTAACACAGTAAAGTCTGAGTGTGCGGAGGGCAGCTGAGAATCGTGTGCACGTGATGGACCACTCTCTGAGCATAAGAAGGTGAGATGCTGCCTCCAAAATAGTCGTCTGTAGTATGAAAAAGGTTAGGTCAAGTAACGTAACACAACATAAATGAAACACATAGAAAAAAACAAGCTAGTATATTCATACCGTATCTGGATGTGCCGCCCTGTGTCTGCCACGAAGTAAGGCTATGCTGGGATGAACCTCTGCAGTGGGTCTAGTCTCATCAATGCTCGGCTCCTCTGGTGACGTCTAACCGGTCTAGAAGGCTCCTCGGCCATCGTACCTGTAACAAGAAATGAAAATTTATTAGAGTACTGATATAATTGCAGAGATAAAGAAAAATTATGCATATTCAGTTAGGATATATCTAAACACAAACTAAACTCATCGCCTATTAGAAGGGTTATGTGGGCACCATGTAATAATGGTCGATTGATTTACTACCCATGCGATTTCTTTGTGATTCTCATCCATTGTGTGTACCTACGTGATCGTGGCTACGACGACTTTGACCAAGCATCAAAGGATGTAGACCCGTGCGTTGTATCGCCGTGTTTTATCATGCAACATATGAAAGTTAGAAGAGTATGTCTTCCTGTACATCGACATGGTGTAATATCTTGACACATAAGCCAGATGATTGATTCTCCTATGTGGCATGGTATGACTACGACATATGATAAATCGTGTTGTACCGCATGAGATGAATTGATCTTCCGTGAAATCAACTCTAAAGGAGCGACAATTCCAACACACCTCATTTGCGTTAATATTGGTATGTGGAAATGCTAGCCTCCTCAAATTTGCTTAAAATTTGGGTTCATGGAGAGAAGGTGAATTCGAATCAATTGAACTTGTTGCTTATAGAATAGACTCACGATGTTATATTAAATGCGGTTATCAATGCTTGAATTGGTAGTCCCCGTGCACGTTTAAGTACACCATTAAAGCACTCTGATGCATTCATGGTCATGGTACTAACGCTTCCCACCATCATGAATCAATGTCCACTTCTCCACATCATGTTCTACCAACCACTGATATGCTTCTGGTTTAATTTTTTTGATGTCAGCCATGTTGCGGTTAAATATGTTGATGTCATCGGTGCTGCTTGTCAAATATATTTTTTTGCACATAAACTCAACATCCGTAATACTCATTCTCCTCACTGCCTTCTTAAAGTTTTCCCTAAGATGTTGCAAGCAATGATGATGTGCGGCCCATGAAAATACATCGCGTCACCCACGAACCAACTATGAATGCTTATTCGAAATTACACATAAATCGCCCCTCGATGAAACAATTGCGGATTGTAGGCACATAATGAAAGAGAGCGGATTCGTTGTTCTCATATTCGACTTTGGGAAATAGACCGTTATTTGCATCAATACCAATGACTGTGAGCAACGTACCCCGATACTTGCCCAAAAGGAACGTCACGTCCATGCTGAGAACAGGTCGACAATATCCCCAACCAGTAATAGATGGTCCAAAAGCCTAGAACAGTCTCTGAAACTTGCATGTATCTGATGACATAATTACAGCGATCGACAACAGAGCATAATGAATCCATAAATAATGCTAGGGAGCGATATGACTCCTCCCAACTGCCAAATATTGCTCTGATACTCTTATGTCTCGCATCACAGGCCTTCATGTAAGAGAACTTAATGTTAAATTTCGATTCCATCCTTCTTATGATCTCTCTAGGTTTCAGGTCAATTTGAAATCGCATTACTAGCATTATGAAGTAACTAATAAACTTAGAAGTGCATTGGTGATGTCCTGAACCACTGATGGTGGAAACGCATGTGTGAACCTAAAAGTTGATAACCTCAGGCGCTCCCAACCTCTTGCTTACTACGGTGCATGCCATTGGCAAGATGTCGAGTGCGATGTTCGCATATATATGAAATTCTTACGATTGGATGTCACGTAGCAGCTGGACATTATTGATTCTGACGCGAAGCTCCTTCTTATTTGAGAAACACATACTGTCATATAACTCTACCAAAACTTCGACATCATCTGAAAAACCTGAGATATCATATGGACCATCAAACACAATATCTGCATCCCAGTCTTTTGTGTTAGAGCATATCATTAATGTAATTCATTACATCGTGATAAATTCGGATAGAATGACTCAAGAAGATCATGACCGATATTGTCGCATAAATTGATTACCAAACAAGACTCCACATCGCTATCATCGATCGATTGATTCACTATTCATCATTTCATACTCATCATCGGGTAGTTGTCTAGATGAACTAGGTTGATCATGTAGTTCTTGAATAGCATCTCTTACGCATTTAAACATATATCATCTTTCTTTAAAAAAATAAAAGCTAGATGCACAAACAAAAAAAAATATCAACGTGATGTCGAGATGAAAGCTTACATTATCTCTGTTGGTGATAAGCTTGTGATTCAGCGATTATTATTGGCCGAACTTCGTGAGCATAACGGGGTGTACATTCGGCGCATAATATCGGTGTCGGCGAAGTATGATTGGGTTTATTTTCCGCGTAAAAGAATTAATGTTTGGCGAAGCTTAAATATCTGATCTGCGATCATCATCATCATATACAAGCTATGTATCTAGCGCCTACAAGAAAATAACATGTAATCTCCACTGTGAAGTTATCAACGTCATAACATAGAGACATGAGCACTTTTAGTTTTAAATCTCCTAAGCTTGTATGACACCATGGGCGATTTTTCCACCATCATAACTTGGAATGATCGACCATCAACGATCGGTTGCGTCATAGAATAATTAAGGAAATGAGATCGACTCATTCTACTATTAGCTCAATGTTGTAACAAAACCTAACAATTCAAATCAATTTACAAAATTCATATTGCTCACTATCTATCTCACAATTAAGCAATAAAATAAACTACCAAATTACACGATCCCACATGTCGTACCCAACAATTTAGGAGAATAATTATGAAAAATATGCAAAACTTCCCTCCACATTATTACTAATTCAAATAAGCAAGGAAGAAAAAAAACAAACTTACGGTAAAGCCGGCGAAAGCAACGATCACGACCGCGAAAGATACGAACCGACCGAAATTCGTTCGGTGGAGCCGAAAGTGACTAATGCCAAAAATCCAAATGGTGGAGCCGACAATGGGTCTCGTGCGTACGAAGGAGAATCGAAGGAGAATAAATAATAACTTTCCCTAAACCGAGAGCTTTTACAAAATGAAACAGAAAGAAGGAAGTGGGCTCGGTGGGCCGAGTCGTTAGAAAATCCTGTCGCTTGGTGGCATTTAGCCCGATCGATAAGTTAGCGGCCCGCTCCTCGTGAAAGTTTAGCTAGACGTTAACTAATTGGGCGAATGGCTAAGTTTGGTCATCATAAATCAGTCACGCCCCTCGGCGATGAGGTGGTGACCGATGCCCACTTATCGAGGCGGCTAAAGTTAAATTTTTTTATCAATGCCTCTCATTTATTAATTAAAATATACTTAATTTAAAAATTTATTAAACTCCAACTTCTTGTCAGCGTACAATGTAACATGCATCGTAGGATAGACCCAAAATGAAGATTAGCCCCTTCGGAAGATCGCATCAAGACACTCTCTGTTTTCTTGAATAAGAGTTTGGTTGCTGATTTGGAATACTTGCATTCAAATGCACGCTTCTAAACATTTCAAGCGTTTGGTTCTGAGTAAAGTAAATTTAGATGTATTTAAATACACCGGAAGGTTAGTTTTGTATTTGGAATTCGATTTAATTCATCTAAATAAGTGATCGTGTGAGTACGGCCGCGCTTCGCGCCCGCTGCCGCCGCCGTCGCCCGCCGCTGGGCTGCCTTCCAGCCGGGTCGTCGGCCACCGCTGCCACCGTAGTCGTTGTCGTTTCGCCGCCGCCACCTGACGACCACCTCGACATAAACCACATGCCACCGGTTATTAACCGCCGCCGTCATGGTCGTCCGGGCCGCTTCCCCGTAGCCGATGTCAATCGAGTTCTTTCGTTACATTTTGTCAACTAAAAAAAATTAAATTAAAGTCATGAATTTGTAAAGCTCTCAACTAAACAACTATAAATCTTTTCGAATTTCTTTCATCATTCCTTTTATCTTTGTATTTAATCGACAACAGCTAAAATGGAAAGAGAACAAGCGACGATTTGGAGCCTTGCCACTGATTTTCTCTCACAACTACGTTTCCTCCGTCTGGTAGCTTTGATTGATTCCAATGCCGGTTCCTGTTTTCAGGTACATGCTTTTCTTGTTTTATTTTCTCTGCCAATTAGGGTCTCAGGTTCGAATCTCATATGATGTATCAGTGTTTGTGTAACGAATATGAGTAAGAATAATTTAAATTATTCTTTCTTGTTTGCTTTGCTGAACGATTTGCATCTTCTGACGGAGATTCGTAGCCCGACGTGCTATATTATAATAGTATACTGATGCTTCGCCTCCTTTTCCCTTACTCGTCTGATTTCGATAACTGGCATAGTTGGATTCAGGGATTTCATTTCTCTCAGTTCCCTCGCGGTGTCTTCTTTGTATGTTTGAGAATGGATAGGAGTGATCTGCAGGATTAGCTTTGGGGATTCGTTTCTTTAGTTGGGCCTGCATGCTTGCAATCCCCACTCCATGGCGGACACAGCGATCTTTGAAGTGGATGAAAAAAAGTCTTTTATTGTTACGATAATAGCTCCCAACAAAGGTCGAAGGTCCTATAAATTTACTATTTCCTAAAGTGATTTTTGAAATCTCATTGATGGAGTTGTGCAATGGATTTTTGAATGGAGATAGCAGGCAGTGGTTAGGGAGCTAGGAGTTTTGTAAATAATAAAGTAACCGGTCATTTATTTCACGTTGCTTGCTGATACTCTAAAAGGTGTCGGAGAAACATAACTGAAGAAACTTTACAAAGGACTTACATATATTTCCAAGGGGGAAATTTATCTCGTAGTAATTCATCAAATGATGAAAGACAAATACACGGGCCAAGGAATAGTATGACCTAAACAATGACATCATAGTACTTAGAGTGATTTAAAATAAAATAATAACACAAATGAGATAAGAATATAAAATTTTCACATTTCATTCAAGGTATATCTATGACAGCAATGGATGGCTTGATGATTTCCATCAACTCTCTTGGGTGATGAAGTTTCCTTTGGTGGGTTGTGTAATAACCGGAAAAAAAATAATAATAATAAAATAAACCCGCGATTAGTAAGGAGAACAAGATCGAAAAGGACGGTTCGATTTTACTACGAGAGGAAACAGGAGAAAAGAGGAATTGTACTGTTGAACCCTCGAGCGTCGTCGAGGAAGGAGGAAGAGGAAGAAACCGAGATGTCGATCCCAGGCGTCGTCGACCGAGAAGAAGGGGAAGCGGGTGACCTCCTTCAGCCAGGCGCTTCCATTACGTCGACCTTGAGTCGTCCAGGCCGTCAATCAATGTCGAAGAAGGAAGGAGCCTCGCATTCGTGGAGAGGAAGCGAGCAGCGTCGTGAAGAATGGTCTTGGGCGAGTCTTAGGGGAACCGAGGAAGGAAGAACGAGTAAGCAAATAATATATATTTATATATTTAATTAAACTCGATTTTATTAATATCATTAATCTTAATGTTAAGTCAAATTTAATTTAGAGTTTATAATTCTAACTTAGGGTTATAGATTTATGGGACTTTAAATTAGAATTAGGTAGCATAAATTAAAATTTAGTTTAAGAATCATTTTAAGATCATTTCAAGAATAAATTTAAGAGGAAAGGGAGTAGTAGATTTTAGGAGCACATATAAAGAAATGTATTTATATTATCGTTAATTAGATTAGAATCATTTGATGGGGTATGATAATCAATTAATGTTATATATTAAGTAACTTTAACACTTAATATTTTATGTTATAGGAATTAAGGAAGGAATCATTAAAGGAAAGGAGGTTGAGAGGAAGCGCAAGTTAAAAGTGGTAATTATGTTCTTACATTTATGGTAAAAATGTCTTTACTTTCATGATGAAATGCATGTTTAGATGATTTTGACTTTTCTGCTTGTGTTTGTGATGATTTTCACTTTTATATAAATTGTGAATAGCTTTTCTTCATGTTGGATAATACCACGAATGCTAGATCATATTACGGTTTCATTTTATCATTGATTCTTCTTGGTTATGAATTAATGTCCATGGATGATATGATTGTATGTTAAGTGTTTGAACTTATGTACCCCCACGAATGTACCAATGCAAAATATGATTCAAAAGGCCAATGACACAAATATTCAAAAGGCCAATAAATTGGCAAAAGAATTAGAATTAATACTTGTTGAATGAGTATTTCGACGACTCATGGACGGGTGATAAAAGTAAAAGTTCATACGCTATCGCTAAATGTTTATGTATACTGACTCCCATATGCTATTGCTAAATGTTTATGCATACTTACCTCACATATGATTGATTGTTTGATATTATTTTCTTTTACTGTGATACAAAACCGACATGCATACGCTTCTTTTCTTCTTGTTTACTATAGTGTAATAGATAATCACTCAATCAATTATATTCATTTGTTAGTTGCTTAATCTTTTCGTAATAATCCTAATTAAATGACCGATAGGGAAAGTCGTTACCGTAGAGAACCGCAGGAGATAGGTATTTATGAGAATTATGTTGAGTTATGTTAAAGTGTATTTTTCCGAATCAGATTAGAACATTTATGTATGGAAATTTTAAATCATTGGATTGAAGTGGTTCTTTTATAATTGTATAGTTGGAGACTTTAAATTTATATTGGAATAGTTATAGAAATATTTTCTTTTATCCGTCCGATCGTCTGTTCCCGCCTTGATATTCCAAGCTCTCGGGCCGGGTCGTGACAAGAGTGGTATCAGAGCGAGATTTGCATGTGATTATATTTAGGGATATAAGTATGATCATAATCAAAGAGCCATTAGGAAGATGATAAAATTTTATAAAGAGATTTGCATATGATTATATTGATTAATGTGTAACATTATAATTAATTTGTGCTTATCTAAGAATCAATTCGTGAAGATATGAAAGAAAATGAGAGAGACAAATCACTGAGCACTAGAATTTGGTGCAACCGCTTCACTACTATAGCATTTACACAAATGATGGAAACAATGACTAAATGATAAGAAATCAAGATATACAAGTTAGTGGAAGTGAGGTTCCTATTGACAACACCAAAATTATTTCGTGATATGAGGCCATCTCTTTTCTCGTGGATTACAAATGAAAATGTTTACTTTCAAGAGAATGCCAAATGGGTCTCAAATGAATGAAAATGTTTAAGTGTGAACCTAAACATCTCAGGAAAGAAGCTTGAATCTGATTTAATAAGCCGCCAATATATGAATTATGTAATTTTAGAATGGATTGGCTATAAATATTTTGCTACTATAGATTGTTCTAAAAGGTAGTCAAATTCAATATTCGAAAGAAGAATTTAAATTGGGGCATAAAGGAGTATTAACTATGATGGTGCCTGCTTAAAGGTTCAAAAGATGCTAGAAAAGGTTATGAAGATTTTCTTCTCAAGTTAATGTTTCTAAAGAAAGAAGATGAGGATGTACCAAGAAGAAAAGAGTATCCGTAAGTTTTTCTAGATGATTTACCAGTTTACCTCAGTGAGATAGATTTCTATTGATTTAATTTAAGGTGCAAAACCCATAGTAAGTACCATATAGAATGGCTAAAGAATTACAAGAGTTGAAGAATCCACAAGAATTGTTAGAGAAGGGATTTAGTGCCTACATCTCCTTGGGAGCTCCTCAGATATTTGTGAAGAAGAAAGATGGGAGCTTAAGGCTATGCATCGATTATAGAACTTAACAAACTCACTCAAGAATAAATATCCCTACCAAGAATTGATGATCTTTTGACCAGTAGAGCTTCATTTTCAAAGATTAATTTAAGATCGTTAGAGAATTAAAGAAGAAGATATATCAAAGACGCATTCAATATAAAGTACAATGAGTTTGTAGTGATGCCTTTTGGCTTAACAAATGCTCAGTATTTATGGATCTGAATAGAATCTTTAAACTCTTTTAGATTCATTTGTGATTGTATTCATGATGATATTCTAATTTATTCTAGATGAAATTTTCATGAAAACCACCTTCATTATTTCAAGCTTTGAAAGGAAATGAATTATATAAAAAATTTTCTAAGTGTGAATTTTGGTTAAATAAGCATCATATTCTTACATATTATTAGTGAAGGGGTTTCGGATCGTGATAAAGTTATAATAAATGGCCCACCTACCATCCACGTAAAGTTTTTTTCAGGATATTATAGAGATTTGTTGAAGGGTTTTCAGATTGCCATGCCACTATCGAGATTAACCTAAAAGTTTGAATGGTCGATGTGAAAAGGCTTTTCAAAATTGAAGAATTATTTAATGACCGCACCGATAACTATTCCATCGGATGTAAGATTTCAAATTTATAGATGCATCATTAAGAGGCTTGGGATGTGTACTTATGCAAAATGGAAGAGTGATTGCTTATGCTTCAAGGCAATTGAAAAATCATGAAAAGAACTATCTCACCCATGATCTAGCAGAAGTTGATTTGCATTAAAAAATTTGAAGACATTATTTATATAGGGTGTGAAGTTTTCACCGATCATCAAAGCTTGAAATATATCTTTACCGAAAAGAGCTAAATTTAAGAAAAGAAGATGGTTGGAACTCATTAAAGATTATGATTTAGATATTCAATATCATCCGAAGGCAAAATGTAGTGCTTTGAGTAGAAAAATATAGGTAGGCTTATTGATCTCTCTCATCAGGGAGTTGATTAAATATTTAGAAAAATTGAAATTTCAATTATCAAATCTATGTGATGATCATGCTATTCAAATCGATGGTATAAAATCAAATTTGAAAGACAAAATACGATGCTTTACCTCAATGATGAGAAAATTTGATTTGGTAAAAGGTAGTCATACGTAAGATTTTGAAATCAATGAAGAGGGATTATTGAAATATCATGTAATTTGCATTCCAAATATTGAGATTGAGAAAAGACATATTACATGAAGCACATCATTCTAATTATACAATTCATTCCAAGAAGAAAAATGTATCAAGATCTTAAGAAAATATTTTGTGGAATGCAAAAGAAGTGTAGCTGAATTTATCTAAATGTCAATCATATCGATGATTAAGTAACATCGAAACCAAGTGGACTTTTACTGCCATATGAAAGTGGAAATGACGATATTCTATGGATTTTGTGGTATTCTTGCCTAGATCCGTAAAAAAGGATGCGATATTTGGACATTATTGATGATTGACAACCGCACTTTATATCTATCAAATACGACCGTTGAAAAGCTAAGAAAATATGTTGATGAAATTGAAATTACATGGTGTCAAAATCTATAGTCCGATCTACATTTACATCTATTGTGGAAAAAAAAATTCAAGAAGCTTTAAGTTCATCCTCAAACTAATGGCCAGTCAGAAAGATAAATTCAAATACTTGAAGATTTGCTTAGACTTTGTATCCTTGATTTTGGAAGAAATTAGGAAATTCATTTGTCTTTGATTGAGTTTGCCTACAATAATAGCCAAGCAAGTATTCATGGCTCTTATGAAGAATTGTATGGAAGGAAATGCGTAACACCGCTTTGTTGGGTGGAGGTGAAAGAAGAATCACATGTAGTAGATGAAGTTATCAAAAGATCGATTGATCCGTGATAGATTAAAAAAGTGCTCAAGATAAAGATATGAAATATTATGATGCTAAACATCAATTAGAGTTTGAAGTGGGAGAATTTGTATTTTAAAATCACCCCATGAAAGGTATAAACGATTTGACAAAGTTGGAAAAGCCCACTATATTGGTCCATATGAAATATTGAAAAGAATTGGGAAAGTGGCTTATAGACTGGCTTTACCTTCTCACATGCAAGGAGTGCACAATGTGTTTCACATTTCTCTAAAAATATATATATATGAAGCCAACAAGATTATTGTCGATCATTGATATTCAACCCGATCTCATATTTGTGGAGGAGCGAAAAGAATTATAGATTATGATGTCAAGCATCTCGAATAGAAATTTCATTTGTCCGTATCGGAAACATGGATTAGATCGAGAAGCTACGTGGGAGAAGGAATCAGAAATGCGAGAGCTTTATCCTCAATTGTTTAATTAAAGGTATGTGTATTTCTATTAATGTCATTTAATTTCGAGGACGAAATTTTTATAAGAGGGAGAGATTGTAATAACCAAAAAAAAAAATAATAATAAAAATAAACCGCCTACGACATTTGGAGAACAAGATCGAAGGTGGGCGAGTTACCCAGAGAGGAAACAGAGAAAGACAGAAGAGAATTGTACTCACCTTATGCAACCCTCGAACGCCGTCGCCGAGGAAGGAGGAGAAAACCAGACGCGTCTCTGACTAAGGCCAACTACCGAGAAGAAGGGGAAGCGACAGCCGCCTACGCTTTAGCGTGTGGCTCAGAGCCGACCTGAGTCATCTGGAGTTGTGTGCAAGCAATCAAGAAGAAGGAAGAGCCGCGTGTGACGGAGAGGAAGCGATTGAAGGAAGATGGCTTGCCGAAGTCTTAGAACCCGAGGAAGGAAGAACGAGTAAGCAAATAATATATATTTATATATTTAATTAAAATCGATTTTATTAATATCATTAATCTTAATGTTAAGTCAAATTTAATTTAGAGTTTATAATTCTAACTTAGGTTATAGATTTCAAGAATGACTTTAAATTAATAAAGATAAATTAAAATTTAGTTTAAGAATCATTTTAAGATCATTTCAAGAATAAATTTAAGAAAAAAATAGTTAGATTTTAAGAGCACATATAAAAGAAATGTATTTATATTATCTAATTAGATTAGAATCATTTGATGGTATGATAATCAATTAATGTTATATATTAAGAACTTTAACACTTAATATTTTATGTTATAATTGCAATTAAGGAATGAATCATTAAAGGAAAGGAGGTTCAAGAGAAACCGAAGTTAAAGTGGGTAATTATGTTCTTACATTTATGGTAAAATGTCTTTACTTTCGTGATGAAATGTTTGTAGATGATTTGACATTTTCGAATGGATGATTTTCGCTTTTATATAAATTGTGAATACATCGCTTCTTCATGTTGGATAATCGAATGCTGATCATATTGCCACAATTTCATTTTATTGCTTATGAACGCTAAGCATGAATTAATCCATATGATATGATTGTATGCTATGAATGTGTATGTTTGAGTTCATTATGGTATAGGGACGAATGTACTATGCACAAAATGATTCAAATGAAATGGCAAATATTCAAAAGGCCAATAAAATTGAAATGGTAATGGCATTAATGATAATTTTGTTCTTTGAATGAGTATTTGACGTGACTCATGGACGGGTGATAAAAGTAAAAGTTCATAAGCTAAATGTTTATGTATCGACCTCATATGCTATCTAAATGTTTATGATACTTACCTCACATATGATTGATTTGTATATTATTTTCTTTTATGTATTGTGATGAAAACGCACGCATCTTTTCTTCTTGTTTACTATAGAAAAGATAATCACCCAATCGAATTATATTCATTTGTTGCTTAATCTTTTTCGTAATAATCCCAATTAAATGAAGAGAGGAAAGTCTTCATAGAACCGCAGAGATGTATTTATGTCAAGAAATTATGTTGAGTTATGTTAAAGTGTATTTTTCTAATCAGATAACATTTATGTATGGATGTAATTTTAAATCATTGTGGATTGTAGTGGCTCTTTATAATTGTATATGGAGACTTTAAATTTATATCGAATAGTTATAGAAATGTTTTCTTTTATCCGTCCGATCGTCTGTTCCCGCCTTGGTATTCCAAGCTCCCGGGCCGGGTCGTGACAGCTTGAATTCTTGATATTCTTAAAGAAAAATTTGTAAAATTTCACATTTCATTCAAGTAGAATAAGATGGCAGTCAAACTCACCAACAAAGAAGATATTCATGAACTCCAGATGTTTCAACTATAGTCTTATTCATAATATGAATCTCACATCATGACCTACCGGGAGTTTGGAATATGGGAATGCATCTGGCCGACGGATAAAAGAAAGACTTACATAACATTTTCAATCTTATAAAATCTCCAATCATACAAGAGCTACAAATACAAATGATTATAAATTGTTCATACATAAATATTCTAACAAAGTTCGTGAGAAAACACACTTTAAATATAACTAACACATAATTATCTATCTCAAGTCCTCTACGGTAAATGACTTTCTCTTCTATCAACCATTTAATCAGGGTGGTTACCTGAAAAAAATTTAAGTAACTAACAAATGAATATAATTCAGTGGGTCAATTATGCTATTATACTAAAGTAAACAAGAAGAAAAAATCAGTATGTATGTCAGTTTTTATTGTCACATATACATAAAAGAAATTTGCTCAAACAAACAAACATATGTGAGATAAGTATACATAAACTTTTTATATGAGGGTCAGTATACATAAACATTTATCATATGGGAGTCAATATACATAAACATTTAACATATGAACGTTTACTTTTTACATTTATCATCCGTCCAAGAGTCACCGTCTAAATACTCATCCAAATGACAAGTATCCATTACCATTACCATTTGTCAATTTCATTCTTCATCATTTGCCAATTTCATATCTTTTCATTATTTGTGCAAGGTAGATCTGCCCAAGATCATAAGAGGTGAAATCCAGTTTCAACATACACATTCATAGCATATAATTATACCGCTATGCACATTAATTCATGATTAACAGTAAGTCAGTGAACTTTATAAAATGATGACGTGATAATATGATATAGTATTCAGATTATCATCCAATATGAAGAAACAATAAGCTACATCACAGTTTAAGAAAGAAACATGAAAAATTATCACAACTTGCAGTACATGAAAAAGTCATAATCATTTGAATATGCGTTTCATCATAAGAAATTAAAGATATTTTTACCATAAATGTAAGAACATAATTACCCAGTTTAAATTGCAGTTTCCTCTTGAATCTCATTTCCTTTAACGCTTACTTCCTTAATTGAAATTCCTATAGAATCAAATATTAATTTAATCAATACTCTTGAACCTCCTTACATATAGCTTTTATAATTTAACGATCCCATATTCATCACCTATTTTTTGTTAAAATTAAATCTTCAATTAATAATATTATTAACATATTTTGTAATTTAATTATTAAATTATGTACATACACAATATATTCCATTCTTCTCTTTTCAAGGATTAATTTTCCTAATTTAACCTATTTCTAAAATTAATAAATCTTAAGTTAAAACTATAAACTTTAAATTAAAGTTTGAGATCATAATATTAACATAAAAATTTCAATTAAACATCATTTTATAAATTATATACTTACATCTCTTTTTTAAGACACGCGACTGAGCTTTTCACTCACGCGACACACGCGGAGGCTTCTTTCCTCCCACACTCGCTTCTTCCTCGATCGTCGCGACACGTCGGACAGGCCTTCTCTTCTCCTTCCTGACGACAAGACGTTGACCCAGGCTAACTGACATAACTAGGCCGCTTCTCCTTCTTCTCCTCCGACGACGCCGACATCTGCCTCACTTCAGGCATGCAGTAGAGTCTCCCTTTCTCCTTCTTCCTCTTTTGCGTGTTTTGGAAAACCGACTCCAGATTCTTTTCTCTTAATCGCCACGGCTAGATTTTTTTTTTTTTGTATTACAATCTCTCTCTTATAAAATTTCTCCTCAAATTAAATGACATTAATAGAAATGAATGTACCTTTAATTAAATAATTGAGGATAAAGTTCTCGCATTTCAGATTCCTTCTCCCACGTAGCTTCTCGACCGATCCATGTTTCCACAGTACATGGATAAATAAAATTTCCTTATTCCTGAGAAGCTTGACATCATAATCTATAATTCTTCATGGCTCCTCCACAAATGTGAGATCTGATTGAATATCAATAGATCCAATAATCTTGGTTTCATCGCGATATATTTTCGTAAGAAAAATATGAAACACATTGCACTCCTTGCATGTGAGAAGGTAAAGCCGCCTATAAGCCACTTTTCCAATTCTTTCCAAGATTTCATATGGACCAATATAAGTGGCTAACTTTCCAACTTTACCAAATCATTTTATACCTTTCATGGGTCAATTTTAAGAAATACAAATTCTCCACTTCAAACTCTACTTGTCGATGTTTAGCATCATAATATTTCCTCTGCTATCTTGAACAGCTTTTAATCTATCACGAATCAATCTGATCTTTTCAGTGGTTTCATCTACTACATCTGCATCAATGATTCTTCTTTCACTGTCCACCCAACAATGTGTTCTGCATTTCCTTCCATACAATGCTTCATAAAGAGCCATACCAATACTTGCTTGAAAACTATTATTGTAGGCAAACTCAATCAAAGGCAAATGAATTTCCCAATTTTCTCCAAAATCAAGGATACAAAGTCTAAGCAAATCTTCAAGTGTTTGAATTGTTCTCTCTGACTGACCATCAATTTGAGGATGGAAAGCAGTATTGAAAGTAAGCTTCGTACCTAAAGCTTCTTGAATTTTTTTCCACGCCTAGATGTAACCATCCCGACGGATACTATGATTTTGGCACACCATGTAACTTCACGATTTCATCAACATACTTCCTCTAGCTTTTCAACAAAGATCGATTATTTGATATGTATAAAGTGTGTAGATTTAGTCAACCTATCAATAATGACCCAAATAATATTGCAACCTCTTTTGGATCTCGATAAGCCAACCACAAAATCCATAGCAATATTGTCCCATTTCCATTCGTGGAATTGGCAAGGTCAGTAAAGTCCATTCGCTTCGATGTTCGCCTTTAACCATCTGACATGATTGACATTTATAAATAAATTCAGCTACACTTCTTTTCATTCTTGGCCACCAAAATATTTCTTTAAGACCTTGATACATTTTGCTACTACCTGGATGAATTGTATAATTAGAATGATGTGCTTCATGTAAGATGTCTTTTCTCAAATCTCCAACATCTGGAATACAAATCTTGTCATGATACTTCAATAATCCCTCTTCATCGATTTCAAAGTCTTCTGTATGGTCTACTTTTACCAAATCTAAAATTTTCTGAAAGTTATCATCTTGAGGTAGAGCATCTCATATTCTGTCTTTCAAATTTGATTGTATAGCCATTTGATTTAACAATAAAATATGATCATCTGTAGATTTAATAATTAAAATTTTTAATTTTTCTAAATCTTTAATTAACTCCTCCTGTTAAGAGATCAACCAATAAATATTACCAGATATTTTTCTATTTAAAGCATCATCAACTACATTTGCCTTCTCTGGGTAATATTGAATATCCAAATCATAATCCTTAATGAGTTCCAACCATCTCCTTTGCCTTAAATTTAGCTCATTCTGAGTAAATATATATTTCAAGCTTGATGATCAGTGAAAACTTCACACCTTACTCTATATAAATAATACCTCCAAATTTTTTTTTTGTAAATACCACTGCTGTTAACTCTAGATCATGGGTTGGATAATTTTTTTCATGATTTTTTAATTGCCTTAAAGCATAAACAATCACTCTTCCATTCTGCATAAGTACACATCCCAAGCTTAATGATGCATCACTATAAATTTGAAATCCTTTGTCCCTCGATGGAATAGTTAATACCGGTGCGCTATTAAACAATTCTTTAATTTTAAAAAAAAAGCTCTTCACACCGACCACCATTCAAATTTGACGCTCTGAAGTTAGCCTCGATAGTGGCATGACAACTGTGGAAAACCTTCAACGAATCTCCTGTAATATCCTGCCAACCCTAAAAAACTTCTGACTTGGATAATGGTCCGGTCATTCAACTATTGCTCTGACTTTACTCTGATCTACTAAAACCCCTTTACTACTAATCATGTGCCCTAAGAATATGATATTATTTAACCAAAATTCACACTTTGAAAATTTTGCATACAATTCATTTCCTTTCAGAGCTTGCAAAATAATGTGAAGATGGTTTTCATGAGCTGCTTCATCTCGAGAATAAATTAGAATATCATCTATGAATACAATCACAAATGAATCTAAAAATAGTTTAAAGATTCTATTCATGAGATCCATAAATACAGCTGGAGCATTTGTTAAGCCAAAAGACATCACCACAAACTCATAGTGCCCATACCTTGTACTAATGCGCCGTATATCTTCTTTTTTTGATTCTCAACCGATGATAACCGATCTTAAATCAATCTTTGAAAATCAAGCTCCTTCTATCAAAAGAGATCATCAATTCTTGGCAAGGGATATTTATTCTTCAATGTGAGTTTATTAAGCTCTCTATAATCGATGCATAACTTTAAGCTCCCATCTTTCTTCTTCACAAATAATACAGGAGCTCCCCAAGAAGATGTGCTAGGCCTGATAAATCCCTTCTCTAACAATTCTTGTGATTCTTCAACTCTTGTAATTCTTTTACTGCCATTCTATATGGTTGTTTTGCACCTTGAATTAAATCAATAGAGAAATCTATCTCTCCATGAGATAAACCCAAAATCATCTAGAAAGACTTGATACTCCTTTACTACTAACACATCATCTATCTTACCTCTTAGTAACATCAATTTGAGCAAGAAAACCTTCATACCCTTTTGTTAGCATCTTTGAACTTTTAAGCAAGACACCATCATTTAATACCCTTTATGCCCCATAATTTGAATTCTTCTTCTAGAATATTGAATTTGACTATCTTTTACAACAATCTATAGAAAATGTTTAGCTAGCCAATCCATTCCTAAAATCACATCAATTCATATATCGATTTATTAAATCAAGCTTTTCACGATATTTAGTTCACACTTCAAACATTTTCGATAATTTGGACCCATTTGCATTACATCAGTACTACATATTTTCATAATTTTGTAATTCAAAATTTTCACACATTCCTCGATAAATGAATGGATGCTCAAATAAAATTGGTTTACTTTCAATAAAGATGATATATATAAATGATAGATATAAATAAATATATTCAAGCACAATATAAAATCAGAATAACAATGCTAATTGTTAAATAATTATACCGCAGATGACATCAAAGGAAATCTTTTGCTTCTTCATGGAGTGCATAAACTCGAGGTATGTGGTTCTCGAAGTTTGAGATGGAACCGATGCATATTCAATCATTCTTTTACCAATCCCTTCTGGAGGTTGAATACTTGTAAAGATCCATTAAAATTTGACAAGACAAGATTTTGCCATATGTCTGGCCGATGGCAATAACAAGTATTTGTGCCCGAGACACTCTCCTTGTGCTCTTCCACATTTTGGGCATGTAATATACTATCTAGGCATATATGACTTAGCTTCTTCCTTTGATTTTTTTGTTTGAACATTCTCGCCGATTTCCTATCATCATTCCTCCTTCTCAATATCTCTCTCCTTTGAATAGCTTGCACATCTAATCTATCCTTCTAGCTCTCCACAACATAAATATCAATACCCAAAGGAATTAATGGTCGATTATATCCTTCACATAGAAAACCTATGACATTTTTCTTAGATTTGATTAATTGAGATGCATACCTTGAAAGCAGAACTCACCATATCGCATGATGATAGCATTCTCCTGTTAATCTTATGAACTTGTCATTTGTCTTATAGAGGGTACAAACCAATCTGTAAAAGTCTTCACAAAGTCCTCCCATAAAATAAGATTACAAGCCTTTCCTTCAAACTTCTCTTGTAACTGTCCTCGCCACCATCTCTCTGCTTCGCCCTCAAAAGCAAAAGAAACCAAAACAACTCTTCTTTCTGGAGGGCATGACACTCTATCTAATCAACCATTTTCTCGATTCTATAGTCCTCTCGTTTCGAAAAGAGGTCTACTTGATTTTTTTATCAATAAACCACACCACTTCCACTATTTGTTGATTCCTTATCATTTCGAGTCATTTCCATCATCAGTGTAAATGTACTTAAGGGTGCATTTGCTCCAAGAGTTTGTGCATCTCTATTTTCCTCTATATCTTCCCAATTGGTTGAATTCAAGTACAAATTAATTATAACTCATTAAAATCAATCTAATCATATGCATATTCATAAATTTATCTTCTTCCTAATGGCTCTTTGATGATCATACTTATGTCCCTAAATCTAAAATCTAAATTTAATACTTCTTGCCACGACGAGCTTGGAATACCAAGGAATGACGGACGGATAAAAGAAAACATACAACATTTTCAATCTTAAATAAAATCTCCCAATACTAAAATCCACAAATGATTATACAATTTTCCATACATAAATATTCTAACAAAGTTAGAAACACACTTTAAACATAACTCAACTTACATAATTACCTCCTCAAGCCCTCTACAGAAACATGACTTTCCTTCTATCGCCATTTAATTAGATGATTACAAAAAAATTTAAGCAACTAACAAATGAATATAATTCAATGGCCAATTATGCTATTACACTATAATAAGAAGAAAAACTAAGATATGCCGCTTTTTATGACAGTACATAAAAGAAATTTGCTCAAATAATCAAATATATGTGGGGTAAGTATACATAAACTTTTCATATGAGGGTCGATATACATAAACATTTAACATATGAACTTTTACTTTTTTACATTTATCATCCGTCCAAGAGTCACCGTCTAAATACTCATCAGACAAATATCTATCATATTACATTTGCCAATTTCATGGCCTTTTTTCATTTGCCAATTTCATTTTTTATCATTTTGCACGCATATGGCCCCTGCCCGCACTATAAGGGTAACTCCGCTTTCAACATACACATTCATAAAGATACAATTATACGCATTACATTAATTCACGACAAAAAGTCAAATAACTTTATAAAATGAACGTGACATATGATCTAAAGATTCGATTATTATCCAACATGAAGAAAGTAGTTACATCACGCTTTAAGAAAAAAAATAAAGAAAAATCATCATCCAAGTAGTATGAAAAGTCATAATCATTTAACATACGTTTCATCATAAGAAATTAAAGACATTTTTTACCATAAATGTAAGAACATAATTACCCACTTTAACTCTAGCTCAATCTCCTTTCCTTTAACGCTTCCTTCCTTAATTGAAATTCTATAATCAAATATTAATTTAATCAATACTCAACCTCCTTACATATAGCTTTTATAATTTAACGCCACATCCATCCATATTCATTACCTATTTTCTATTAAAATTAAATCTTCAATTAATAATATTATTATCATATTTTATAATTAATTATTAAATTATGTACATACACAATATATTTCATTCTTCTCTTTTAAATAATTAATTTTTCTAATTTAACCTATTTGCTAAAATTAATAAATCTTAAATTAAAAATTATAAATTTTAAATCAAAATTTGAGATCATAATATTAACAGTAAAAATTTCAATTAAACATCATTTCATAAATTATATACTTACATTAATTTTGGCCTAACACACGCACGGTTCAGCTTCTTCACTCACGCACGCACGCGGGAGGCTCGGCTCTCCTTTCCTCCCGTCGCTTCTCCTCGTCGGAGCACACGTTGGCAAAGGCCTTCTCTTCTCTCCTTTCCGATCGCACGACGCCGGCACGGACGTAAAGGGCCGCTTCTCCTTCTTTCTCGGCAGACTCGCGACTCTCACTTAGGCATGCACGCCCCTTCTCCTTCTTCTCCAGTCCCCCCTTTCTCCTTCTCTTTCTCTCTCCCTCTCTCGCGTGTTTTGGGAAAACTGACTCCCCCTCGTATTCTTTTCTTTCCTTCCGCGGGCTGCGGCAGTTGCATATTTTTTTTTTTCTTTCTTTTTGTTTGTTTCGGTTATTACACTCAGCCTAGCTAGGAATTGATGGTACGTGAATACATATACAATAACCATAGAAATTGATACTCCCATCTTAAGGAAACATCTATAGGAAGTACTAAGGTTCAAATACACCCTAATATAGTAAGGCTTATGCACGTATTTTTTTTCGAGTGTTTGAGAAAAATTAATGCAACTTATGGCTCGATTCATGATGATTAAGGTAGACATATGTTATTCATTTATTTGTTTGTATTTTAGATATATCATGATTTATCTTTTTTATATTTGTTATTTTCATGTGAGTTATCATATAATAAGGCTTGCGATTAGTTTGTACTTTTAGTTAATAGGTTATTTCTATTTGTTGCAGTTGCTCCTTTCAACTGCAGCGAGCTTCTAGAGTTCTGATGCGATAATGGTAGTGCTCAAGATTGCTCAATACTCTACTTGACCTACTTCACTCTCCACCTCTCTAACCATCAGGGAATTCTTCCCAAAACGCAAAAATCTTGAAATCTTAATTAACTATTGAATGAAATTGCAAGAGGTGAAGGCTTTAAATAGCCTCAAGCTCTTAAAACAATAAAGTAAAATTTAAAAGCATACTATTTAACGAGAGAGAGAGAGAGAGAGAGAGAGATTTACATATAACCCTCTCTTAATTGTGTCATGCCCCTGGTTTGGAGAATACTTGTTGAATATTTTCTTGATCATAAAATGGTACAAGATCAACAAAGTTTAAGGTTGTATGTATGTTTTTGTCTCTTAGGAGGCCAATATTGTTTGTGTTTTCTCCATCACATTTGATGATTGGAAAAGGACCCTGGACTCTAGGTTTAAGCTTTGAAAAAAGGCTAAGTGGAAATCATTCCCTTGTAAATGAATTCGAACCCAATCATCTTTAAATGAAGCTAGCACACAAGATTTGTTACCTTAGTATTATTAAGTGTTCTTTATAATCATATTTGTAATTTTTTTTATCTCATTGGTTTATTACATCCACATTAAATTTTGTAGCAGTAATGACCACTGGAATAAACTCTAAGCAAGTAATAGGATTTTGCTACCATTTTAAAGGACTTGCTTATGGTTTGGCTAGTGAAGTGGTTGTAAACAAGCTCAGCTTTGGTTAAAATAAAATTCTATTGGTTGACATCATTGCCAACATAATATCACAACAAATTTTTCAGACTACAATCGTCATTTTGTGGAAAAATTGCAGAGCTAAATTAAAGTTTAGTTCTCACAGTAGAGATACTATAATCCATCTTAAAATACTATTGAAATTTAGAAGAGCTAACATGAGAGCCCCATTAATTGTACAATTTAAGAGCACAAAGCTAGATGTGATGTTGCAGTTCTTAAGAATTTTTCCCCATTGAATAATTTCATAAGGAAGCGACCACTAAATTGAAATTCTTGATAAATTATCGATAGGATATATAAATACATGAAAGCCTCACACATTCAGAAATGATTGAGTAGGTCATTCCAAGATAGTTGTGACATTTTCTCCATCTATCTTGATTTTTGTTTAAGGAATAACATGGCTAGAGAAGTTAATTTTGCTTTCCCTGAATAAATATTTCTTTGGTTTGACTTACAACTTTTTTTGGTTTAGCACTTCAAAGAGCTATTAGAGGTATTGCAAATGTTCTTCCTAGGTATAACTATATATCAAAATATCATCAAAGTACATAAACACAAACTTGCCAATGAATAGTTGACAAGCAAGCATCATAAGACATAGGAAGGTACTAGGTGCTTTGGAGGGGCTAAATGACATCACTATCCATTCATATAGACCATCCGTTATTTTGAATGCCTTCTTTCATTTGTCTCTCAACTTATGTGGATTTAATAGCACTTACTATGTAAGTTTATCTTGGAGAAAACAACACTCCGGTATAACTATATATCAAAATGTCATCAAAGTACACAAGCACAAACTTGCCAATGAATGGTTCACAAGCAAGCATCATATAACATAAGAAGGTACTGAGTACTTTGAAGAGGCTGAATGACATCACTATCCATTCATATACACCATCCGTTATTTTGAATGCCTTTCTTCATTTGTCTCTCAACTTATGTGGATTTAAAGGTACTCACTACGTAAGTTGATCTTGGAGAAAACAACACTTCATGAAGCAATACAAAAAGTCATTTAATTTTTGCATAAAAAAATGATATTTGATAATGATCTTGTTCAGAGCTCAACAATTGATCATATTCTTCAAATATCTTCTTTCTTTGGAGCTAGTAAGGGTGGTATAACATAGGACTGACACTTTCATGTATCATACTCTTGGAATGCATCTTTTAAACCTGTCACCATAATTCTTCATATTTTTTTTGATTGCATTTGGTACATTGATTGATTTGGATAATAGCCCTTGGAGTGAAATCAATCATATGCTACACATTGAGCATGAGAGCAAACTTGCAAGGAATTCAGTAGGAATACTTCTTGCTATTGGTTGAACCTCTATTGATATTTGATCTTTATTTTTATTTTCTTCCAAATTTATCAAGGCATAAACGGACTCCGATTCTTTCATATTCCTTCAGGAATACGGATATGGACACCACCATGTCCTCTATGACTCCCTTAGCTTCATCATTTAGTAGTATAGGTACCACCCGCTTGACATTGCACTTCAATGTGTAGGTGCTATTGTAATCATTATGGAAAATGTGCATGTTGAGTTGCCAAGATTTTCTTAACTATAAAAGACATGCTTCCATTAGAATAACATTACGCCTGACCTCTTCTTGAAATTTCTTGCCAATAGAAAAGATCAAGAGTGGTTTGCCACTTTGATAATTTTTTTCTATTTTTATTTTTTGCAACCAAGATACGTTGTAAGGTTTTGAATTATTTTATGCTGTAAGATTCAACCTCTCCACCATTTTAGTGGAAAGGATATTCTTGTAGCTTCCTCAGTTGATGATAAGAATGCTCATTTTCTCTTGATGGTGCATTGGGTATGGAAGATGTTGTAGCACAACCACTTTGATTCTTTCTTGATGTTAGCATTCAACACTCCTAATATAATGAGTAACTTTCCTTCATCTGCATGCAAAAATGCTTACTTTATTGTTATTGCACTTCTTCTTTATTGTCACCATTTTCTCAATGCTCTTCCTTACGAGCGTAACATCTTGTCAATTGGGGTAGCTAGAAGTGATATGATAGAACCCCATTCACTTAAAACAATATGGGTTGAGCTTTGTTTATTGAAAAAGATACCTTGCTGATGTTTTTAGCTTGGATATGGTTGGATGGAACATTTTGGGGTGAAAATCTATTTATCCCTTCATGGAATTTATTAACTACCTTGTTTTGTTCTTGCATGAATCTTGATAGGAAATCCTTGGAGGTCTGTTGTTCTTTTTCCACATTTATTTCCATCTTAGTGATGTAAAAAAGGTCAAACACTGTTGATGTTAAACAATGTCGATGATTGTGGGCCACAAACCACTCAAGTGTTTTTTTCTTGTTCTAATACATTACACGTCAACATGGGCTGCTTAAATTCAACAGTGAATTCCTTCACAGTTGACCCTTTCATTGAAGTTGAGTAAAAAGGTCATATAAAAAATGAGTGGATAAGTACCTTGTTGTAATTCTTTCATCTTATCCCACTCAAAAATCTTGATTTTTGTTTTCCCTGTTTTGATTTATTTTTTCTCCCACTAAATGGAAGCATCATGCTTCAACTTAATGCATACCAACTTGATCTTGTGTGCACTGAGTTCTTGTGTGTATGTATGTGTGCATGTGCATGTGTGTCATGTGTCAGCGTGTATACAATCAAATAAGGCTTTATTTATGGTTCTCTTGTTAAAAAAATAAAGCCAAAATAATTGTATGTGTGTACACAATCAAACAAGATTTTATTTATGGTTGTATTGTTAAGAAAATAAAGCTGTTTAGTTACTTAACAAGCAAATCAAACAAGAGCTTTTTAGTGAGTCAGACATGAGGTATTTAGGAATAACAAGTTATTTTTGTAATGGTTTGCAACCATTCTATGAAATCATTCAGATTCAAGTCACTTTCGAACTCTGGAATGTATACCTTGAATCCAAAATTTTGATATTACTTTTTTGGCTTCATTCTTTGAAATCATTGATAATCCTACTCCTTAGATGATTCTTGTAGCATTTGATGTTAAGGATTATCCATCTCTTAGTCTTTTTGTTTGCATCTAAATTAAAATGGATCTCTTGTTCCTCCTGCTCATACATTATAAGGTGCCATCGCAAATGCTGAATTTCTTATTGCAATTCCTCTACAATGACTTTTTTAAGTAAGGCGTTGGCGATTCCTGTTTGCCAACCTCTTTTTGGACTCTGATATTGACTTAATACCTAGAGAGAATAGGTAAACCTCATAAAGCTTGAAGAATATGAAAAGGACTTCAAAAACCTAGAATTGGAACCCAAATGGATATTCTGGGAATGTTTTATTTTTTGCGCATGTTCAATTTTGATTTTTTGAATCCCAATTCTTGTTCGTGTTCCTGCAAGTTGGTAATTCTTCTAGCATTAAAATTGTGGCAAGTTGGTGATTCTTTTGCATTAGTTAGTAGTCTCCTTTTCTTTTCTTCATTAGCATTGTTGCAACTTGGCCTACCACAACTTACCAAACTATCAAAAAAGAAATACGAGAATCCATGCCATCGAATTCTTGCTGCTATCCAACATGTTTTTTGTCTGGTTGAGAGATGCAAGAAAGTGATAAGAAGGCTAGAAACCACATAGACACAACTTGTAAAATGGTTGGAAATGCAACCTTTCACTAGAATGCTTATTTGTACTTTGAATTGAGCTAGAGCCCTCTTGCTCTTTAGACCATGGGTTGCAAAATCCAAGGAAGAAGATTAACTGCTGTTTTTTCTTATTTCCATTGTTGCAATGTGAGCCTCCTTATTGTCCCCTTACTGCAATTGTTCCTTATAAGCAACAACGAGCCTCCTAGGTTCCATTGGTCAATTGTGGTTGAGTCCTCGTCATCACTGTGACCTCCTTCACCTCTCCCTTCCTGGTAAGAAATATTATACATATAATCTTCTCTTGATTGTAGTTTCTTGATTTGTCTCCATATTAAGTTTTCACTAAAGGTATCACTTACGTAGTTAACAATGATGGTTTATCTTTCATTCTAAGTTTCCTTTTACTAATGTCATATAAACAAACCTAAAAACAAATATAAAATCAATTTTATTTTCAGAAGGAAGTGGCTCTTTTGGTGAGTTAACATTTTTAGCAAACACATTTGGTCAAAATTAGAGTTATCATTAGATTTATTTTAGTCAAATTCAAACTCAAGTTAAAAAAATCATATTTAAATATGGAAATAGGTGCAACACAATGTATAACATTAACTTATTCTTTTTGGCCCATATCATCCTCATAGGGAAGTTTTTTCTGATCCTTAACATGCACACTATTTTCATCTTTCAAAATTGGTGTTTATTTAGTTTTTTTTTCAATCAACAAAATTTTCATAGGATGCTCGAAAGTCAGTATGCCTTATTGGGTGGCAGTTAGAGTATAGATAGATTCTCCAATCTGAGCGTTTCACTTATCAAGTGCATAGTTATTAATGATAATTAAGACCTTCAGTTGCATTTTTATAGGCTTAGTAATCAATCATGAATTGGTGAAGATTTGACAAACATTTATAGGATTTGATATTTTAGCAACACCCCAAGAAATGCTCAGTCTCAATCATCTGAATTTTTTAGCTTGTATAAATTAACTTAATACCTAATGTTTTTTTTGTCTAAATCCATTAATAAATTTATGCATCACCACCAAGATGACATCTAGTAACAATGTTCTTCAATTTATTTGGATGGTCAATCATAAATTGAGTTCTTTGTCTCATTGTATGAAGTTGAATAATTACTTGTCTTTTTAATATGTAAGTAAATATTTATGACTTGTGTATTTCATATCTTTTCATATTCTAATTCTTAGTCCAACTAGGGAAGAATCTTTTGATTGAATTTATCAGATTTGCTTTCACAAACTTGAGGCATTGCAATCATCTATGTGATATCAATCAAGCAAGTCCTGCATTTTAAATATCGAATTTAAAAGGGAATTAGGATCATATCTCTTATCAAGCAAACATTCAAACAACAGTTTTCTGACAGTCACCACACTCTAATAGCTCTAATTCTCAAAAATAGCTTTTCACCACCAAACTTTTTAAAAAGCATCCAAAATTAGTAGCCAAACTCAATTGTGGTTATTTTCTTTGAAACAAATGGAGGAAAAGTCCAAACACACTCAATCTTTGCCTGATTATATAAGCAATTCAAATCCATTATGCTTAGATCTATCCGAATGTGTGCATTATTTGAATTGGAACCTTCATCACCTCGTAAGAGGTGCTTTTGAGCACTAGCGGTAGGGCAAATCCAACCCCAGTTTATTGAGGAAAACACTTCTCCTCTGGGGTGTTCGCCCTAGGCGCACCTTTTGCACCCAAAACTTGGGTTGAGGCATATTTGTAATTTTTTGATTTTAACCTAAAATCTTAATAAAACATTAATATATACCCCACCGAGCTGGCTGACCTACGCTTCTCTCTCCCTTCCCTCTCGACATCACTTCCTTGCTCCCTAACTCTAATCACACGCCGCCGCAGCCACCAGTAGCCATCGCTCATCAAGACTGCCACCACAGGCCATCCAACGTTTCAAATATGTGTGTAGTATTTTACATGTCATGTTTATGCATCAACTCCTATAAATGAGTGTCTTTCTTTTGTATTTTCAATGTTTAAATGATTTGTAATTTATCTGCAATAAATATTTTTTTAAGTAGTATCGGCGATGATCAAAATATAGCTCAAATTGTGTGATGTGTTTAGCATTAATTTTATTATGTGTAATTGAATCAACTATGAAAATTCTTGTTTGATAGATTTTTATATTTTGAATTTTTCTAAGTGATTCTTTTTATGAACGAGTACTATTCGAGTTGTTTCGACGATGATTCAAATCTAATTTGTGCACATCACTTTCATCGATCATCGATTCCATTACATTTGATTCGATTCTAGTAATAGAATAGATATGTAGGTCAACATCCATTATCGTCATTTGTGTCCCTAAATATTTTTTTTTGCTTTATATTAAAATAAGAAAATATCAAACATATTTTTATTTTATTTTAAAATTTTAAAAATAAAAAATACAAAGTGGTTCTAAGCGGCCCCTTAGAGTAATAATTAATTTTATTATTTTATTTTTTTCATTAATTTTTTTAAAAATAACAAGTAAATATGTTTTTTTATTATTTATTTTTTAAAACAAAAAATTCATAAAATACCAAACATGTTTTTATTTTCACATAAAACAAAAATAAAATAAAAAATAAAAAAACTGAAAACAAAAATAAAAATAAAAAATAGAAATTGATCTCAAACAACCCCTTAGAGTAAAAAATCATTATTTTATTTTTTCATTAAAATTTTTTAAAAATAACAACTAAAAATGTTTTTTTATAAATTTTTTAAAACAAAAAATTCATAAAAATACCAAATATGTTTTTGTTTTCACATAAAACAAAAAATTGTAAATAAAAATAAAAAATAAAAAATAGAAAGTGATCCCAAACAGCCCCTTAATAATATTTTTTTGTCCAAGTCCTTTAATAAATTTATGCATCACTACCAAGATGACATCTAGTAACACGGTTTTTCAATTTATTTGGATGGTCAATCATAAATTGAGTTCTTTGTCTCATTGTATGAAGTTGAATAATTAATTGTCTTTTTAATATGTAAGTAAATATTTATGACTTATGTGTATTTGATATCTTTTCATGTTCTAATTCTTAGTCCAACTAGGGAAGAATATTTTGATTGAATTTATCAGATTTACTTTCACAAACTTGAGGCATTTGCGATCATCCATGTGATATCAATCAATCAAGTCCTGCATTTTAGATATCGAATTTAAAAAGGCTTAGGATCATGTCTCTCATCAAAAGGTAGAGCATTAATTATGACTTTTTTTTTGGGCCTCATTGTGGTTTCCTTGGCAAGATCTAAATAGTATATAATTATCCAGATTATTGATTAATAGGCCCTAGATCCTTATACGCACTGCTAAATAATTTTCAGAGTGATGTGAGCAACATTCTTGTTGATCTAGAGTTTAACCTGTTGTTGTTAGTGTTAACAATGTTCATCAGGTTCTATCCTTACTTCATCTCTAAAATTTGAAGGATGTTACCAAGTTGCACTACGATATTGACAATGATAGTAATATATCAGTACTAGATTTGCCATTGTAAGTTTTTGGTATTACGGTTAATGGTGAAGGTTCTCCATAGAATTGTGGTCTATTGCTTGTTTAGTAGTTCGAGGATGAGAAGTTCCCTCACAATAATTCCTATTATGCGGCCTAAGACTTTATAATTTAACTGCAAATTTTCAAAGTTTTTCATTACATTTTTATACTTAATGTTGATATTCTCAGTTTTTGTTTGATTTCTATGGTTACTCTTTTTGTATTCTCATTCTTTGCTTCATTTCTTCAGTATTTTAAGTTAACTACGCAAAATATCCTTGAAGTTGTGTAAGACATATGATGATGATTATTATTATTATAACAACGCTAGCAAGGAATGAGTTATGTAAATATAACTAGCAAATAACCCAAAATGTCATGCAAATTAAAATGAAAATACTAGCTGAATTCAAGAACTAATGTAATTTAGCAAATTTTAGATTATAGACTTTATCCGCACCACAAAGAACTACAAAAATGAAGAAAAAGATTACTTTATATTGTTGTTGGCATTAGTTAAGCAAAAAGTGTAGCAGCGGAAATATTAAGAGATTTTATGTTTTCCAAGTTTTTTAGGCATTGAGCAGTAATGTTTTAAAAGGCGGGGGCATTGGGCATGGCGTTTTGACTGCCATTGAGCGAGGTGTAAGCCCTGAAGCGTGAGGCGTAAGCCTCATGATGAGAGAGATGTTTTCTTGTTAAAAGTTAAGTATGCCATCACTTATAATCTTTAGAGAGAGAGAGATCTTTTAGTAAGAAGAAAAAGAGAGCACATGTTATTATTTATCTTTTTTTTATACCTTACAATCAACTTCTAGTAAAAGAAAAAAGAGGGCACTTGTTTATGACCCTAATCTAATGGATCAACATAGAACAATAAATAATTTTTAAAAATACAAATGTATTAAGGTTAAGAAGGTTCCTAAACATCATATTAGAAGTTAGAACAATTCATATTAATAGAGAAGAAGTAAAACACGTATCTCCAAAATGAATCTAGGGCAAAAAGGAAAGAATCTAGGTGGAATGAATGACCTGTGGTGGTGGTCTTGATGAGCGGTGGCTACAATGACGTGTGCTAGTGGAGATTAGAGTGAGGGAGCAAGGAAGTGATGTTGAGAGGGAAGGGAGAGCGGAGCATGGGTCAGTCGGCTAGGTGGGGTATATATTAATGTTTTATTAAGATTTTAGGTTAAAATTAAAAAAAATTACAAATATACCTCAGCCTAGGTTTTTGCAAAAGTGCTATGGTGAACAGGGAGAAATGCTTTCCTCAATAAACTGGGGTTGGATTAGCCTTGCCTCGCCTAGGGTGCCCCCAAAAGCACCTCTTAGAATAGAGTTGAGTAGCAGGGTTCCAATTCAAATAATGCACACATTCAGTTTAGACATATCTTGTAAGCATAATGATTTGAATTGCTTATATAATCTCTACAGAGGCTGAGGGTGTGTTTGAGACAGCTTTCTGACTTATTTATTTTTCAGAAAGTAGCTAGAAAATAATTACAGTGCATTTGGTTATTCAGTATTTTGACTGCTTTTCAAAAAGTTTGGTTGTGAAAAATTATTTTTGAGAATCAGAGCTGTTAGAGTGTAGTGGCTATCAGAAAGCTATTGTTTGAATTTTTCAAAAAGAAAATATTTGTAATACACTCAATAGTTATTTAGAAAGTTATTTTCTCCAACAGTTTTACAATCAATTTTTCAAAAAGCTACAGTTGTCCCAAACAGACTTTAAATCTATGATTTTTTTCCCTATGTTGCCTTAAAAGGC
Organism: Cymbidium sinense; assembly: GCA_021442155.1. Lineage (NCBI taxonomy): Eukaryota > Viridiplantae > Streptophyta > Magnoliopsida > Asparagales > Orchidaceae > Cymbidium > Cymbidium sinense. Next base: position 121,108,770 of record CM038219.1, read on the forward strand.
TAATGTAGCTTATATCAGCTTTTCCAATCTTTGTCTATGCTTTTCTACACCTTATCAATAAGATCTTTTGTTATTTTCAGGTAATAACTTCCAATATAGTTGTTGTCAGATTTAATTTCATAGATGAACAACGAACCTTCTAGAATGGAATCTGTTCCTGCATTGATGGTAAGTTTATGTGAAACCCTTCGGAGTAGAGGAACATAGTATTTGATGAATTTGGAATGCCTTTTCTCATGTTGTTAATCTTTTTTGCTCTTTCTCATTATATTGTGATGACAAGCTTTATTAGGTTTCTTCAAGAATGGATGTAACAAGTTTGGTTTAAAATATGCATGCATACTGGATTCTGCAAGTGAATGGTGTATATTACATGACGTGTCACACCACTTATAATTTTGGCAATCCTTAACATGTTGATCCTCTGGCTCTTTGTTACTTTGAAGTTTATTATTGTGATTGTTATATTGAAGAAATAGGCTGCTCTAAAGATTTGCCAATTTTCATTTTCACAATTCCTGCCTTAACAGCTTGCACTTGCCTATTTCTGTTTATTACCTGAGAATTAAATATGGGCTTCTGGAAGCTAAGCAATATACAGTGAATTTTATTTTGCATGCATTAGTATTTTAAGTTTTCATATATTTCCATATGGTAATAATTTGACTTAAATCATCAAGTATTCTATACATGATATTTAGTCTTACACTATTGGCTACTTCGACCTTCTCTGGTTTAGCTTTTTGTCTGCTTTGCATCAGGATAAGTTGTTGCAAAACAGACGGATGTTCCTTGTGTGAAAAATGGTTGGACAACTTATGTGCTTCTTAATTGCAGGATAAAGGCTAAAATTTATTGTGGAAACATGAACACAAAAACATTAGTTCAACCAAACAAACCCATAAGGCAGTTTTGGTTTCTCAATTGTTTTTTTTTTCTCTTTTAAGTGCATTTTTCAGGGTCTCCCGTTTTCTTGTTGTAAAGCATGGGATTTCAGTTACATGAACTTAAAAAGGAATTCTTATCATTAAAATGTAGTAGATAATAAAAACTTGCCATTATTTGTGCCTAGTCTTCTTGTTTAAAAAAAATTCTGCTAGATTTACTGTTTCATTCAAAAAGTAGTATATGCTATTTTGTTTTCATTTATATTGTTTTTTCAATTTATTTATTTTTCAGATAAGTTGGATGTCTACCAAAATGGAATAATGATGTGTTGTTTTTAAAAACAAGATGTGGCACTCTTACTTGCTTCTTAGGACTAGGGTTTTTTTGCTTATTATTATTGAAGTTGTAGTCGCCCTCTAATTTGATCTCTTTTGCTTGATTTCTATGCATGAGTATTTAAAACAATGAAAGAAACAATGCCTGACAGGACATAATTTTTCACTACTACAGGTTCATGATGACTATTTGGGAAACAGGGAACAGAATTCTGATATATTCACTGCCTTTCCTGCCCTTAGTGATGCTGCTTCTTATCTGACTCAGACGACTTCATACCTAACTCGTTGCTTTGCAGGGTCTGCTGGTAAGTCCTGAGATTTTCCATGCAATGCTGCGTGTCATCTTGTCCATAATACCATTTAACCACAAGTCTTTCCCCACTTCAGCCAAACCCTAGACATATCAACGTCAAGTTTGTCTCTTTGTACTTTCTTATCATGTCTATACCCATGCTTTCATAGATGGACTTTTTGGATGTTTATTTACTTAAGTTTAAATGTTTATTTGGTTGAGTCTTATGATGCTGTTCCCTGAATTGCTAATTTCAAAATGTTGAACAAATTTTTATTTGTGCTTTTGTTCCTACTATTGCTTTTAGATGAATCTGTTTTTAATGACGGAGAGGAGTTGGTAACATTTTGTTCTGGAGAAGCGCGCAGTTCTGACTCAGTGAATGGTTTCACAGCCTTTTATGGCTCCGACGGTTTAGGAACTACCTCAACAATACCCGATGAAAGAGGCACAGCTTCATTAGGGAGTTTTTCTGAAGTTGGCGCTGAACCATCAGTCTCAACTAGTGTTTTTCAGATGGGTCCTTCATTTTTCCAGAGGTAAGTAAGAATAATCATTTTGACCTTTATTTTTCACAATTTAAAATGTTTATGATGTATTTGCCATAGAAATCCACTTGGCCAAATGTTGCAGCAGGGGTTAGTAAACCAAAATTTTTCAGCAGCATTTTTTGTCTTAAAATTGTTTTAGAAGTATTCAGATTTTAGGATATTTTATGGCCAAAAGCAATGACGACAACAATTAAAAGATTGTAATCATCATTGGTACATTCTTTATGCTAGATAGCAGTTAACCAATTGATAAATAGTAATGTTCTGAAAGATTCTAATTTAGCTAACACTAAGTTCCACCTAATATTTAACCAAATAGCCCCTAAAGGACCTAAATCATTTGTGCTTAAAGTTAATTTTTTATAATTGTAAACCGCACCCCATTGTGCTTCTCCGGGTGTTGCATTTATACTGCCCCGTTAAGCGCTAAGTCGCTAACAGCATTTGACAAGAAATGCTTCAATATTCTTTCTCTGTACAGGAACTGAATATTAAAACAAGAACTTTAATATCTGTAAGTGTCGGAAATGTTGTTTTGGAGACATTACTATATTGTTAGTAGAGTATGTTTTTTTTGTTCTCTCTTGGAATATTGTATTGACTTTTTATCATGAATATACAGTGCTCTATTGAATAATACACACAAAGAAAAGAGATTTCTCTTTTAAGATGGTAGCAGACTAATCATAGCAGCTGTCTCATTTCCTCTTGTCGTTTCCGATTAGTGTTGCAAATGAGCCAACACACTCAACAAGTTACTAATGGATTAATCATGATTCGAGTTTGTTCATGATTGTTTAATTAAGTAATAAATGAAAAAGTTTGAATGGCTTGGTGTTTGATTCATTTATGATTATAAATTATATCATTTAAGCTCATAAACAAATTTTTTGAGAAGCTTTGCTAAGGCTAAATAATATGCTCAATTAAGACTTGATTATAAATCAAGGTTTTATTTATAAACACAAGTTATTTATTTTTGTTTGTTTAAATTGTTGATTAGTTAGCAGTTCATTCAATTAATGTTTATAGGCTTGAAATAGCTTGTTTGGTTAATTAACAAGCTTCTCGAGAGTATTGTTTGTTAAATGCTCGAAAAGACTTACTTGATTAGATGATGAGTTGAGCTCAAACCAATCTCAAATAATTATAATTTTGAACTAATTGAGCTTGAACACTGCTAAACTTACTTGAATGGAGCTCTAGCTCGAAATGAGATAGGGTTTTGGCAAAAAAGCTTAAGCTCAAGCTAGCCTTTGCTCTTCGGTAAATTTGTAACCATGTTTCCAATGCCTTAAAGCACTTGCCATTATGCCCTACTCTTTCCTTAACACTTTTTTGTCGTGCATTTGATTGAACTGTTTCTCTTTCTACTATGCCATTGCTTGCCCACACATGCTCTCTCTATTGTCTGCTTTGTAAAAGCTTGTGATAGAGCTCTAACCACTCTCAACATGCTCTCCCTAGTGCTCAATGTCCCACCATGTTGCTTGTTGCTACATCATTGGCACGTGCACTGCTGGGACATACTGTGCCATTGCTCTTTGCATTTCCTTCCACCAATTGTCATCCCTCTTATACACCACTTGCCATCTCTCTCACAGCTCATCATGCTTGCATTGTTTGTACATGCCTTCATTTTATTGCATCAAGGCTCAATTCCTAGATGTGACCTTAAGCCCACCTAATGCTAGCTACAACCCCTCATTGTGCATCTCTGGTTGTCATAGTATTTCTCTTGATTTTGTTCACTTACTACGTAAGGGGATGTCTCTTCATCACCCATTCTCAGTTTTCTAAATGAAATCTCCAATTCTTTCCCTTGTTCTCTCTTAATGATATCATGGTTTTTCAATCTCCAATTCAAGGGTTTCAACTTTCCTCTTAAGGTTGGGGGCCTTTTTCTTTCTTGCATTGCTCACACATGCCTTCATTTACTTGCATCAAGGCACAATTCCTAGATGTGACCTGAAGCCCACCCAAAAGCTAGCTACAACCCTCATTGTACATCTCTTGTTGTCATAGTATTTCTCTTGATGTTGCTCACCAACTACTTAAGGGGATGACTCTTCATCACCCATTCTCAATTTTCTAAATGAACTCTTTAATTCAATGATAGAGGTGTTCAAGATAGTGGAGTTTACAACTTGATACCTGAGGTTCTTTTTATCCTTTGTTCTACCATCATTCCATTTCTTGGCATTATAGTTTGTCTCATCCTCCATAATAAAAGCTTTGAAAGTTTTTTTTTCTCTTTTCCTTTTTATCTAAGTTTGAATGTAATGCTTGTGAGCTATATAAATATCACAGGCGTCCTTTTTTTATTCTTTTTATTTTCTACAATGTGTGCTAATGGTCTCCTATTTAAGTTACTTCATCTTGGTATTCATGGTTCAAGTTGTGTCCTTACTCGTCTACAATTTACTTTGATATATTTTTTATCAGCCACTTTCATGTCATAAGGGCATATTTACTCAAGTACAGGTTTGAAGTCTTGTTTGTATTGCATGCCTATGAGGAAATAAAAATCACGTTTTTTACTATGATTTGAACACTTTATATTGATAATGCTTTGGAGTTTATGCCTTCTTAATTTAGTTAATTATGCATTTTAAATGAGATTATTTATCAAACTTAATGCTTTAGTAACCACAAAAGAATGGGTTGATGAATGTAAGCTTTATCATCAACTCGACATAGTCTTAGATTTTGATGTTTCATATTTATGTTTGTTAATCGTGAAGTGTCATAGTTTTGACTCCATGCTACTTCATTAATCATCTCATATATCATCTTTGGTGATGTCACCCTCTTCTTGATTATTTATCTCAGGTAGACCCCTCCCCTTATTCTAGTATACCTAAAGTTTTTTATTATGTTTGCTTTATACATTTATTTTAGACTGATGACACTTTCTTTTTGGGATACTCTCATCCTCAGAAAGGTTATTTCTATCATGACCTAACTATCACATGCGTATGTACTCTAATAGATATTATTATGAGCTCTTTCCTTACTCTCTCCATCTCCTTTTGGACCATTATTTTCACCTGTTCCTTATCCTTCTTAAGTGTCTATAGATATCTTTTCACCTTTATAGGTGCATGATGACTACATTTATCTGCACTAATACCACCACCCACTTTGTTTGAACTGTTGAGCATCTACCTCTCTTATCTCCATTTTCCCAATTCCATTCAAAAAGATAAACGACAAGGCATTGGAAATTTCATTTACTGTTATATATCCTTTGATAATTTTTCTTATGGCTTCATCATATTTCCTCGTCTTTGTCATCAAATTCTTTCTCCAATACATATCGAAACTATACGATCTCTATTGGAAATAGAATTTGCATACTAAAATGACTACTTTACTAAATTAGTATACGAGGGCTCTTGTTACCCGTTATGGCATTAAATAATTTCCATTAGAACAACGAACGAGCCGAGCATGTATGTGTTCAAGCTTGAGCTTGTTTAATATTATCGAGTTCGCTCGATTGAGCTTTAAGAATAGTGTTCAAGCTTGAGCTTGTTTATCATTATCTCGAGCTCGATTCGAGTTTGTTCACGAGCTCGGTTCAAATTGGATTATCAAGCTTTGTTAACGAGCAACTCGTTTAATAAAATAAACAAGCTTTAATCAAGCCTTAATCAAGCTTGTTCAAGCGACTTGTTGAGAAATACATGAGTGATCAAATAAAGCTCTTATTAAGCCTAAAATAATAATTTGAATAATATTGTTCACAAACAAGCCTTAATCGAGCGAATGTCGAGCCATAATCGAAGCTTTTAGCGAGCTTGTTCCTGGCGTTAAATGATAATGTTCATGAACATAAATGAACCGAATGACAAGTTTGCTTCTTCATTTAGCAATTGAGTATTTAAAAGGTGTTTCGTTTGATTAGTTAATCAAACAAATATGAGCAATCTAATCGAGCAGTCAGTAGTCGACGCCGGTTCATTTGCACTCAATTTTCATTAAATTTATCTTAATTGTTCGATCAATGTAAGGCATTCTTGTTGTTGCCATTTATTTTACTCAAGCATATTTGTTTTGCACCTTTCTAATTTTTTTGCTCAACTCAATTCAGACTTTTTTTTGTCTTCAATCAGGTTTGGGTAATATCACAAATGGATGCCAATAGTGTTTTCTTTACGGCGATCTTATTGAAATTATTGTCATGTAATAACCATTAGGGTATGTTGCTCAAGAGGTGACTAGAGTATGCGAGATCAATAAGGTCATCTTTGGGCTTAAGCCTTGGATGGTTCAATAAGTTTTGCAAAGTTTTTATCGAGATTGGCTTTTGTTATAACACAAATACCTAGTCATTTCATTCCCTTTAAAATTTGAAACCCCAGTAGAGGCCCAAATAGAGAAGAAGAATGGATGAAGTAGAAGAAGGAAAATAGAGGAAGGATGCTTAGATGTGGATAGGAATATTTGATTTTTCATATTTTGTTTTGCAAATCAAGTTCATACTAGGGATGTTAAGCTTGGAGGCTTGAATGAGAAGAAAATTTTTCTAGCTGAAAATATTATTTTTAAGCCTTGGATGGTTATAAGTTTTGCAAAGTTTTACAAATTGAGTTCATACTAGGGTTGTTAAGTTTGAAGGTTTGAATGATTTCTAGATAAAATATTATTTTGAGATTATTTGATTTAATTTTGAGTTGTTAATTTAAGATTTGCTATGAATTGACGTTTAAGGCTTGGATGGTTCGATGAGTTTTGTAACGTTCTTATTGATGGTTTTCATAATAATACAAATACCTAGTCATTTCATTTTCTTTGAGCTTGAGCCTTAGATTGTTCAATAAGTTTTGCAAAGTTCCTATGAAGATTGGCTTTCATAATAACAGAAATGCCTAGTCATTTCATTTCCTTTAAATTTTGAAATGCCGGTAGAGGCTGAAATAGAGAAGAAGAATGGATAAAGTAGAAGATGGAAAAAAGAGTAAGGATGCTTAGATTTGGTTAGGAAAATTTGATTTTTCATATTTTGTTTTCTAAATTGAGTTCATATTAGGGTTGTTGAGCCTGAAGGCTTGAAGGCTTGAATGAGAAGAGATTTTTTCTAGGCAAAGATATTATTTTGAGGGTATTTGACTTAATTTTTAGTTGTTAATTTAAAAATTGAGAAATTTTTTTATTTATTAAGTTGTTTACAAAAGAATAATATTTCAAGGCAATAGAATTAAGGAGGATCTAATATTTATGTCGAGACACTCAATTTCTAATGTAAAGATAAAATATTTTTTTGGTCTAATATTTATGAATATTTATAATTACATTGAGCTAATATGTGTATGCTTGTAGATCTTCTTCATATTAAGCATGTCAATGACATTTAATATTTATCAAAAAGTCTATTGTTTTGCATATGATCACTTGCTTAAGATAATCTCATTTTATTTTCACAGAATTCAAGTCAGATATTTGTTTCATAATTTATTATACATATTTAAGTATTTAGAATCAATTTTATGTGGGTAGGTTGGGAAATTATGCACAGGACAAGCAAAACTTCTTTTAAAATGAATCTCAATAGGGGTTAATAGGGGTCTCTTGACTCTCGATAATTGCCATGCTAGAGTTATTCAACCCTTATTGAGAGGTTGTTAATAACTACTATGTTTGAGCTAGTTCAACCTTTTTTGATAATGGTATTTGGCCAATGGGCCAAGTGACACTCATATGATATAAATATGCTGAAGTTTATATAAATATTAGGAAGATTTAGACACACACACTATATATATATATCACACATTTATATTTCTAACACCTGAAGTTTGATATTTACATGTATATCACTTTTATTATGTATGAAAAAGTGCATTTCACTTTTAAAAGGCTAGCGATAGTGGTTTCTTTATGTGATATTAAAGATTAACTTGTTATTTATATAAATATTAAAATTTTGGTGTTAGATATATAATTATATAAGAATTTTATGGTATGTATGTAAATGCTCTTAATATTATATGACACTTGTTAGACTATAATTAATATTAATCAAAACATAAAATGAATATACAAATAATTCGATACTAGCATTTGACTAGCCTTGTGTGTGAAATGATTTGATATTTGATAAGTTTATGTTTTATTTTCTTGTAAACATTCATGCTTATTATTTGTGATTGAGTTTATTAACTATTTAATTATCAAATCACAATTTGATTTAAAATCTATTGTATTGTGCTAATTGTCTATAAAAATTAATACTCATGTTATCTCAAAAGATCAACATGCCTAATTTTTGCTGTTCCTGTATTTTAAATCTTATATTAGAATTGATTGCCTCTTTGAGCTTCCAGCTCATCAAATATTATTATAACCTTTATTTCAAATAAAGAAAAAGAGTAGGTTAGGTCATATTCAGATGTTTTATTTTTTACCTAAGGTTGTTAATTATTTAAGAAAAGAGATGAGCATATTATTACTTATAAGAATGGATCTAGTAAAACATAGTTTGATTATTTTTTGATAAGAAAAATAGATCGTTTAGATTGTAAAGATTATAAAATTATTCGAGTGAAAGTTTAAGTACACGTATTATTAGTTTTAGATTTTAAGATGAAGGATTTGAAGAATAAATCAAATTATTGTCCAGAATTAGATGGAACTTAAAAACATTAATAAAAATATTTTTAAAAGCAAGCTACAAGAATTTGAGATGTTCATAAGGAAGTTAATGTTATATGAGAAAAAATAACAAGTGAAATTAAGCAAGTTGCAAAAAATGTGCTTGGAGAATCAAAAGAAAAAGTTCATTTAAAAAAAAATAGTTGGTGGAAGAGTCAAAAAGTGCAAGGAAAGATAATAAATAAGAATGATTGTTATAAAACTTGGTTTTGGTGTAAAAAATGTGAAAAATTGGAAAATATATAAAGTGACTCGTAGAGATTCAAAGAAAATAATATATGATGAAAAAATTTAACTTTTATTGATTTATACAATAGATTGGATACCAAAGAATGTGAAGGATGTATGTATAAGTTAACCTAGCAAAGAGATAAGAGAAGTACAAATCTAGTTCAAGTGAGGCGTATTAATGATAAAAATCATAAAATATTTTTCTTAGAAAATGGTATTGAAAATAGGTGGTTGAGCTATTTTGATAAACTTTTCAATGAAGGATTTGGGAATACGATTGATTTCACTAATCTTAATAACCTAAATAAAAATAGAGAATTTTATTTTTATAGTCGTATTAGTAAATTTGAAATTGAAAATTTTTTAAAGAAAATGAAGTGTGAAAAAATAGTAGGTCTTGATAATATTCTAATATAAGTGTGAAAATATTTAGGAGATCAAAGAATTTCTTAATTTACAAATCTTTTAATGTTGTTTTAAAGACTAAAAAATGGCGAGATAAGTGAAGAAAGAGTTTGTTGGTTCTTACATTTAAAAGTAAAAGTGATGCTTAAGAGTGTGCAAATTATAGAGGAATTAAGTTGATGTGTCATACATTAAAATTATGGGAGAGAATAATTGAGCATAGGTTATTATGTGATACAAAAGTTTCTCAAAATCAGTTTGGTTTCATGCCGGTAGATCTACTATGGATGCTATACATGTGTTGAGAGGTTTGATGGAGAAGTATAGAGAAAGTAAGGAGGATCTACATATGACATTGTTGATTTAGAAAATTTATGATAAAGTTTCAAGAGAAGTCCTTTGGAGAGTTCTAGAAAAGAAATGAGTTAATATTGACTATATTCAAGTCATTAAAGATATGTATACTAGAGCTATTACTTGTGTCCAATCACAAGGAGGATTGACAAAATATTTTTCTATTTCAGTTGGATCACATGAAGGATTGATTCTAAGCCTTTATCTTTTTTGCTTTAGTTATGGATGTTCTTACTAGGCATTTACGAAGATGTACCTTGATATATGCTTTTTGCTGATGCCATTCTTCTTGTTGATAAAACTTGAGAGGGAGTTCAAGAAAAACTTGAATTATGGAGGTCAACCTTAGAGTCTAAAGGTTTTCATTTGAGCAGATCTAAAATTGAATATATGGAGTGTAATTTTAGTTGTAGAAGTTCTAGTAGTGGTGTTATGACATTGGGTGATCAAGTCATTAAAAAAAGGAGCTTACGATATTTAGATATCTATTGTTCAAAATGATGGTGAAATAGATGGATATGTTATTAGCAATTCAAGTTGTATGGCTGTTGTGTGATAAAAAAAGGTACCTTAGACTTAAGGAAAATTTTATAAGATGGTGGTAAGGCGCAATAATTTATGGTGTAGAATGTTGGTCAATAAAGAGAAGCATAAGACTAAGTTAAGCATTGCATAGATGAGGATGCTCAGGTGGATGAGTGGCTCTTAGAGATAAAATGTGAAATCGTATGTTTGGAAAATTATATGAGTTCCCAGTGGTAGATAAGATTAGAGAGTCGCTTAGATGGTTTGCATAAGGCGGTGGTCAGATGACCGGTTAGGAGAGTAGATGTATTAGATTTCTTTATATTAAGAAAGGTAGAGGTGGACCTAAAAGACTTAAGATGTATAAAAAATGGCCTGTTTATTAGAACTAAATGAGAATTTGACACATAATAGGACATAATGGAAAAGAAGGATTCATGTAGACCCCAAATAGTGAGATAAAGGCCTCTTGTTATTGTTGTTGTATCTAAGACATCAAATGAGTCTTGTTGATTCAAGTATTACATTGTTTAAGCTCATTCATTTTTTTTTTCTTATTGAGTTCAAGCCGAATTTGAACATGAACTAAGCTTTAAAATTTTGTTTAGGCTTGTTTATTGATTTTCTTATCAAGTTTGAGCTAAAAATGAGTTAATCAAGCGTAACTAATTATTTATATAATACTAATGATTTAAACATCTAACCTAATTGCTAGACTTAATTGTATTTATAGATTTTAATAAAAATTGGCATAATTCATTGGCTGTTATTTAAGTTATTTTCTGTAGTTTAAATATAAATAAGAATAAGTTTAAATCTACCTATTTAATTTTTTATTTGATTTTTTATTATAAATATAGATCTAATAATATACATAATTTTAAAACATATAAATTCTGGAAAAGTTGATACAATAACATAGAATAAGTTATTAAATAAAAAAATTAAACGATCATTAAATGAGCATTTTATCAGATTTTATTGAACTACCTATTAAACAACAAATGAGTATAATCACAAACATAAATAAATGAGTTAGTGTTCTAATTTGTTCATTTTATATGAAGAGCTTTTAAAATGTTGTTCAAGATATTAATAAATGAACATAAATGAGTATTATAAGAATAAGCATCAATTTGTTCATCAAGTGCACTTATTTGCTCACAACCCTACCTTTATTGTGAAGTTTTGAAATAAAATTTTGAATGTATTTTAGAAGAAAATGTACATGATGTAAATAAAACTTCCAATATGTGTTAAAATGTTTTATGTTGTTTATAAGCTCAATGGTCCATTTTGATGATCATAAATGCTTTGTAGCAATGATTATGATGAATATATTATGAAGTGAAGTGTTTGTTTAATAATGATGTAGGTATATTAATTTTCTACCTGCTTGATTCTGATTAATAAAAACCAGGATGAATGTTGGTGAAACATGCGTCTGTAGGATTGCCCATCTCTGTTATGTGTCATGCTTGAGAGAGCTTTTAATGGGGCATGATAGTTTCTTTCATCTTGAAGAAAAATGATATTTTAGGTTGCAAATTTGTTGACACTCTCAATGTCACTTATAATGTTGCAATGAAGGGAAAATGTTTAAGGATGTCTCTCATTCTAAGAGGTTGGCTGGTATAAATTGATTAATTTTATTGTCAGTAATCTACATAGCTTTTTTGTAGTAAAGGTATTGAATCAATACATGGAATCTCCCGAGCATAAACATTAGAAAGCTATTTTGTGTATTTTTGGATCTTAAGTATATCAAGAAGTCACCAAGAAAAAAAACTATTATACACTATGAATGGACATCTTAACATAAAGCTTTTTTTTTTACTTAATGTCAACTATATCGGATGATAGAAAATCTATATTTTGGTATATTTCATATTTGTGGGTGGTAACTTAGTCACATGGAAAGTAACAAATAATAGTAGCTAGATCAAGAATTAAGGTAAGAGTACAAAGCCATGAAATTTCTTCATGTGAAGTGATGTTTGTTAAAATCCTCTTAGGTGAATTTAATTTTTTATCTTACAACTTGGTCATAAATTATGATAATCAGGTTGCCATGTGCATTGCTAATAATGTCATATTTTATAAAAGAATAAAACACATTGAGGCTGAATGTCACTTTATGCGGAATGCAATGCTATTAAAAAAGATTGTTATTTCTCTTATTTCGAGCTCAATGTAGTTGCCAAATATACTTATCAAGGCTTTGAGTCCCCTTTAATGCTATGTAACTAGCTAGTGCTAATTTATGAATGTGCTTTAGTTTGTGTGGATTGATTATAATTTGAGAATTTGGTGGCAACTCATATTGGAGAACAAAACATGGGAGAAAGGGGAGAAGGAAGCTTAAACAAGAAGTTAACTTCCAATATTTTTCAATTTTGCCCAAAATCAATACTGTAATAACACATGCACAATTGTTTCTTATGATTTCTAAAGCAAAACTATGCCCATATTGTGCTGATGACACCACATTTAACAACCTCAAAATTAGCCAATCAAAATAGGACACCTATTTCTATGATAACTAACTCATGAAATTAAATATGTTTTTATTTTATTCGCCAACTAAATACCCCTCAATTATGTTGCTTTAAATAGTAATCCTTGAGTCGTGATTATGGTTTGCATTTTTGAGTGGATAATGACCGAATGTTCTCTTCTTATGGAGCTTCATATTTGTTAGCCATTTCAATTCTCGTTCCCCTTCGAATAATGACTTTGTCCTTAAAGTTGGCATTGGAGTAGTTGCTATCCAGTTATGTGTCATTGATCCATGTTTCTTCCTTTGTGGACACTCCAATCCAATGCACCAAGTATTTCTTCTATGGTATGCCTCTTGGCATGACTATAACATGGTATCATGTTTTATTATATGATGACTATATAGGTTGTTAGGTGGAAATAAGTTTATATGTAATTATAAATTTCCATGATAAACTTTTAGCATGGTTACATGAAATATAAGGTGTATACGTGAATGCAGCAACAACTCGAGCTTGTAAGCGACGACTTCGTTACATTACTGAACAGTAAAAGGCTCATAATATATTTTGTTGAGTTTAGGTGATTGGTGTGGCAGCTTGGGACCTAGTGATAGGGCTATAGCTGTATGAGGAATTCTTCTTCTGCTAGGTATTTGATGTTGCAATAATGCATGTTGGCTTGCTACTTCATGGTGTTGAACTAGATGTAAGTTTTCTCAGAGATTGCAAAAGACATCTCGTTGTGGTTGCCAGTTGTTCATGATTTATATTACTGAGGAATTTTTTATGTATAGTTGGATTGTGGGGGAGCCTGGGGAGTGCATGGAAGGGTATGGTGCCAATTGCAGAGTAGATGTTATTATGAAAGTTCGCCCCTGACATGGAATGGGTCCATTGTTTTGGATTATTCATGATATAATAATAGAGGTATTGTTCTAGACTTTAGTCGGTGACTTCCATTCACTCATTTATATTGGGGTAGTAAGTTGTGCTATAAAGCAATTGCAAACCTTTTTTCTTGAATTTGTCATGCTAGAATTGGCTCATAAATATTCAATTACAATATGTTATGATAGTTTTAGGGATATTGAGGTATGAACAAATTTTAGAGGTGAAGGTACTTGAGATTGTGGCTGTTGATGGTTTTAGAGGCAGTGGTGTGAAATGAGGATATTTAGTGAGACGATTCATAACTACCATTATAGTGATTTTACATTTTGGATGATGAAATCCTTCGCGTATTTATCCCATGGTAAATCAGATATTGACGGGGGTGGAGCATCTTGGTTGGTGCCAATGAAATTTATTTAGTTGTTTGGCATATCAAACAGTTTTGAAACAAATGGCATGACATTTTATTTGATGTTACTCTAGTAGAAATGTGTTTTGACATGGTGATAGGTCTTTTTTTTGTTATCTACTGTTTGAGAGTCAATGTATTAGCTAATATTATTTGTCTGTAATTTTTTAAGTTGCCTGCCATGGAAGGTAAACGTGTGATAATTTTTTGGATATGTAATGATGTTCTGTTGTAGTTTTTGTAATTTTTTGGCAGAGGCAATATGGAATTTCAGCTGTGTGAAGAGTTTGTCTTCGCATTGAGATTAGTAAATGACTGTGTTGCAATGCCCAGTCTTGTGTGTTCTTGGTCCTATGCCCAGGTGGGGGTGTCGACTGCCTTATTTGTGGAATCTGGTTTATATAAAATAATGAAATCATATCCCACTAATTTAACTAGGAAATACTATTTGTCTGGAGTTTGAACCACCTGATTTATGATTTATTGGATGTTCTTTTAATTAGTTTGTTTGTCAACTGTGAACCGAGCAAGTACTGTCACCATTTTGTCAATGCTTCTATGTTTGTGTAGAGCTTCCACACATCTGTTGATACCTAATTTCTGTTGTAATATGCTATTGGTTTGTTGTTTTGATATAGCTCAACAATTACGTTGATCCCAAAGCATTTGTTTCCATGATAGAAGGCTTACTGAAATTTGGTAAGATTAGCATTGGTTTGTTTGCAAGAAGTTACTTTAGGTTTGTAAATGCTCGTGTGGCTGTTGCAGTCCATGTGAAGGCATCCTTTTGATGCATGGTTGTTAGTGGCGTGGTAATGGTTGTAAAGTTGCGGACAAACTTTTGGTAATAGCTGGCGAGCCTGAGTAAACCTCATAGCACTTTGAGTGTTATGGGTAGAGGTTTGTTGATGATTATGGAAATCTTATCAGGATTTGAACTCACCCAGCACGATCACTATGTGTCCAAGTATTCAGTCTGTGATTGAAATCGAAGAGGAGGTATTTGGAGTGTTGAGGTAAAATTGTTTTTGTAAAGGTAACTGAAAATAAGAGCTAAATGGTGAGTATGGCAACGAATAATGTGCTACCATACACAAGTATGTCCTAAAAAGGCTAACACATTTTTTAAAAAATTATTTTAGTATAATGTACATGATTGCATTGAAGGTGGAAGGAGAGTTTGATAGACCAATCATTATTAGGTGTATTTATAATGACCTTCGTGTGTCCCGAGCAATGTTTTATGTATGTCATCCTCAGCCATTTGAACATGGTGGTAATTGGTGTACCGTTCCAGTTTTGAGTACATGGTAGTCTCGTGTAACTCATTTAGCATTTTATCAGCAGTTTGTGTTGGAAAACAGATAGGTATTGTGGTGCTATTGAATGCATGAAAATCCATACAAAAACACCATGTGCCATCCTTTTTTTGACAAGGCAAATATAGGATAGTGTTGGATTTGAATCAACCTGGATTGTAACTTGACAATGACTAATTTTTCTATTTTTGTTTTATAGAAAGGAGGATATCTGCATGGTGAACATTAATTGGTGTTCTTGACATTAAATGAACATGTTGATTTTCCGCTCGAGTTGATAGAATTTTGTTTGGCCGTTCAGTGGGGTGTGACTACTTCTGTAGGAGTCGCTAGCTAGGATTGAATAGCAGTAATGAGAGGAATTTCGTTTGTCTGCACTTGCTGTTAGTTAGCTAGACTTACTGTCAGTTGGTGGCAGGGTAATGGAGCCTGGTGGTAGATAATTTAATCGGGTGTAATATATGTGCTTGATTTTTAAGTATTTATTTTCTTATGATTCCCATTGTGTGCCTTGTCACGAGAAGCTCATGGTAAGAGAGCTATTGTTTGTTGTCATATCGCCCAATTGTTGGAGCCATTAGGCACTGAGCATGGTTTCATCTTCCTAAATTGGCAGGATGAACAAGTCAACAATGAATTGATTTTCTTGAAGTATCAGGGTAGTGTTAAGACACTTGCTATTGCATTTAAGTTGTTCGTTGTTCATGACAAGCATGTTAAAGTTCTGTGTAGGTGTTATAGGTTTAGGAATTTGACCTCTCGTTTAATGAAAATATGTGGAGTCGTTGTTGATTAACGTTTGAACAATTTTGTTAGTTTGATGCATTGTAACTGAAAATTGGGGTGTTAGTTTGATTTGTGGGCGTTCAGTTGAAGTATTGTGTATTGCATTATTGTTTGAACTGGTATTACTACTGGAATCAATTAAAGAATCAGACAGGGGTTTCTTTTGTTCAGTCAACAACATAAAATACTTTTTCTTGCATTAATGGGTGTGATGGAATTCTCTTTACAGTTATGGCATAGGCCGTTTTTTCTGTCTTTCTAGGATTGTAATGGAGTTATTTTTTATTGGCATCGATATTCATGAAAGCTGCTAAGTTTTCTTTGGCCATGTTGGTAGTAGTGGAGATAGCAAGCATGATGATGGTTTTGCGGTTGCTGTGCTCCCTGTTTCTATTTTTTGCCATATAATAATGTATCTCAAATCAATTTGGCCAATTCAGTGGCTTAGTCTAGTGACATGAGGCGATGGATCTTTGCAAACGATAGTTTTTAAGTCAGATTCGAAACAATTTTGTAAAAATATTTCATAGATTCCAGATATTTGATTTGAAAGTTGTTTAAATTGTAATTCAAAATTTGCTACTATATATGATTGCATTAGTTTGTCCAACACACCTTGTAGACATAATATTCAGATAGTACAAATTGATTACGAAGGACTTGAGGAATTCCGACTAGGGAGTTGGTCAAGTACCATTCTTTTGTTGGATTGTCCATGTGGAATGATGTCAAGGTTAAATTGTCACCATTCGAAAGTTTGTGAATACTAATTCATAATATTGTTCAATTTTGACTTCTTATTTTCTATCAAAAAAATTAGGGAATAGAGAGATGCATCATGTTTACCGCCTAGAAGTTTCTTCATACTGGTCTCTATTTAGATGGGAAGCAGTGGTGGCTCTAGTTGGTTGGCGTAGGCAGTGTTGTTGCTCGACTTTTGGAAGGGTAAATCAAAGTTGGATTTCGTTAATGATTTCAAGTTATTCCTTTATGGTGATGTTTTTTCACCTTTACTATCGATTATCTTCAACCATTTAGTTGGGAGTAGCAGGCATGCCGTAGGTTGTGGGTGCTGAGGCGTCAATGAGATTTAGATGAGCATGTTGAGCAGTCAAATGTAGATAGAATAGGCAAAAGTAGTCTATGACAAATCAATGGGGGATCAAATGATAATAGTTATACGACAATTTAAGGATTTGCTGGCAACTCTGGAAGAAAATTGACAAAAAATAGAGAATAGGGAAGGGGGGAAGTTGGGGAAGAAAGTGAGTCTAATAATTTTCATTTATTCTCAAAACCAAATGGTAGTTATGATATGCAAAATTTCATCTCATGATTTTTAGAGCACAACTTATCACCATATTATCATGCGGCACTACTTCAACAAATAACTCTAAACAATCCAGTCCTCAAAGTAAGACATCTATTTATATGATAACTAAATCAAGGAATTAAACATGCTTTCTTTTTTATTCCCTACCATGCTTCCAAATGATAATCCTTGAGTTGTGATTATAGTTTTGCGCATTTGATTGTATTGTTGTCGAATGTTCTCCTTATACTGGGTGATGTTGTTGTTGGTTGTATCAGGGAGTGTTAGTACAACAACAACAAGCCTTTATCCTACTAAGTGGGGTCGGCTACATGAATCCTTCGGCTCCATTGTGTCCTATTATGTGTCAAATTCTCATTTAATTCAAGTATACTAAGATCATTTTTCATACATCTTAACCATATCTTTTTAGGTCTGCCTCTACTTTTCTTAACATAAGGCAAATCTAATGTATTTATTCTCCTAACCGGGTCATTGGACGGTCGACGTTTTATGTGGCCAAACCATCTAAGGTGACCTCTTTAACTTATCTGCCACAGGAGCTGCTCCAACTTTTTTCCGAACTTACTCATTTTGCATTTTATCTCTAATAGTAAAGCCACTCATCTACCTGAGCATCCTCATCTCTGCAACACTTAACTTAGTCTCGTGCTTCTCTTTTATTGGCCAACATTCTACATCATAAATCATTGCAGGTCTTACCACCATCTTATAAAATTTTCTCTAAGTTTAAGCGGTACTTTTCTATCACACAATAGGCGGTCAATTCCTCCACTTCAACCATCCAACTTGAATTCTAATAACATCTCCATCTATTTCTGCAACTAAAATTACACTCCATATATTCAGTTTTAGATCTACTTAAATGAAAACCTTTAGACTCTAAGGTTGATCTCTATAATTCAAGTTTCTCTTGGACTCCCTCTCTAATCTTATCAAAGAATGTCATCAGCAAAAAGCTGTATCAGGGAGTGTTAGTGTAAGAAAAAAATGTTTTGGAAAATAATCTATGTATAGTTAATAGAGCATGTTTATTTTGTTGTGTTTCAACCTCTATTTTGAATAATATACGCTTTATTTAAAGTAAAAGAGGTTTATCTTCTAAAAGTGTCTATGTTTAGAGGTTCTCTGACATAACTTAGAAGAAGACGTAAATTTAATTTAATTTATTTTTTTTTTCTCATAATGATTCGATCAAGTTCTTTATTTCTTGATTCCCTCCCTACTATTATCGTAGTGGATTCCAATTTCTATTAGTTCATAGAGAACAGAAAATTTGAAATTTATTGACCATAATACAGCTGTGATAGCATACCTTGTAACATGTAACTTTGATTTTTTAATACCTTTGCATCACTATATTTCTTTTTTTTGTGTGGCGGTGCATTCAGATTATGGGCTTGGTGATGCAAAACTAAATTTGTACTATACATTGAAAAAATTTAAGCGTTTCAGAAACGCATTTAAATACATTAATAACATGATTACGTGTCAAATTGTTTATTTTACCATGCTTAATGCATCTGACTCAGCATTATTAAAAATATTTGAGTTGATAATTCCACCTCGTAGGATCGCTTGAACTCTGACTGTCTTTGACCTCAGTTATTAACAAGTTTAATTTCCAGTCTTATTTCTCGAGCTCGGAAGACTGTTCTTGGCTCCACAGAGGATATTGGATGGCTTCAGCGAGCTCCTGGCATGCCTCCTGTAGAAGATGGAACTAAACGATTTATCGAGTTGCTTGAAAATATCAGGTTAAATTCATATGCTTCTTGAATTATATCTTCATAGGAAAGCAAAAATTATTTCTTTTCTTTTACCATTTTTTTTATGGGGGTAATTTTTTAAGTTATATTCATTATCATCAATTGGTATTAATTTTGTTATCTTATCTCAGAAACGATGAACATAAGTTGCCAGATTCTTTGGTTTATTTGTTAGTTCCAGGTAGAATACATTCAACTTAAGCTTCCACAGCAACATGTGATTCTTTTTTCGCAATTCATTTGTTTATATGCTTTCTTTGGCAGGTCTGTTTAGTAATCATGGCCCGCTGTATTTTGTTAATACAAAAACATGCTTTTCAAAGATGGGACTCGCTTGTCATATAGCTAAGATTCACAGCGAGGTATCTCTATGGATACTCTTGTTTCCCTGTATTTCACTGATCTTATTCATGCTGTTACTGCAACATTGAATTTTTAGGCTTCAATTGATAAAAATGCCAAAGAGATCAAGGAGTATATTGAAGAAATATATTGGGGATCAAAGAAAAGGGTATTGCTTCTTGGACATATAACAAGGTGGGGTTGACACTGCCGCTGCATTATCTTTGTACTGGCCTGATCTGAAAGATAAAGTCGCTGGATTAGTCTTGGCTCAGAGCCCTTATGGAGGTAGCCCAATTGCTTCAGATATTTTGAGAGAAGGCCAGCTTGGAGATTATGTGCAATTGAGAAAAATCATGGAAGTTTTGATATGCAAAATCCTTAAGGTACTCTTTTTGGTCTGTGTTTGTATATATCACAGTTTTGTTCTATAGGGGGTGATAAGCAATCTCTTAACAAATGTTGACATGACTTTTTTTTTTTTTTGTGATATGCTGCCACTATCTCTTCCTTTTTAAATGAATCAACCGCACTTTCAGAATCTAATTGTTGACCTCCATGCATGTGCCACAAGTCAAGTTGAGCTCACATGAATTGACAGTTTCAAAGACGCAAATCGTTTAAAATGTACTCAACGCCGAAAATCAATCAAATGATCTCCCATCGACGAACGCTTTCGCCGTAACGTCGAAATTGATCGGAATACATGCGTATAATTCGACGCCAATCGACGTTTGATACGCGCCTACGCCGCATATCGGTCGGGAAGCCGCGACATCGCAAACGACCGCTCGCAAATTGATCGCGTCGTTAGCCAAATATCAAAACCTATCAATGAGATCGCTTTCGCCAATTCGAGACGGCGAAATATCAGTGATCAAAGCGACACGCACAAATTAACCGAAATTTCGATTTGCCGACGAACCAAACGGCGACGCAAAACTGACCGCGGCCGCGGTTTCGTAATATCGAAATAACTTAAAGTTACATATATTGATTATATAATAATGTTGTCATCAAAGTCCATATTAGGGTTAATTAAATATTTAAACAAACAAATGGGGTTTTATAAATACTCCTATTAGCTAACCCTAAGACTATATAAATCTCTTATTCACAGCCCTAACTCACTCCACTCACCCCACTCACACGCCGCACAGGACCTTCGTCCCTCTCCCCCGCTCGGCAACATAGGCCGCGCGAACGACACAGGCGCTCAGAGTTGGTCTCCCTCTCTTAGCTTCTGTTCCGCCCGCAGTTGAAGCCGAACACGCAGCCAGCCGCACGATCGCGCTACCCGAGCTCTGCAGCCCGTCTGTTCCTGTGTGACCCGAGCACCGCGAGCGACTGACCCGCGAGCCGTAGCTTTCCAGCGACCGAACCTCGAAGGCCACCTCTGTCCTTCTCTTTCCTGTAGCGACCGAGCAGCTCCAACCGATCCTTGCCCACTCTGTCCCAGCCGCAAGCCAAACCCTCCTAGTCAGAAAAAGCCACTTCAATTTCTCTCGGTATTTCCTTCTCGTTTCACCGTGCCATCCATCTTGCTGCCTACTCGAGCTACGCCTCTCATCTTGTCTCTCTTTCTCCCCAACAAATTACGAAAAAAAAAAGAGAGCATAAAAATCCAAAAAAAGAGGGGCTTCGCAAATTTAATTGTCGATCTTCGTTGATTTTGTCGTTGCCATTTCTATTATATGTGTGGATGTGCGAGATATTGTGCTTGATTTTTTGCAGGTATTCGAAGAGCCTATGTGCGTCTTTTTAGACGGGTAAGTTGGAGGTTATACAAAAAAACACCACTCATGCGCTCTTTTAGACGGCAGATAGCGGTAGAAATCTCCTGGGGAGGTCTGGAAATTTCCAAAAAACTTGGAATCAAAAGACACTCAAAACCTAAATTGAAGTCAACATTGGTATTAAATTAAAATGCAGATTCCTAAACTAAAAAAAAAATGCAATATATATATATATATATATATATATATATATATAGAATAAAACTTAAATGAAATTTGGAGTGATATTGAAAGCTCTTTAATCTATGCACAAATGAGACTTCAATTGGACTTGAAGAAAAGTTGAATTGAGTTTGATAACTCTTTTGCTAGATTTGATATCCCGCTTACATAGAAGGATGAGACAAAAAGGCTTAAACCCGAATAAAGGTCAAACAAACGTGAACTAGTAGAGCCTTGAGAATTCTTTCAATTTGAGAACATCATTTGAATATATGTTCGCAAGCAACAACAAAATTTGGCAACATGCTAACGAGTACGAATGCAACTTTTTGTTGAATATCTGATTTTTTGACAATCTATATTGAGATGATTAAGAGAACCTTAAATGACCATGAAGTGAAGTTATCAAACCTAAAACCTGATATATTAAATGGACATTCATATCAAGCTACTTTTACGATACTTGCAGATACTCCAAAGCAACTATACATACAAGTCCATCACATCGAGATGCATGTAAGTGTTATATGGAGAGGAGTCTTGCATGCCTTATGAAGCCAATACACTCAAATCAGATGCCTCAAAATGTGTATAAGCAATTTAATAGAATGAGTGATGATGAATCTTAGTGCAAGTATTATGGTGAAGACTTGTGTTTGAATGCACATGGACAATCGACTATTTCAAAATGAAATCATTCGTGTACGCATTATGAGATAATCAAACTTTTAATCATTATCTCGAGATTTGTGCAGATGACCACATCAAGAGATGAAATAAATTCAAATAGGCCGCTTTATCTATATGGTGAAGTCGTAAGTCTTATTTAATCAATCCAATCCTCCTTGCAAAATAGAGTTGACAGATTGATTCTAAATCAAATGTTCAATCACTAAGAGAATTTGATTTAACTGATGACTGAATGAAGATTTTAACTGAGGGATATTCATCATCAAATGTCAAATCAAATTAATCAAAGTCAAGTATCAGTACAAATATAAAATCAGATAAATTATTAAATTCTAAATTGTTAAATGAAATTCACTATTAATAACTCAAAATAAAACTCAATCCAACTCACCTTCCACAACCGTTTGTCGGAGGTAATAAATTAAGAAAATTCTCATCGAGCCAACGCCGATCAAGACACAATTATGTACTCAATCAATCTCGCCAGCGACGATTAATGCCCTCGATTGCGCCGGGAGCATATATTACGAGCACGATCGAGTCCTCTCGACGTGGACGCCGCCAAATGACACAATTATATTACTTGCCACGACTATAACCCGTGCTTCCCAATGACTCAGACTTGAGTTGAATTATATAGGATGTGATAGAAAAAACTCTCTGTCGCCTAAGGTGTTTTTACGCTCACCTGAAAACATCATCTCAAGTCTACAATTTTGACGACGAACTATTTCACAACGATCCCGCCGTGCCGAGTCGACTATCTCTCGACTAGACTGATCGAGATAAATGGGATGACAATGATGATCTACGACGATCATCGCTTCCAACTATCTGCTTTAAGCTAAAGGATAATAAATTTCATAAATTTTAAATTTCAAAACTTCACATGCTGCTACTATATGCCACGTATTTAGCGATCTAATGATTATTCTTAATCGAAAGTTATCTCACTTATTGAGAGGGATGATTAACTATTGCTTGCCTTTAGAAACCTGAACGGATCTAAAGTCCCTCACAAATGAGCGAAATCTCTAGGTAATGTCTTATCTACTATTCATTCCTTAAAATTACACCGACATCAGAACACTCTTTTCATCAAGAGGTGGTGAATTTTTCTGTCACAAATTTCCAATTCCACTGGGACATGTTTATCTTTCCATCTTTGGCTAGTCGAATCAAAGCTATGATAGCAGCGGAGTATAATAAAATAAAAATTTGAAGTTATTTATAAAGTTAAATTAATTGAAACTCAAAATTATTTTTATAATGAACATAATTCTGAATTTTTGAAAATCTCTTCTTATTCATAATTTGTTTTCATATTTTATCGTGTTTGTTCTGTTATATCTCTGCATCATGAAAGTATGGGATGATATGTCAATTACTGATTACTAATTCCCTCTTTCATTTCACAGATGGATCTTCAGAACACACCCTTTATCAGTAGTGCTGAGCCAACATCCGCCGCTACGTCATCAACACCGGATGCCGGAGCTACTATACAATTTGGTAACATAAATTTCGACGTTGGCAAGCAGTTCACGAGACAATCATGCATAACTTGTATATCGTCATGCAAAGATGCCAAATTCACTAAAACTCCTCTATCGTTGAGGTCCCTAAAGAGAGCCTCAGATTTGAAATGTTGGGACACACCAAGCTCCATGAAGAGATGATGATTGCAACAATTTTAAGAAGATCCCAACGCTACTTTTCTACCGATTTTTCCCTTGCAAGACCAACATGATGTTGAAGCTTCTTCATCCGAGGAAAGCACTAGGTAAAGGAGAAGAAGGAATGCCGGTTGATATCGCTCACCCCCTCTCTTACAATCACCGTGGAACCATAAGGTATTCCCACCACAACAAATTTAAAAATTTCAAGTGGGTGAAAAGGAACGGCTCTACTGGTGATATTAAACAATCATTTTGGGAGCAACAGTACCAAACTCCAACCCAACAAAAGAGACATCCTGAGACTCTATCATCTAGAGTGCACAAGATGTTGAAAGTTGTAAAAGAGCAAGGCCTTATGAAGAAGAGATATCAAAGACCAATTATCAGAGAAGCCAACAATGCTCCACTGTAAAAGCTACCATCAAAGATAGTAAGAACTCATGAGCATTATAAATAAGCTGGCAATTGAAGACACAACCACGCGTTCTAGAATCAAAAGGTCCCAGGTGAAAACAAGTCTGGAGCTTTCAAGAAGAAGCTGCCACTGAAAGGCAAAAAGGCGTGACATTCGGTTTGCATATTCGGAGATCCGTTGATGACAGGGCTCATCAGAAATGGGTTCCTAAAAAAGAATGTTAAGGAGAGGCTGGTGGTTTACACCGGAGAATCCTCGTGGAATCCCATCACCAACCTAAACGATCTTCCGCTTTGATCGTAGTCCCGATTGAGGAGACGTCCATCGAGCCCAAATCGATGGAGACGCCATCGAGATAAAATTACAAGAATAAGAAGAGGAAGATGAAGAAGATATATATATGGTACAACACATCGAGAACCATCCTGTATGCATGATGATCCAAAGGCCATGGAGCCGCACTTCCTATCCACATCGAAGAACCATTACGACCAAAAGGTAACCTTTAGTTCCTCAGTGAAGAAGAGGAACCGTAAGAAGAAGATAACACGCTATTCACCGATTCTACTACACTTGCTGTGCAAAGGCAAATGCACGATATATGAAAGAAGGATATGGAGATCTCAATCAATTCAAAGATGAACCATGATGACGCATGAATCTCATGATGCAAATGATGCAGGAACGCCGCCAGCCACACCGCCCCTCTTGTTAATCATCAAACAATCAACACCGCCCATCAATCTACCAAGCAAGCACCATAAATCGAGCACAAAGTGCTCATATCAATTGACTCCAAAGAAATACAAAGCACATTCGAATTAGTGATTGCTACAATTGAAGCTAATGTGGAGAAACCGGTGAAAAGAGGTCCCATATCCTATGACAGTATATCCTGGGGTTACAGTAATTCCATTCATTTGATGGAAATGGTAACCCAGTAACACCTAAGACAATTTAAAGCAACTGGTAATACCGGGGTAATGACGCGTTGTTGTTCCAGCTATTTTAACTTCAACCGCTGGTAATGCAGAGTTGCCAAATGACTCCGACATTCTCTTGGACAATGTTTATCAAAAGATTTGCTAGTGCGTTAGAAAGACTCAAATAATGACCGCCCCAGAGAGAAAAAAGAAGGACGAGTCACATACATAACTCGCAACATGAGTATGAAGTGTGAGCAACCGCTAGAAGAAGAACATGCAATTCAGCTGCTAATGAGCAATATTGATGATAAAATGACGCTCTATTTACGCATGACTTCCATCACTAGCTTTCAAGAACTACTGGATCGGGTGGCAAAATTTGATAAGTTGAATTTTTTTAAAACTGAAGGTCATCTAGACAAAACAAAGAAAGGGAAGTTCCTAGAATCAATGAGGAGTGAATCTTACACTGCTTCATATGATTCAAATAGAGGAAGAATGACAACTTACAATGTAGATAAGGGGAAACAGCCTATCTATTTTGAAGAGAAAGTTAAACAACCCTTCAATTCTCAACCGGGTTCTTGGAGGTAATGACAAACCTAACTTTCTAATGGTGACCAAGGCAATTATTAGAGGATGACCAAATGCGCCCATCTCAAGGAGAAGATGAACAAGGAATATTCATTCAAAAGGAAAAGCGTACAAATTATTTCAAGCACTCAAGAGAGCTTGAATGTAAAAGACTTGAGTCGTGACAGAATCGACAACCCAAATTACGTCCATATCATCGAAGTTAGCCACCTATAAGATTGCTATGTATTCAAGGACGCGAAAAAAATATAGAGATGAATTCACTATCTAATAGGTCCCTATTCACCCAAAGAAAGAATCTACAATGGTTACGCCCTCTTCGCCCCCGTAAAGCAAAAAAGAAAAAGACAAATGATAAATGGGAGACTACAGCCTCAAAGAAAGAAAACATGAAATGCAAAGACGCTTCTCGGTGTCAAGTGGAGATCTTCGTTTGAGCTGGCATTGGAACCAAAGGAAGGATTTACATCAAAAGGTTCTCTATAAGGTGTTGGTGACCCGAGAAGCACTATCTAGAACCAAAATTCCCAAAGGATCAAACAAAAAAGAAGATAAAAAGAAATCTAAAAGATTATTAATAATCAAGAATATCAGCAAATATATCAAGCTTGTTGATTTCATGTCAGGACTCCAAATCATTGAAACAAGTTATGAAGGTGATGATGACGAAAAATCTTTTTCTGGAGAAGTTTGTTCTTCCTTGATACTCTACACCGCTTTAAAATAATTCAAGAAGAAGAACCACTAATGATGTAGCATTCAAGGCTTGCCTGATGGTGAAGTAAACAAACGATAGGTTGGACGAAAACTTGTGCTTTCCGGGGGAAGATGAGTCAGAGTCTTCAATATCACCGTTAATGAAGGGCATAAAACTGGGAAGTGATTCTAAGCCATCCGATCCTCGATAAACAAATGGTTCTCAAGAGGAGACTTCATCAAAGAAAGGAACGCCAAATAAAGGCAATGATAAGAATGTAAAGTTAATGAAAATATCATTCCCAAAGATCCAAAGAAGAAGTCTAACATGGATAAAGGAATCTATAACATCTCGCCGCATTGAGGAAGATGGCCCGTGTGAGCAGGATCTCGTGAAATTATAATTCGTGCTCTTAAGAATCTGGAAAATATGAAGTGCATGAGCGGTATGATTGTATTACAATATTCAAGACCTTCCAATCACCTTTCTCGAGGAGGACCTTATGCCGGACATCGAAACACAATTGCTATATGTCTCGAGCAATGGTCATAATCAATTTTAATTTCATCTCAATCTCATGAGTCTGAAACATTGAGGATGTTCAAACATCTAGACAAGACAAATTAATGATCCATGACTTCAATGAAAAAGGGCAAAAGACACTGGATCTTTACCACTAAGATTCTGAGAACTTCACACAAAAAGCCAAATTTCATGCCATTGACACCTCATTCGTAGTCTTGTTAGCCCCGGCTACATGAGTAGAATGGTCTGCCTACTTTGCATCAATGCATGAAATACATAAGAGACAAGAAGAATATAAAATTTTTTGGCAACCTTCAGCCATTTGCAGTCTATGAAGCTAAAATCTACGAAGATGCAAAATACTATTTGTTGAAGGAGCCCAAGCCTCAACAATCTAAAGCTTCTACCTCAAATGTTGCAAAACAACACAAAAAAGTGAAGAAGGAAAAAGGAAGAATGAGGGCGACACCGACTCTTCCTAAATAAGGCTTTGAAAAGGCTAGTCCCTCATCTGCAAAGGACAATGAAGAAGATGATCCTTCCGGACCCAAGTAAACAAGTCTCGAAAGGAAAGAAAATGATGGAATACTGATCTGATGATTTGAACCTATTTATGAAAGTGAAGTTCGGTATCTCTTCAAGAAGGATGGTGGACATTGATATCAAGAATCATTAGTGATCGGTTGCCTTTTTCAACACTTTAAGGAAATCACTCCATGAGGTTCACATTATTGAAAAGTTAAAGACTTTTATGCCCTCCCACGAAGTGATGAACGGGAATTTCATTTACAAGTCCGAGGAATGCTATCACCAAGATTCTGATTGACTCATGCAATTTGATGAATCTGACGATATGGTGCCAACCAGAATGTCAAAATATTACCCTTTAAAGATTTGCAAGATGATGCACAAATTGGGAGTTGATATTAGAACTGATAAGTGGCGAGCTCACCTTTTCGACACCCTTCGGAATTTGAAAAGTCCGCAGACCTTACGAAAGTGTGATAGACATACATCTAAAGGTTTTGGATACGTCCGATGTAGGCGTTCTCGAAGATCTTGTTATGTAATAGCGGAAAATGAAGTTCAAATTGAAATTGAAATGAAGATAATCTTTATGAGGTTTATTTGACCAACGATGAAGAAGTGAAGCTGCCAACACCAAGAGCTTGAGATGGTGGACAATCAGCTACCATGGATGAGTTGAAGGAAATTAACTTAGGAACAAATGATGATCCTCGCCCAACTTTTGTTAGTGCCCTTCTGCCTTATGAAAATGTTGAAGAAATAAAAGCTCTGTTATGTGAATTTAGAGACTGCTTTGCTTGACATACAAATGTCTTATCTCCGATGTACTGTCACAAACTAGCCATCAGATGCAACACTTAAGCAAGCTCATAGAATGAGATTGAGATCAAGAATGTAATCAAACTAAGAAGTTGATCAAATAGACTTTATCCGAAGAAAAAAGTATGCATTGATACCAAGGTTCCAATGAGAAAGAAAAAATGGTCAAACCAGATGCATTGATTTTTGAGATCTGAATAAAGCATGCCTAAAAGATGATTTTCCGCTTCCAATATCAAAATTACTAGTAGACAATACTTCTAACTATAACATATTCTCATTTATGGACGGATCATCGGGATACAATCAAATCAAGATGACTCCTGAAGACAAGAAACACACATAATTTAGGACGTCAATTGGTATATACTACTACATAGTCATGCTCTTTGGATTGAAGAATACTGGAGCTATATCGGCTACACGCATTTTCAATGACGATTCATGAAAGTAGAATGCTACGTGGATGATCTCGTCGTCAAGAGCATAGATCAAAAAGATCATTTTGGTGACCTGAGGATGGTCTTCGAAAGAATTAGACAGTACGATCTCAAGATGAGCCCTCTTAAATGTGCATTTGAGGTTTCGTCTGAAAAATTCCTTGGCTATGTGGTACCCATAGAGGAGAGATCAATAAAATCGGGCGATAATGAATATGCCAATCTTCGCCTTCGCTTCTTTTGTGTGGACAATTGGCATCCGACGCTTCATATCAAATCAAGTGTGTCAACTATTTGCTAAATTGATGAAGAATACACCATTTAAATGAGTGTCAAGAAGCTGATAAAGATCAAAAGATACCGAATCCACCACCAAGGCCAATCCCGGAAAGCCTCTCATTTTATATATACATTAGAAGAATCCATTGAGCATTGCTTGACACAATGAAGAAGGAAAATGCGCATATGATCATATAAGATCGATAGAGAGGCAAAGTACTCTCCGATCGAGAAGCACTGATCTTCACCGCCCAGAAGCTTCGACATTACATGTTGTCACATAAGATAACACTCATCTCAAAGATCGATCCGTTAAGTTGATGATAAGATCGGCAGTCGCTTAACACATGGATATTCTATAGCTCGATATTACATATGTATCTAAAAGTTAATTGCAAATACTAGAGATTTTCTCGCATACTATTCATTCAAAAATAAGATGATTTACCTAATGAACAAATTCTGTTTATTCATGAAAGAGAAATGCTGCAGATCTGAAAAATGTATTTCAATGGTGCATCATCTATTACGTCTACTCAACCTCCAAATCTACCAAAAGCAAGAGCTGGTGTTGACCTTGCATTCATAACACCGGAAGGTGGCATAATGAGATGTTCATACAAGCTGATTGAGCTAAGAACCAACAATGAAGCTGAATACAAGACAGTGGTGGCAGGTCTCGAAGAAGATGTTATTGACATTCAAAATTTAAGAATCTTTGGAGACTCAATTGGTAATCAACCAAGTATTGGGTCTCTATAAGATTAACAAGCTTGAATTACATCATCATAAGGCTTGAGCTCATGAAGCAAATTCCAAATATTAAACTAAGTTTCTCGATTGAAGAATAGAAAGCAAATTGCACCAGCAAAAGAGATGGCAACACGACAAGATGTGTTGATTGTGTCCACAAGTTCAAACGCAGTAGTGAGGGGACATCAAACACAGGCCAACAGGAAACAATTCAAATTGCTCCTCACTCTCCTAAAGAACGACAAGTACAAGAGACAAAAATTCAAAAGTACTGCAAACAAATCATGCGAAACTTTCATAGTGGAAGAGCTAGATGATTGGAGACAACCCTTCATCGATTATTTTAAGGAAAGCAAATTGTTGAGCAATAAATCACTACCCACACAAATTACAAAAAAGAATCCTACGATATACTTATGTCAATGACACATTAGTAGATCCTTTGAGCAAATATGAATGGGGTGGATGATGGAGCCAACAAAGTAACAAATTGAAGGACTTATGACGCCGCATCAGTCCTAAAATGATAACAAAATTAAAGGATGATACTATCCTTCAATGGTGAAAGAATGCATAAATCATGCTAGAAAATGTCATGAATGTGAAGTCCACGGGGATCTCATTCATCAACCTCCGAATCCTCTACACCCAACAATAGCGTTTTGACCGTTCGAAAGTTGGGGCACAGATATAATTGGACCGATTGATCCTCCATCATCAGTGAGACATCGATTCATTCTAGCAGCTATTGACTACCAAGTGGGCCGAGGCCGCTCCATTTAAGGAAGCCACTGCTGATCAAGTCTCGTTGATTTCTTCACCAATAATGTTGTCTATAGATTGGTGCCAATGAAATCATTTCGATAATCCCAAATTTTCAAGAGTAAGATATACGATTCGACAAGACAAATTGATTGTATTCATCAATCTATAATCTAATGACCAATGATTTAGCAGAGGCTTTCAATTAAGATATTGGTAAAGCTGCTCAAAAATATTCTCATGAAGAATAAAAGAGAGTGATACACTAAAATGATGGAAGCACTATGGGCACACATAACAACTTATAAAATGCTAACCAAAGCCATTCCTTATGCTTTAACATTTAGAGTTGAAGTTGTTCTGTCATTAGAAGTTAAGTTGCCATCACTTCGAGTAGCTGTCCAATTTAATCTTACTCAAGATGAGAACGCTCGCCTGCGAATGGAAGAGTTGGATGTGTTTGACGAAGTTAGATTCCAAACTCAACAAAGTCTAGAAATTTATAGAGCGAGGATGTCCAAAGCATTCAATAGTTCAGTACGTCCTCGGACATTCCAGAAAGGTGAGTTGGTGAGTTGGTTCTGGTGCTGAGAAGGCCAATCATCTCTCATCGCAAGATCGATGGTAAATTTGAAGCTATAAGGAAGGTCCTTACCATGAGGTGTGTACAAGGAGGAGCCTACCCTTATTAACAAGAATGGTCAACCATCGATGCCACCAATCAATCGATATCTCAAGAAATATCACAGCCGACTATAGATAAGTATATAAATACTTAAATGAATCTTACACTAGTAAGACTTTCAACTACATATGTAATGTCACTTGAAGATTCTTTCATAAAATGAGAACATATTTTCAAGTTACTGTGAAAGCCTCCTTGTAGATTTTTATATATTTAGCTAAGTTGACATCATACTTTAAAAGCTTCTAGATAAATATATAATAATGAGCTCCATTTATTTATATTAAGAAAGTTCAAACTCTGTAATGCATTTCTGAACTAGTCTGCAATTCTCCTGTTAGACAGAGGCATTTTTTTAGATTTTATAAATCAAAGCTGTTCAATCATTCCCTGTGAAACAGGAGAGCTTCTGCACATATTCGTTGACATCGAAGCTTTATGAGATATCAATAATATATCTATAATTATTATTGGTAAAGTTGCAGGTCTTACAAGAACAAAAAAAATCTGCTTCAATGCACGAAAAGATAACCCTAAATGTCAAAAGTTTTTCTCCAAGATTTGTCAAGTATCGAAGATCAAGTCAAAAAAACTCTTAATTTTGGAAGCTTCAATCAACTAAGTTCGAAAAACATTAACTTATACATTTTCAAGTCTAGGACACGAATGGGTTTTAAAAGTTGAACTCAACAAGCCTACAGGTGGTTGAGTTGTTGACGCTCTCCTCACTCAACAAGCCGCAAGAAAAGAAGAAAGAGCGCATCGCCTAATGACAAGATCGCCGTCATCACAACTTAAGTCAAAGAAAACTCAAGTAGGTTCTAAAGGTTGGACTCAACAAGTCATAAATGGTCGAAGCATCGACGCCCTCACTCAACAAGCGAAAAGGCCGTGTGAAAGAATCTTCACCATCCCATGATGATACTGCTCAATCTTAAACTGATCCAAATTTAGATTATAAGCAACTAAAATCCAAGAGATCTTTCCACTCGACATGGACCAAGACAATATGAGGAAACTCTCCGTGATACCAAATTAATCTATATATTGCGGCACAAGGTGATATTTTAATCTCTTTTTAAATGATCTCATTAAGCACAAAGCACAGATCTAAGCTAATTCCCTCATCAAGTCCGTAAAAGCAGAAAACACAGGACCGAAGAAGCAATTCCATAGTTCGCACAAAAGCAATGGCTGAACTAAAGGAATGCCGTGGTTATTCACCCTGTTAAAGCACACATTGTTAGATTAATAACTCAACATTGACGTAATATGAGCCGGAGATTGGGTCAACTGTATGCATCATTCAATGAGTCCGTCAAAGCAGCAAGCACAGGATTTAGAGCGTGCATACACTTCCTGACAAGTTAGTATGGACAAATCAAGTCAATCCTTCATGAAGTCTGTCAAGCTTAAAGCTAGGACTAAAGGAATTTCAAATCTCAAAGCAAACAAATCGATTCCTCCATCCAACCCGGTCAAGCATGAAGCTAGGGTCGGAAGAAAGCCAAATTTGTGAAGACACAAAAGAAAGAGAGTTTCAGCAGACCCATCGAAGCAAAAGAGTGAATGGTGGAAAAAGTTCTTAAGTGAATCCATGGAAGTTGAAAGCTGAAGTGATCCAAGACCCATAGCGGTCAAAGGTCAATTATTTCAACGCTCATGCTCCAATCATATTTGTTGGGGCATTTGTTGACCTCCACGATGCGCGCCTGCCAAGTCAGTCGAGCTCATAAGGTGAATTGATGAGCTTCAACACACCGAGTGAAATGCACTGGCGACGAAAAATCACCAAAATTTGGATTTCGCCGCGTCGTGAACGTCAAAATTGATTAAAATATATACGCATTACCCATCACCAAGATAAGAATTGTTAATGTATAGGTTGCCGATATTGCCCAAACGACTCGCTCGAAATTGATCGCGTTAAGCGCCAGCGTAAACTTAGCGAGACCGTCGCTCAATTCCACGGAGTCGCGAAATTGATCGTGAAATTTGCCGAAATTGATCCGATTTGATTCGAGAACCAAACTATCGATTGGCGTTGAGCAGATTCGTTGAAATAACTTAAGATTGACATATGTATTAACTATATAATAATGTCGTCGCCAAAGTCCATATTAGGGTTAATTAAATATTTAAATAAACAAAAGGGGTTTTTATAAATACTCCTATTAGCTAACCCTAAGACTATATAAATCTCCTATACACAACCTTAACTCACTCCACTCACCCCACTCATGTGTCGCATTGGACCTTCGTCCCTCTCCCCTAAACATAGCCAGAGCGACCACTGGCTTAGAGTTGGTCTCCTCTTCGATGATTGGCTATCCCAGCCTGCTTGTTCCTAAGGACTCCGCTGAAAGAACTGACTTTTGAGCCGTAGCTTTCGCTAAACCTCAAAACCTCTCTTTTGCCTTTACAAGCTCAACGATCCTTGCCTGCTCTGTCTCCATAAGCCAAACCCTCGTAGCCGGAGAAAACCACTTCAATTCCTAGATTTCCTTCTTGTTTCATTGCCTATTTGCCTACTCGAGCTCCACTTCATCTTGTCTCTCTCTCTCTTTCTCTCCACCAAATTATGAAAATCCAAAAAAGAGGGGCTTTCATTTATCTTCATTGATTTTGTAGTTATTTGTATTATATAATATGTGGATGTGCGAGATATCTTGATTTTATATGTATAAGATTTATGCGTCTTTTACGGGTAGGTTGGAGGTTATCTGACCGGTGTTGCAAAACACACATGCATCTTTTAGATGGGTGACAGAGCTTCGGTAGAAATCTCACCGGCTAAGGGAGGTGTTACCGAAATTTTGTCAAAATTTGGACCAACAAGAAACAATAAAAAGACACTCAAAACCTAAATTGAAGTCAAAATTGGTATTAAATCAAAATACAAATTCCTAAACTAAAAAAAAATGAATGATATTGAAAGCTCTTGAATCTAATGCACAAATGAGACTTCAATTGGACTTGAAAAAAAGTTGAATTGAGTTTGATAACTCTTCTGCTAGATTTGATATCCGGCTTACATAGAAGGATGAGATAAAGTAGCTCGTTTAAGAGCACGACAAACAAATTGAATTAGAGAGCCTTGAGAATTCTTTCAATTCGAGAACATCATTTTAATATATGTTTGTAAGCAACAACATTTGGCAACTGCTAATGAGTAATGAATGCAACTTCTTGTTGAATATATCCATTGCTTGAGATGATTAAGAAAATGACCATGAAGTGAAGTTATCAAACCTAAAGCCTAATATATTAAATGGACATCCATATCAAGCTTTTACGATATTTGTAGATACTCCAAAGCAACTATACATGCAAGTCCATCACATCGAGATGCATGTAAGTGTTATAAGGAGAGGAGTCTTGCATGCCTTATGAAGCCAATACACTCAAATCAGATGCCTCAAAATGTGTATAAGAAACTTAATAAAATGAGTGATGATGAATCTCAGTGCAAGTATTATGGTGAAGACTTGTGTTTGGATGCACATGGACAATCAACTATTTCAAAATGAAATCATTCGTGCATGCATTACGAGATAGTCAAACTTCTAATCATTATCTCGAGATTTGAGCAGATGACCACATCAAGAGATAAAGTAAATTCAAATGGACCGTTTTATCTATATCGTGAAGTCGCAAGTCCTATTTAATCAATCTAATCCTCCTTGCAAAATAGGAGTTGACAAGATTGATTTTAAATCAAATGCTCAAACTTCTAATCATTATCTCGAGATTTGTGCAGATGACCACATCAAGAGATGAAGTAAATTCAAATGGGCGTCATAAAGTCCATTTAAGTCAAACTTAATCAATCTAGATTTCTAGATTTAATGACAGAGATGAAGTAAATTCAAAGCCGCTTTTATCTATATCGTGAAGTCAAATTTAATCTCCCTTGCAAAATAGAGTTGACGATTGAAATCAAATCAATCACTGGTTTGGTCAGTGATTCTTAATTTAACGGAATTAAATGGAATTGATTATTTATATAATTTGGTTGAGAGCTTTACAAATTCATGATTTTGCATTTTTTGTTTGTTGATAAACGAAAAAAATGATGTGGGCAGTGTGCTGGGCACGGACCGCCACAATAATGGCGCAGGACGGGCGCATGCGTGGGCGATACATGGCGGCAGAAGCGGCTGGCGCATGAACAGCCAGCTGCATACAGCGCAATGGCAGCCACGCATACGGCGGCGTAGCAGCAAGAATGACGGGCGCCGCATGCGGCTGCAATGGCAAATGGGGTATGCTGCATGGCGGTACGGCTCTGGCCAAGATAACCTTTGATTGCTGTATTTGAATTACCATTAGGCGAATTCCAAATACACTCAAATTATTCTAACTGGTGTATTTCAAATGCCTCAAAAAATTACGTGATTTACTTTACATCCAAACAACAAAAAAAATGTAAAGTAAACTAATTATCAGATTCACTTTACAAAGAAACCAAATAAAAGAGAATTTGATTTAACTCGATGATGATGTGTTGAATGAAGATTTCAACCGGAGGATATATCATCAAAATATGCTTGCAAGTTCAAATCAAATTAATCAAAGTCAAGTATCAATACAAATATAAAATCAGATAAATTATTAAGTTCTAAATTGTTAAATGAAATTCACTATTTATAACTCAAAATAAAACTCAATCCAACCCAACTTCCAACCCGTTTTATGAATAATTAAAATCCTCATAAAGCTAATGCCGCAGTATATATATATGTTCATTCTCAATCAATCTCATGGTAAGGGACGAGGCCCTCGATGCGACGGCCAAGAGGCACATATGATGCAAGCATAATTCTCCGATCGGGTGATTCGCCAAACGACATCATTATATTACGGTCACGACGTTCTCAGATGCTCCCAATGACTCAATTGTGAAATAGAATTATAGATGACGATGGGCAAAAGCTCCGCCTGGGCTTAAGCACACCTTAGACAATACCACCCCAAGTCCAAGCGCCTTGACGACGAACCCATACTAATTGACAAGGATCATTGCCGGCCGATCACCTCCTCGACTAAGTTAATCAACCATGGATGAGAACTATAGGTCAGATCGGATCATCATTCCCCCAATTATCTGCTTTAAGCTAAAATGGATAATGAATTTCATAAATTCTAAATTTCAAAACTTCACATGCAGCTACTATATGCCACGTATTTAGCGATCTAACGACTAGTTTTATTTGAAAGTTCTCTCACTTGAGAGTAATTATATAGGTGCTTGCCTATATGAAATCTGAGCAGATCTAAAGCCCTGAGAGTAAATCTCTTGGTAGTGTCTTATCTACTATTCATCCGCCTTCTGAAAATTACACCGACATTTTAAACACTCTTTTCATCGAAGAGATCGGTGATGAATTTTCGGAACCCACACTAATGTGTTAAGGTTTTGAGACTTATTGAATGAAAAGAAAAAAGGACACAAATTGTGTGTACTTTTTAATAGATGAGTGCAATACAACAATTGATTGATTAGTTGTATATTATGCTCATTTCAAATTAAATTCAACGGGAAAAAAACCTTAGATAAGATTAGGAGATTTTAGATTTTGGCCACATAAAAGCGACCGTCCAGATGACCCGATTAGGAGAGTAGATGTTAGATTTTCCTTATGTTAAGAAAGGTAGAGGACCTAAAAGACTGGTTAAGATGTAAAAAAATGATCTTAGTATACTGAATTAAAGAATTTGGCCACGGACACAGCAGAAGGATTCATGGACCCACCTAGTGGGATTAAGGCTTGTTGTTGGGGAAAAAAACCAGCTTTATTAGGTTTGGGTTAGGATATCTTGACCACAGTTTTTCATGTTTTCATGTATCTTTGGTTTTCAGGTTAACGTTTTCTTACTAAGAACTTATTCTAGCTAGCTAGGCGTCACACATATGACTCAATTTCTTGCACAGGTCCATTTATCCATGGTCCAGCTTTTCCTTGGTTTTATTTATTTTCTACTTATAATCTTGAAATTATAGTGCAAATATTGTTTATGTTTTGATCAGTCTTTTACACTTCATTATGAAAATCTTTTTCCTTTACACTTAGTGCCTTGAATCTTTTGTTCCGTCAAAATTTTCACATTTGAGTTTGAATAGAAATTTTGTAGTCAAAATGAGAAGTGAATATATACGTGATAATGTTTGAGTAGCTGTAGTGACGGATAAGATTAGAGAGAGTTATCTTGGATGATTTGGTCACATAAAATATTAGCCTTTTGATGACCCAATTAGGAGAGTAGATATATTAGATTTGACTTATTATTGATATTGAATAGAAATTTTGTATGACAGGGAGACTTGCAAGCCTTAGAAGACTTGACATATGAGAAAAGGAGGGAATTCTTGCGCAAGCATCCATTGCCTTGTGAGCTTCCTGTCGTCTCCTTCCACACCGAAGCTGGCTTAGGACCAAGCGTCCTTGCTACCTTATCTCAAGTCGCTCATGCAGAGCTACCTAGCATCGGCGATGGCCAGTCTACAATGGTGCCTGTGGTTATGCCGCTCTCTGCTGCCATGGCTGCCTGTGCCCAGCTACTTCAAGTCAGGTATGGGGAGAAGAGCGACGGCCTCGTCACAAGGAGAGATGCGGAGGTTCCTGGCTCCGTCGTCATCCGACCGGAGCGAAAACTGGATCACGCGTGGATGGTATACTCTACGCTCAACGATAGCCCAGGCGAAGCTGATGCTTCTCAGGTCTGCGAGGCTCTTCTCACATTGCTTGTAGAGGTTGGCCAGAAGAGAAGGCATGCAATTACCATGAAAGATGAGTAAGATTTGCACTTTAACTTCTCCTTAGATACATAGGATTTAGATGTATAACCCTTTTCCTTAGTGCTCCAATATTAAAAAAATTATTTTAAATATATTTTTAATTAAGTCATTGTTAGACCCTCCTTTTTGGGGGCAACTTAACTTGCACTTTTTGGATGAATTTAACTTCAATTTTATAAATAAATAAATACAAATATAAAAACTTCACTGATACCAAACAGTGAAATAAGTAGTCGTAAGATTGACACCAGAAAACATTACAAAAGAGGAGCTCAAATTTGCTTCTTATTTTTCACCAAATATCAACGTCAGAGTCCTACAAGACAAAATTAATTCAAGTCGAGAAAAGAAAGGTAGTCCTCTCATATAAGACCTTTTATCATATTTCAGATCGATACTATCTTGCATTTGCATGTAGATCAAATGTTTTGATTTAAAGAAATTAGGCAGGTCTAGATGCATAATCCTTTTTGACAGGATTTGTCATAAGGTTCCCTTTATTAACAAATTTTAGATTGTTAGAGTAATTTATATAAAAAAGATTGATTACTCATGTTAAAGTAAATGACTCTCACTTTCTCTCTCTCTCTCTCTCTCTCTCTCTCTCTCTCTCTCTATTTGGATTCAATTTTATTTTATATTTTTTTATTATGTGTTTATACTATTTTTAAAAATATATTTATTTGATATATTTTTCAAGTATTTTTATTTTTTATTTTAAAGAAAATTACATCATTTTTGAAACACTTAAAATAACTATTGAATGTTTTGAGCATTTTTAAGAACTATCATTACCAAATATAATTTAATCTCAAATAAAAATCTAAATAAAATAAAATAAAAATAAAAACAAAAAAAATAATAGTAAAAGTGATCCAAAGGGCTCTTATTATCATTATATACATAGTTTTTTTTTTTATCCATTCTCACCTCATCATCAGGGCAGTTTGAATCCATTGCTACATCCCTCCTTACAATGAGGCTCACCTCGAAGTTCATAATTTCTTACTTGGTTATCTCTATCCCTCTTCATGCATTCTTTTATAATTTTATTGTGGCAAAATATAAACTACCCTTCATCATTTGGATACAAATTAAAATAGCAAGAGTGTAAATATAATTATCTATTTTTGAAGTGGACATCATTATGCCACTTAATTTACCACTAGAACTCATTTAAATATTTGTACAACATGAGTCTCTTAAATATGTAAAGATGGAGGGTTTTTAAGTTAATTATTTAAAATCATTTATGATCTTCATGATAATAATAATAATAATAATGAGGGTATGGATGTAAGCTTACCATTGTAAACTTTAATAAATTAATTTTCATGGCTGATTTTTTTTTTTTTTTTTTTGAATTTGACATTATGATGACAAAATTATTATACCTTGATGATCATCCTTAGGAGGATGATGAGGCAAAACATTCTTTTGGTTTTTAGGACAAAAATATGTTCATATAAAAAGTTAAGGGTAAAAAATGAAACAATTATATACAACATTTTATTCAATGATTTTTTTTTTTTTTAATATTGAAAGTATGATAGTGCATGTAAATTATAATTATATATCATATGATATTTTTAATAAATTATCAATCCATTATATGATCATAAAATGATGATAATACATATAAAATGGCAATAAGAAATTATCTGATATCAATTTATTATAAACAAAATAAAAAAGTTCATTAAATGATAAGTAACATTGTTATTAGGACATAAAATGATCATAGTAATACAATGATTTTTATTGAAATTATTTTTGCTATTTACTATATATTAGGTGTTGGATATCAGTTGAAAGACCTTGGTTTGCATTCAATAATCATTTGAAGGAAGGTGATTGCGGTTTAGAAGGTTTTTTGATAGACATTGGTCAATAGATAGAAGATAAAGTGAGCATCAATATGCAATCGAATTGGTCAATCTATTCAAGGAGACTAGGTGACCTATCATGTGGATATTGAATGTTAATGGTAGGTCACCTAGTAGGTATTTTAGTCACGGAAGTGTAGCCCACTTCGCTTTATAGTTGTATGCTTTATCTTCAACCACAAGATCTTAAGTTGAAGGTCTTGTATATACAAGTATTCGCATGATTTTGCAACTAAATTCACTCAATTTAAAAAAAGAGGCAAACCACATCAATTTAATTTATCTACTATCCAACTTTTTTCATATTAGCTTTGATGAATAATCATATTCACATCAATGTTTTCAAAAGTAATATCAATGATGCAAGTTGTCATTGTTGTCCCCCTCCCTTAAAATCAAATGGTGAATTTTGAAAAATTCATTGAATGTCATGTAGTGTTGTATGTAAAATTAAGATATCTCATGTTAAAATTATAATTTTGTAATTTTAAAAGGATTATATTGTAATTGAAGAAGAGGCATCTGTTTTGTTTGATGCTAGTTTTGTTTTAGTTTCTTTTCA
Organism: Cymbidium sinense; assembly: GCA_021442155.1. Classification (NCBI taxonomy): domain Eukaryota; kingdom Viridiplantae; phylum Streptophyta; class Magnoliopsida; order Asparagales; family Orchidaceae; genus Cymbidium; species Cymbidium sinense. The sequence continues at coordinate 121,149,358 of CM038219.1, forward strand.
TATTAAATGTGATAATAAAATCACTATGATTAGGAAATGAGAGGTAAATGAGCTGAATTTGAGAAAGCTCATTAGATTTTTATTCTGACTGAACCCATCTCATGTTTTGATTATACCTAAAAATTTAATATTTGAATTAGATTTGCAATACTTTTTAGACTCTTAGCTAGAAATATATTGAATTTTAATAATTTATTTATTTTTTATATTATATCCAACATAACTAAAATTTTATTATTATTTTGATTCATTTGGCACCTACATTATTATATTATTAATGTTTTTTTTTTTGATATATTGACTTAATGCTCTTAAATAATTTTAAAACCATATAATGGCTTCAAATTAAGAAAAAAAAATAACCAATTTACATAGTGCAGTTTTGATTATATTTATACAAGGCCCAAATATAAAAGCTGGTGTTTATTTATACTGCATTTGGGAGAGCGGTGCGATAGCTGTACGGTGCAAAAACGCATTATTGTCCAGTTTAGGAATTGCATTTTGGCTACGTTTTGAGGATCTGTGATGAGAAAGTTGAGTTTTGTAACTTGATTTTGGTTATTTATAGTGGCGGCCAGAAAGATTATATTTGATATTTTTAAAATAAATAAAATTTATATACCTACTGTAGCTTTTTTTATAATAGTTTTATTATTATTTTTTTTATATACCTGCAGCTGTCCCAAAGAGGCCTTTTAATATGATATCATTGATTATTTTTTATTGTTAAATTCCTTGACTGTAATTTACTTTCTTCTGCTTTCTTTAAATTATATTTTTTAATTTTATCAGACAATTAAATTTTAATATTAAATTTAATTTTATTGCCCACATTATATGAGTGCAACAAAGTTTGCTATAATTCATTATCAGTCTCTCTTTAAATTTGATTATTGGCTGAAAATTATCAATTTTTATCATTATTATTACATATTATTATTATTACTTTATGTTTGATAAAAATTCAATATAATGTTTTGATATGCAGATTAATTAAGATAATAATTGGATTGAAAAATTACAATAGATATCTAATAATTATTAAATATAATTTTTCTAGTAACTATATCCTATAACATTAATCAAATTAAATGAAAAAACATGAGTGAATAAATAATAAGAATAAAAAAATATTTTGTTTTTATAAAATCACATTTTATATTATTTGAAACAGGCATGTTGAAAACTAAATAAAATTAAATTCTAAGATATTAGATCAATTCATCTTAATTTTAAATATACATAAAATTTAAAATTAGAAAATTTGAAATTTCTATAATATACATTTTTTTAGCTCGGTTGAGCATTTGGGAAGTTATAATTAGAAGTTAGCTACAAGTAAATATATTAAATTAATTAAATAAAGATTTAAAAATAAATCTCTTTAAAAGAGTATAATTGATAAATCTTAAATAATATTGTATATTGATCATATTTTACTAATAATTAATAAATATAAAATTTGATGTCACATAAAATATCGATTTAAATTATGATGTTATGAAAAATGATATAATGATTTGATCATCAAACATTTTAAATGAATTCTTGAAGATTATGATAATTCTAAATATTTAAAAAGAATCATTTTGATATCATCATTCAAAAATAAATTAGAAGATTACTAGAGATCAAATACTACTACAATCAAACTATTACAATTAATTAAACATTAATTTAGAAAAAATTTTGTTAAGATGAAAAGTTTAAGTTCATTACATAATTTGTTTTTTCTTTTTTAGAGAAAGATGAATGATAAGTTTGATAAAATGCTAAATGAGTATGTTTGGAAAAAAGTTGGAGTAGCTCCAAAGGTAGATAAGATTAGAGAGAGAGTCGTCTTAGATGGTTTGGCCACATAAAGTATCGGCGGTCCGATGACTTGATTAGGAGAGTATATGCATTAGATTTGTCTTATGTTAAGAAAGGCAGAGGTAGACCTAAAAAGACTTGATTAAGATGTATAAAAAATGATCTTAGTATACTTGAATTAAATGAGAATTTGGCATATAATAGGACACAATGGACGAATTCATATAAAACACTTAATGGGATAAAGGCTTGTTGTTGTTGTTGTAAAGATGAATGATAAGTCATAAAATATATAACTCAAATTAATAATCTTGAAAAAAATATTTTTTTTTTCTCTAACCAATAACCACAAATACTTTCTCAAACAAGAAATATAATTCACAAAAAAATAATTATTATTCAACATTAATTAATACAATGAAAATTATTTCAACAAGTGACTATCAATAAAAAAATGTTTTTTAATGAGATTTAAATATTTACTTTATTTATAAAAGATTAATTAGAAAATTACTATTTATGAAATCTATCACTATAGGTCTAATCATAGACAATGAAAAAAAGTAAAGTGAAGTAGAGCCAATAATTAAAATCTCAACACATTCATGGCTTCTTTGCAATGGAGGAAGGCCTTAACAATTTCTATACAAGAGGACAAAGGCATGCACATCTCTTTGTACTAGGGTTTGTTTATCTTTACTCTTTTAATTAATTGATGGATCCCTCCATTGAATTATAAGAGTACCTTATTAAGACATATCATTTTCCTTCCTACATTCAAAGGGTCCATCTTCTATTACCAATGCTAATATGTGGGCACCAATCTGTCAAATGGAAGGGACCAAGGCCCCATCAAGATGTTATATACATGTTTTAAGTGAAAATTAATTTTTTTTATATTCTAGTTAAATTTTAATCATGATAAGTTTAAATTATTAAATTTATTTTAAAAGAAATTGATTAATTCATTTATTAAACTAATAATTTAAAAATACAGCATAATAGAAAAGTTGATCAAAATATTTGAGATAAATTTTCTTTTTAAAATGTCGGCTGATGACTCTGTTAAGAGAGTAGATGTATTAGATTTGACCTACATTAAGAAGGATAGAGGTAAACCTAAAATGATTTAGTTAGATAATATTACAAATGATCTTATTTTATTAGAACTAAATAAGAAATTGACACTTAATAGAACACAATGAAGACGAAAATTTATACAGTTGACTCCACATAATAGAATAAAGGCTTGCTATTGTCGGTATTACTATTGTTGAGGTCTACCTAATAAGTTATTTAATTATATCAATATAAATTTATGCATACAAGAATAGGGTATTGAATTTTAATTATATTGTTTTAATATTTTATATTTTAAATTTTCATATCAAATGAAAAAAAAATATTATAAAAAATAGCAAAGAGTAATAAGCATTTTTAATATTTTGAAATGAGAAATGATAATCAAAATTTTAAAATTATTTTGAATATATTAAAATTTTAAATATATTTTTTATTAAAAACTTAAATGTAATGAAATGATAATAAATTAGAGCATTACTTTTTAAATTAGCGTGATTGCAGTGAACATAATAATTAATAATAATATTTTATAATAAATCACATGTTGAATTTATTTCTCAAATATGTAAATTAAAAAATACTGAATGAAAAGAAACAAAATTATTTAGACAGACATATGATTTCAATATATAAATCCTTGTTTTTAAATACGAAATATCTTAACATTTTAAAAAATAATATAAAAAAACTGTCAAGTCCACAATCAATAAAACATATATTATATATATATATATATATATATATATATATATATACTTTCATAGTTTATGTAGAAACTACAGCAGGCATATGATTGGTTTTTTTATATATTTTTAATTTTTTATGTTGAATTTTAATGACAAATTAAATGCATCTACATATCTCGATCGTATATCACTATATTAAAAACGAAGCTCTCAATCGATGACACTACTGTATACGGGACTATAATTAGACCTACTTATACCATTGGTTGACTATTTGCTGTATTTATTTTGAAGTTTTTTACTATATAACTTGTTTGACTGTCAGTAGCTGGTAGGGTCATTAATAAGTCACACAACGATTATTTTATTATATTTATTTTGTTATTTACACACCGTTGGTTACCGCCATGACAGTTTTTAATATGTTATTATTATTTTTTTATAATGAGGGCCATGAGTTTTAATCCCAAGGGTAAAAAAAGAAGATCTAGGGTTGTACTTTTCATTTGAGATTTTTTTAGAAGGGTATCTTTCAACAGATCTATCTTTGAGGTTATTAATAAAAGATACATCACTCGTGAACGGGTTACGTTCTTACGATGCCCGCCGAGAATCAACTCTGGTCCAAGAGTCTGAGCCACCGAGACCGTGGGTTCCTTTGGGATTTTAGCTTGCACTTTTTCTTTTATTGAAACTTCCGAGAGGAAGCGTCCTTCAAATCATTCTGATTTATTTATTTATTACACCAATTATTATTGTTATTATTATTATTATAAATAAATAAATAAATAAATAAATATATAAATAAAAATAAATAAATAAATAAATAAATAAACAAACAAATAAATAAATATATATATATATCTATATATATATATATTTATCCCATTAAAATGCATGCTAGACTAATTATTTAATATATAAACAACAACAAAACTCAACTTAAAAAAAGTAGAATTGTCAAAATAGTGAGGGAAACATAAAATTGAACTTTTATGATCCAATAATGCATCCAATTTATGTATTGAGAGCACAAGGAATTGATACTATAAGTTAAATTTTATTTATGTGTCATCCAATTTAATAACATATCAAGCTTTCCACCAAGCAAGCCTACCTCTCATCAAAATTAAGCCTATTCATCATTATTTATATCAAGTGTCGAGATCAAAATGTCAAGATTTTCATTAATATTTCATTCTATATCTATTTATACAAGTTAGGAGCATTGAGGTTCATGAATTATTAAAGGTAATAAGGTTGTAAGAGCTCGAAGGATTGTGATTTTCTCGCCTATCTAATTAAATAGTCATTGATTGTTATAAATCCAAATAAAGAAACTCTTTGCATTTTGTGATACTTGTGACTGGTTGGTAGCATCAATTGATTAATTTGAAAGTGATGTGGCATAATTAATTTTCATATTTCTCCATCAAATTAGGCTTGGCTTTGTATTTCGATGATTATTCAGAACTATATATATAAGAATACTACAACAATAATAATAACAACAACAACAAGCCTTTATCCTACTTTATGAATCTTTCCATTGTCTATTATGTGTCAAATTCTCATTTAATTCAAGTATATAAGATCATTTTTATACTTAACTATGTCTTTTAGGTCTACCTCTACCTTTCTTTAACATAAGCAAATATAATGCATCTACTCTCTAATCGTCATTGGACGATCGACGCTTAATGTGGCAAAACCATCTAAGCATCTCTTCTTAATGATGAGCTACTCCAACTTTTTCTCAACATACTCATTTTATTTTATCTCTAAGAGTATAGCCACTCATCCATGAGCATCCTCATCTCTAACACTTAACTTAGTCTCATGCTTTTCTTTTATTGGCCAACATTCGCACCATAAATCGACAGTCTTACCACTATCTTATAATATTTTCCTTAAGTTTAAGCTGCTTTTCTATCACACAAAGATGCATTCCTCCACTTCAACCATCCAACTTGAATTCTACTAATAACATCTCCATCTATTTCACCATCATTTTGAACAATAGTGCCTAAATATATGAACCACTTACTCTTTTTAACGACTTGTTCATCTAATGTCACGATACTACCACTATAACTTATACAACTAAAATTACACTCTATATATTCAGTTTTAGATCTACTTAAACGAAAACTTTTAGACTCTAAGGTTGACCTCCATAATTCAAGTTTCTCTTGAAACTCCCTCTCTAGTCTTATCAACAAGAAGAATGTCATCATCAAAAACATACACCAAGGTACATCTTCCTGTAAAAATGCTTAGTAAGAATAGTGATTCATAAATCTTCATGTATTTAGTTCTGATTCATAATTTAGAGATATAATTATCTCCTTTAACTAATTGAGGCATGGGTGAGTTAATTCATAATTAATTTTATGTTGATTATAAATTATGATTAGAATCTTTAATTATAGTGATATCCATAAAATATCAATATATGATAATACATATCTGAGTTAAGAATGAATTAATTTAAAAAAATGTTTTTTTATAATTTATTCAAAGAATAAAAAATATTCTTGTTTTAAGTTCAAATATAAAATAAGTATTTCACATATTTTATTATTTTTTAAAATATTTTTTTTAAATCCTCATTGTAACATTTCAATAATATAGATTTATTCTGAAATTCTTTATACATTTTAATTGTTATCTTTGGTATTAAGCCAACATATTTTATATTTTTTATTCACCTTGCATTATATCACTTAATATCTAATGCCATTAACATCATTGCTTAAAGTTGAAATTGTGATATTTTAAATTAGGAAATTTATTTTATTTGTCTTTAATTGAAATGTTTGTTAGCCTTCATATGAATATTTATATCTTCGCTTTAAAATTTAGAATAAAGTTCATATCCTACACATATAAATTATCGTTTAATATCTTTCTCATATTTTATTAAAATAACCACAAAACATAAAAAATAACTTAAGTGCATAGTTAACAATCATCAGATGTAATACAAGAGAAATAATACATGAATAAATTTTAAAACTATGAAAAAAATTCATGATTAAATAATTAGTAAATTATGTCATTAAAATATAAATTTAAATAATATATTTTATGACTTAATACTTATCATTTATAAAAAATTTCTTGAAAAATATATATGTAAGGATTGTCTTAAACATCAATTTGGTGTAGATTTTGATTTTCTTAAATATAAATTTTAATTATATAACTCTGACCTAATTCCCTTGTGACAATTGAGTTCTTTGTACTTTGCTCTTTGCTGCCCAATAAGAGCACACAACATATTAAAAGACCAAAAGAAATAACCATGCATTAAAAGAATAAGAGTACTAAGACTACTAAGTGAGAAAGCTATATGATTAGCTTCTTTCCAGCATAAAAGAAAGTTAAAGCTGGCTTTAGATTTCCTTCTATTAAGTATTAATAAGAAGAAAAAAAAAAAAGGAAAAGGAAAACCTCTGTCTCATGCTTTATACTTTGCTTGAACAACCAGCTTTCTCTTTTCATCTTCAGTGGCATAGTCTAAGGTTCCAAGTAATATCCTCTCTCTAATTGTGCTATAACTTTATTTTTTTCACCATTTTGGCTCATCAGTTTCATTTGAATTCCTTCTTGAAAGAAATTTCATATCTCATGATATGTAGATGTCTTAGTGAAATTTTACTTTTGGTTCGAATCTTTGATTTTTTGTTTAAATTTTGGAAAAGTAGTTTCAGGTTAAGAGAATTGAGATAAGAAACTTTTGTTTTGCATGTGAAAAATTTTCTATAATAAAGCTTGTGAACTAATTTATATGACAATATGCATTTATATGTTAGGGTATGATGAATTTGTTTTATATAATATAGCTTAAAAACATCAATTATTTGTAATAAATGAACTTTAGATTGATGGAGCTTAGTTGGAGAAATGTGAGAGAATGATTAAAAGTATAGAATAAACCTTTGCTAAGATAAATAGGACTAGATGAATTTTCCAATTATGATATATCACATTTTATCTTAGGCTACAACATATTTTTTGTTGAGTCTTAATTATAGTATATCACTTTCTCTTTTAGAAGATAGACAATTATGATATTTATAAGTAACTATTCATACAAAATAAAAATTGGTTGAAAAGCTCATGAAGAAGTATATTATAATGTAAACAAAATTATACTGAGAAAAATTAACTAATTTTTTAGATGTAATATAAAATTACAATTAGTAAATTGCTCGATCCCATGTTTTAGACGAATAAAACCCTACTATAGAAATGGATCAAGTTTGAAGGATAGAGAGGAGAAGATGAGAGAGAATGAAAGAGGCTTGCAAAGAATTTTATAGTGAATTTCATATAATAGACTTTTAGCCAAAAAATATAGAATGATATTATGTGTCTATCTTTGATATTAACACCTTATTTATAAGTAGAGTCTAAGGTTAGCGGCTAAGAAAAATACTATGATAAAATATATGCAAAAAATATAATTAAGAGAGTCATTATAGCTAGTCATGTAGCGAACAAGTCTTATTGAGTGCAATCAAACGATCGATGATATAAGACTAGTAAACTAGTTGAGGGTAAGTTCCTTTAACACGTTCTCTTGGAAAGACAATTTGGTAAGTGCTTTTGATGATAATAATTTGACCAATTTTTGCATATAGTCTCAGGCAAGTAGCTGCAATTCAATTTTGGATGACATGAAGTTTTGAGAGAGTTCCAAATTGACTCTTGGCCAATAACTTGTTAAACTACATTCAAGCTTATAGAAATGACTTGATCTAAAAGAATATGAGTATACCATTAGTTTTCTAATTATATTATCTCCATAGAAAAGCTTACAAGAAAAAAAAAAATATCTTAAAACTTAATTCATCATGGGTGATTCAAATATTTTATTGAATGTTAAGTTGATCTAAATCTTGATTTATTAGCATGAATATGTCATTAGTTTAATTCTATAAATTCAAGTGTTTGAGTTCATTACAAAGGAATTTATTTATTTTTTCCTTTAATCATTATTCTTTTGAATATTTAAATATTCTTACAATAATTTGAGTTCTTTGAGAGTTATATTTCTTTAAGATATTTCTAATTGATTAACATTCTAATTTTATTACCTAACACAAATAGAACTTTTGTAATCAAATTCAAAAATACTACTATTCTCTCAAAAAAATTTAAAAATTTAATTAATTAAACACAACGTTTATTTATTCTTGACATAGATTCAATATTGTAAAATTGAAATAAAAAAAATTAAGAATCTTATAGATTATATAACCAAGATATATATCTTTATCATATAATTACTATGGTATTTTAACCAAAATAAACTTATTATTTACTTTTTAATTTTATAAATCCTTAGATATAGCAATTAATGGCCAAGCAATCACAAGAATAGTGATCACATGCTCAAATACTCAATTTAAATTTCAAGAAATGATACCAAAAGAAAGGTGTGGCATACTTAAGAGGGATTGAATTAGTGTGTAAGGCAATTTTAGCAACCTAAACTATTTATGTATTTTTTCTTTAAAATAAAAAAATTGATAATCTAGAAAAATATACTAAAATACTAAGGACACAATTGCAAACATATTTTTGGCCCTTTCTTTAAATTTTAAAATAGGTTGTTTAAAATAAAAGATTATTCTAAGAGTTTTTTAAATCTTTTAAAAATTATTTTTCACACAATAATTTCCTTGAATCACAAAATTATTTAATAAGATATTTTTTTGAATAAAAAACTAATATATTAAATATCTTAAATGGCATGGAAGACTAATTTTTACAAGTAATTTATAACTTAGACAACATCTTAATCATAATATTATTTATTTAAGATAAGTAATTTATAGAATGTAAAGAAGAATAAATTGAATCATGATTTAGCATTAATAACCTACACTTATTCCTTAAGTATTTCGTTCAATATTATTAATATCTTCATAGGTTATAAAAATCCTATATCTTCTCTTTTACTCATAGCAATAAGATTACTACTTAGCCCACTAACCAGACCATTATATTTATAAAAACTTAGAGATCTAAAATCTGTTATAGGTATAAAAATTATAGATCATAAGGTATAGGAAAGATAGAGATGATCAATAGGGCACTCTCTCTTAAAAAATATTCTCTAATGTACAGGCTAATAAGACTAATTTTCAACGAAAAATACAATCTAAGTTGATAATATAACACAATATACATCATTTAATATGGTTTATTCAAATAGACTCATATAAGATAATCTTGTTGATTTATCTATTTAATTAGATTAATTAAAGAACCCTATCATGTAGTACAATTGAGAACATGCACTATGATTCAGTTTAATTTTGAATTAATCTAATTAAGTTAATTTGAACTATTAGTAAGGCATAGATAATATTAATGATTATATAGCTTGATATATATTTTATAATATAATTAATTTAAATTTTGAATTATTTTAATTTTTGCAAATAAATTATGTATATTATTGTACTAACTCATGTATAATGTATAACATGATCTACATATTAATTATGAGAGTGACCTATTCCTCCAATTATGAGGGTGTTACTAAGTATTTTAGCCATTTTGAGTGGTTTTAAATGGAGAAAAAATTCAAGGTCATGTTATCTTATTCCTTTATATTGATGTGTGAAATTAACCAATTCAAGAGGTCCATTTAATATTTTTGTTCACCACACAATTAGACCATATCTTAAAGGGTCTTCTCTAAGACTCTTAGTTAGCAAGGCTTATGTGACTAATAACTCTTAGAAAAAAGTTTGAGAACCATCATATTGGTTCTTTCTTTAAGCTAGCAAAAAGAAGATAACACTTAATTACATTATTGACGATTAGAAAAGAGATAATTGGCTTAAAATGAGAGACTTGGTTGGTAAGGTCTAGCTTGCTTATAAGGATATATCATTAATATCTTTAATTTAAATAGAGGTTGGGTATCAATAATCTTTATTATGAAGGCATTCATAAATTGTGCTTAATAGATATGATTTTCAATAGTACTTTCCTTTGAAAGCATGGTTTATTAAAAGTCATTGAAGCGATAACTTTGGGGTTGTGTTTATGGTGATGACTACAGAGTTGATTGAGTTAGCTCCAAATGTGAATGTGAACAAGGAATAACTTATTGAAATCTTTCAAAAACTTCTTAGGTCATTCTGGTTGGATGATCTTTATCAAGAAAAGTTAATTTATTGTAATATTGTCATTATATTAATAAATCGATATCAACGCCTTCATACCAATTACTTTATTGGTTCTTGATATTGAGCATTTTATAATCACCATACTTTATAAGATGTTTGGATCCAAAAATTATACAAAAAAAAAACCTCAAAAATCTTACAATAAAGATGGATTAAACTCAAAGAATTGAGGGAGTGTGAAACGAAAAGAGGAAAGAGAAAGTTAGAGGTATACTGAAGAATCAAAGAGTAGATTTATGAAATAAAGTTTTGACTAAAAGTAAATGATGATAATATATGCCTTCATCTAATTCTTACCTATATTTTTCGGTGTAGTTTAAGATCATTGGTACAAAAAAAAGACTACATCGTAATAAATAAAAAAGAGTCTTAATTTAACTATTCATATAACAAGCAAGTCATATAGAGTATTATTTAATACAAGAGAACACATAGTGAGTAACCAAGCTGAGGAAGGGGTCCTTTAATGAGTTATTTTGGAAATACCACTTGAAAAATTTTATTTATGATTAGCTTCGATGAATACCCTTGACAGATTAGTCAAATCCAACCCTTGATTGCCCTTTACGTGAGCTAATTGACTCCTGGCCAATGAACCAAATTCAAGTTTATAAATATAGTTTGATCATCGTAACCTAGATGAATGTAGTTATACTTAACTCATAAAATCTTTTCAAAATTAGAATAAATTACATGAAATTATTTAATTTTAGGGTGTTAATTGTCAAATCTCAGGAATAATTGATTAATTTTGGTGTGATTGTCATGAGAAGTATAATATATATAGAGAGAGAGATAGATATATATATATATATATATATATATATATATATATATATATATATATATATACATATATATATAGAGAGAGAGAGAGAGAGAGAGAGAGAGAGAGAGAGAGAGAGAGAGAGAGAGAGAGAGAGATAAATCTATCTTTTTTACAAGATTTAGCTTAGGTGCTTGAGATGTGGAGGACTTAAAAGATTTCCAATAAAGAAACCCGAGTGAAGCACATAGTAGCCACTAACATCTAACTTAGTTTTCACTATAGCTAAGCTTAAAAAAAAAAAAAACAAAAAAAGCTCAACATAAAAATTAGATCTCAGCATAAGATAATTGTAGTACCATGAAACCAAACTAGATGCATGCAAACTACTGGTAGCAATTTAATAATAGCAAACAACAGCTGGCAAACCCAGAGTTTTAATGGTTAGTTTATCATGATTTGATATATCAATTGTACTCCGTCCATTTCATCATTATGGCATGCATATGAGAAATGGTACAGATGGCTTGATTTATACTTGCAGCTTGTGGAGATCTGATGATTATAATTTCGAAAAGTAATTGAAATTTAAATCGTCAAAAATAAAAGAATAATAATAAAAATACTTAGAATTACTCTATTAATATTTAATTGCCTGTATTATGTTTTTTTAACCAAATTGTAGATTAGTTTTAATGGATATTTGTTTAAAATTAATCAAACCCTTTAATTTTAATCACTTCATTATTTTTTTTTCTAAAATTACGGAAACAAAGTTTTAATTGTTTGGCACTTTCAGTGAATTAATATCGTTGCTTGACTTAAATTGGAGCATAGACTTGACGTTTGCAACGTCATGCTCACTTTCCAACTTACTCTTTTGTTAGAGGTGAGTTTTATCTTAGGGTTCATTTACTTATTTGTATATTATAATGCTGCTAGCCAGTGCCATTACCACCGCCGTGTCGTTGTCTCCCATAATCTCAAAAATATTTTACAGTATATATATTCTGCCAAGCAGAAAAAAATAAACTCATATATTTGTAGAGTTCTTAACTAAAGAACATTAAAGTAATCCAAATACATTACATTTATTTTAAATTGCATTACTTTTTAGGCATCCAAATAACCTCTTAGATTGCAAATCAAATGTTAGTTTATTTATTTATTTTATGTTTTAGAATCTAATAATATAAATTATTTTGAAATTTGGTGGAATGATGGATGCGGGGCCGACGGGCTGAGGCTGGTCAATACTTTACACTGGAGAGTGTAATTAGAATTTGTACAAATCTAGACGAATTCCAAATACACCAAAATTCACTTTTCTAAGGTATTCTAAATACATTGTATTACTTTTAAAATTTTACTTTGTATCACGCCAAATTATAAAAACTTAAATCTCCCGTATTTATTTTACTTTACACTCAAAAATATTCAAAACAAATAACTCCTAAAACAAATTTCATAATAAGAGAACAACTTTTTTTGATAGGCTATCATTTAACGTGATAGTGACTTTAGTGGCTTCAACTCAGGCAATCACGAGGTCTTCTCCCTATTTGAAGGAAAATCTATCTTCTTCATCCAAAAAAGATCTTAACTAACATAAAGAATTCTCAATGGCTTATTTATCTTTACTTCTTGCTCTGTTGATTTTCTATTAAATTCTCTTCTTAACAACCTCCTCATCAGTCATAATCTCAAAAGGACGATATCATAAACATTTTGAAGAAATAGAAATAAAATATTCTCAACTTAGAATAATCACTTTTAAAATATGATTAATGTCTTAATCTTCAACCTCTTCAAATATGATTATAATATTAGTCCCCTCATTAAATAAATAAAATTATTTCTCTATTTTATGCACCCACAACTCCACCACTTCTTACCAACTCATGCTATTTTAGGGATAAAATAAAAAAAATAAAAAAATAAATAAAAATAAAAATATATAATTCAACACGTGCACCTAAAGATTTAGATACCTCTTATTGCAAGGCTGTATCCAGCAGAGAATCATACTGAAAACTGGTGCCTCACTTTACGAACATATAATTACCAGCTCGCATATAGTATTGCTTTGACTGATGTGGATGTGAACCATGAAGTCTGCCTCATATAATTGCCCATTCCTTCAAGAGAGAGAGAGAGAAAGAGAGAGAGAGAGAGAGAGAGAGAGAGAGAGAGAGAGAGAGAATTAGGGGTATCAAAAATTGACCTGACATGACAACTCAACACGAATCCGACTTGAAAAATTTGAGTTTGGGTTGAAGAAATTGACCCGTTTGATTTTTCTCGGGTTGGTGACTCCAACACCTAAATTGACGATTTTCACCCACCAACTCAATTGACTAAATTTACAAGAATGACCCGATTTTTACACACAAACATATTGGGTCAATCCTATTCGGGTCGGGTCAATTTTGGGTCAGACCCGAACATGAACTGTCGACCCGAATTGACACCCCTAGAGTGAATGGAAGGAAATAATTATATGCCCATATACTTATAGAATTAAAACTCATGTTATTATTTTGAATTATTGAGCTCATTCAATTACGTGATTAAATTATTAAAAATTTGATAAAAATACAAAATATAGAATTAAATTTAATTATAAATTATGATATTTAATTGAAAATTTGCCTCTATAATTTATTTATAAATTTGAGAATGACTGATTTTTTCTGGCTTTTAATTCACCATTAAACGAAAAAAAAGAGTGAAATGATTATTTTACTCAATCGTGTTATTCCATCTCACGAATTGCATCTGAATATATATTTAGCCTTCTCAGGTGTTATTCCCCTCGCACGTGGGTGATTAACATAAACTTGAATGTTATTTCTTCTCCCGAAAAAAAATATATTATTTTTTTCTTCATACATTTTTTTAAAATTTTTTTGACAAACAACGCTAAAGAACAATGGAAGTGATTTCAAATGTTAATGATTCTGATTAAAAAATCGAAATATGAGAGTCAAAGTTAATCTAAAATTTTTTATTCCTTACCTAATGACAGATTACTTTAAAGTTCACTTTTGATTTTGGTTGCTTGACTCCTTGCAATTAATATTTTTAAATAAATTAATTGAACTTTGGTCAATATTTAATATTTTTTTTGAGAGATTATTATGCGCAAAGTCCCAATGCAATGCAGCTCTACATCTAGACTTCAATAATATAACGTCATATGACACTAAATCAATACACAATTATTATATATTAATTATAAAATATTATGTATTATTTTGTATTTGATATTAATAATCAAAATTCTACTATAGACTAATCTTGATATCAAAAGCAAGTTGATCCTAAACTCGAGATCGGCACTTAAAATATCATTTGAAACTTTGAGATATTAAAAATCCATAAATAGCTCTTAAACATGGAAATAGTAATAAGCCTTGATGAGAATCTAACAAGCCTAAGATCTCATAATTTCAACTTCATTTGAGCATTCAAATACTTAAAATACATCAAATGATCAAAGGAATCATTCTGAGCCGTCCGATGAAGTGGAGTGATTCAGATTTTGCATGTATTTACAGAGACACCACTCCTCTAATCTATAAATAGCCCCTCATTCCTTGTATGAAGGAACCCAAGCAAGAGAGAGGAGAGAGCCCTAAAGTTTGAAGATTCTCCAAGCACAATCCTGCCACCACTCGACAGTCGTCAACCACCGCCGCCGAATCGGCCGTACTGCCGGCCATCCTCGCTGCCAATTGCTATCTCCATCATGACGACCTTTATCGCCGGGCCGACGCCCCTCACTGCTTCACCATCATCTGCTACTACTGAATCGTTACCACAACGTGACACATATTGTTCTCATACGCAATGTAATCCCATTATCGGAAGATTTTGTACTCAAATGATACATAGTGGAAGATTTTACTTGGTAGTCCCGTGATTTTTCCCTCTTTTGAGATTTTCCACGTAAAAAATTGAGTTTTCTTGTTCACTTTAAATACGTCTCATGCTTGAATTTCACAATGAAAAAACTTTTACTCTATCGCAACTGGTTTTCTAGCACGCAACAGTTTGGCGCCGTCTGTGGGAAGAGAACCCTTCAATCACAATTCCTGTGAACACTCTCGTTATGGCCAATAGACGCAACACTCGTAACAACGGAGCCTCCCGCTCCAACTCCCGTCACTCTCGAAACCAATCCTTGAACCAAGGACGCCAAGCTTCGCTCACTCCGATAGCGTGACCTGCCATCAAGGAGATAAATCTCTTTAGAAGATCCTGTCCACCGAATGGAAGAGTCTCAAAATGAGATGATCCGACTTTTGTGAGGAATACAATAGCCACTACCGCAACAAACACATCTCCCCAAGATCGATCGTTAGCCGTGGGAGGTCAAAATGCTAATCTCCTTGACATCAAGTTCTCGCATGAGAGCGGATGTCGATCTCCTCGACACCGCGGCTTTTACTCATCCTTCACGTGCAGCTCAACCAAATGCTAATCCACTAATTATTGCTGGTAGCTTGACACATTCTCGTCCTGTTGACCCCACTCGTCATGTTATACGTGCAAAATTACGACGCTTAATGCAAGACAAATTCCACCTTCAAGATAGAAATCATCTTCTCCCCACCGCAGCTATGAGGAATCCTCACCTTTAGCTGAAGTTATTCTTCAACATCCTATTCCCGTGGGTTTCAAGCTTCCGAGCATGGATTTCTATGATGGGGCGACTGACCCACATGAACACATCGACCATTACTGACTATCATGCATATCCAACGAGCTCGACACATGCTTTGTCGTCTTTCGTTACCCTCGCGGCAAGCTCGCACTTGGTTCTACTCCCTTCCAAGGGGATCCATCCATACCTTTGAACTTCAACTCGCCAAGATTTTTGTGGAACAATTCATTGCAAGGAGGATCATTAAAGATTCCTCCCATCTCTCGACATTCATCAAAATGAGGTGAATCACTTAAGGAATACTTCCAGGTTCTCCTTAGAAGCTCGCCAAATACTGAGACTCGAACTATTAAGAGGAGTTTTCCTTAGAGACTCGTCCGGGTCTTTTACTGCCACTAATGAGACACGGTCCGCTCATATGCTGACTTAGTTCATCGTGTGGAAGCACAAATCTCTATCGATGAGGCTATTAATGCCCATCGCAAACAATTTGAATAATTTACAGGAAAATGTAAGAGCGCCCCAGGGAATGCGGCCCGACTGTCCCATCAAAAGAAGCAACAAAGCAACCGTGACCTCTCTCCATGGCCCCCATATCAACGACGTGAACCATGACCAGAAAAGGAATACACGCCGCTGAACATGTCTCGTGTCAACCTCCTGATGGCTATTCGAGATGAAGAAAATATCAAGTGACCGCATCCACTGAAACCAAATTCAAAATCAGGAGCAATATTATCACTTCCATCAAGTCGTACATACTCGAGGCATGCAAATAACTCAAAGAAGAAATCAAGAGACTCATTCAACAAGGATATCTACGTCGATTCGTGAAGAATCAATCGAATCAAATAAACATACCTCCAATTGGTAGGCAACCAGGACAGTCATCACAAAAATAATAAAATAATCATCAAACAATTGGAGAAATTGAAACAATCGTAGGAGGACCAATACTATCTAATCAAGTTCTCATTACCACCTTCGAAGAGCCAGAGTTAAAGAAGTCTCGTATTAATCATTCCATCACTTTTAATGACTCAGACTTAAAAGGAGTCCATGTTCCTCATTAAGATCCACTTGCCATCAGCGTAGGGATCGGTGACCCATGCTATAATGTTAAGAGAATTTTGATTGACAATGGAAGTTCTATTAATGTCTTGTTTTACTCCACATTTCTTAGCATGGGCTTGGTTAGGGAAAAGCTCCAACCCTCTGTAAGACCATTATATGGGTTTGATAATCGCCTTGTACGAGTAGAGGGGACAATCACCCTTCCTGTTGTCCTTGGTGAATTTCCTCGACAAATGACTCATCTAATCCAATTCATGGTGGTCAAGTCAGATTCAACATATAACGCTATCTTTGGAAGACCCCTCTAATCAATTTTCGGTGCAATCACTTCAGTATCTCATCTCAAGATGAAATTTTCAACCCCCGTTGGAGGTGGGATGGTCTGTGAAAATCAACAGATAGCGCAATCATGCTACCTCAGACAAGCTCAACCACGCCTTTCTGTGACCTTCAACATCGAAGATTTTAATTTTTCGAGATGAAGGAGTACCCAAAGCTTCAGAAGACTTGCTCTCTATCGCATCGATGACCAACCATTACAGGTAAGTTGGATCTTTTCCTCGAACAAATGAAAAAAAATAGACTTCTTGCACGTAAATCAAGACATCTTCGCTTGAGTTTGATGACATGTCACCAATGTGATCATGCACTCCCTCAAGATCGATCCGACATTCAAACCAATCATCCGTAAGCGAAGTTTCTCGCCTGTGCTATTGAGCAAGAAGTTAACAAGCTTCTAAGGATTCATAATGAGAGGTACATTACCCTACATGGCTAGCAAATATTATCATGGTTAAGAAAATAAACAGAACATGGAGAATGTGTATTGATTACCTCAACAAAGTTTGCCCGAAAGATAATTTTTCTCTTCTTCAAATTAATCAATTGGTTGAAGCTACGTCTGGACATCAAATGCTTAGTTTGTTGGATGATTACTCTGGTTACAATCAAATAAAAATGGACCCAATGGATGAAGAAGCTACAACATTTCAAGCATATAAATGTTTATACTATTACCAAGTTATGCCGTTTGGGTTAAAAAATGGTGGTGCTACCTATCAACGCCTTATGAATAAGATTTTTAAAGACCTATTAGGCCGCACAATGGAGATATATGTGGATGACATGTTAGTAAAAAGCTTGGAAGAATCACATCATATTTTTGACTTAGAAATATGCTTTAACCTTCTTCGACGTTATAACATGCGACTTAACCCAACCAAGTGTGCTTTTGGGGTTACGTCAAGAAAATTTATTGAATTTATGATAACCCACCGTGGGATAGAGGCCAACCCCGAGAAAATCAAAGCTCTCAAAGATATGACTCTCTGAAGAATATCAAGAAGTTCAACATTTGAATGGACGAAT
Source organism: Cymbidium sinense (assembly GCA_021442155.1). Classification (NCBI taxonomy): domain Eukaryota; kingdom Viridiplantae; phylum Streptophyta; class Magnoliopsida; order Asparagales; family Orchidaceae; genus Cymbidium; species Cymbidium sinense. Next base: position 121,168,033 of record CM038219.1, read on the forward strand.
TCTATCTCGCTAGCCGTGGGATAAATACTTACCATTCTTTAAAATATTAAAGGGAGCTAAAACTAATAATTTCCATTGGACTGATGAATGTCAGTCTGCTTTTGAGCAACTAAGAAAGTATTTAGCATCTCCACCCCTACTATCCAAGCCTATTCAAGGAGAGATGTTATACTTATATCTCACGCCTCTTCCCAGCGATAAGCTCTTTTAGAGAAAAATGGGACACAACGACCAATTTATTATGTCAGCAAAATTCTCCATGATACAGAAAGTCATTATCCACTTGCAGATAAGGTGGCTCTGACTTTAGTTTTCTTAGCTCAAAAATTGCATCCATACTTCCAAGCTCACACTATCTACACACTCATTTACCATTAAGGGCCATCCTACAAAACCGTAAGCATCGGGAGGTTAATCAAATGGTCTGTAGAATTGGGAGAGTTTGATATAAATTTTCTACTGTAGCCTGCTATAAAGTCTCAAGTACTCATGGACTTATAGTGGAATGCACTGCCACAACTCCAGAGGAGCTATCTGCTACATGCCTTTCATCTCCTCAATGGACCCTCTATGTTGATGGAGCAAATCTGTCTGCGTGAATCTTACTTATTTTCTCCCAGCAGAATATCTTAGAGTATGGACTTCGCCTAAAATTTCCTGCAACTAATAATATGGCTAAATATGAGGCTTTCATCGCAGGGTTGAGACTCGCCATTGACTGCGAAGCTCAAGACTTAGTCATCCACACTGACTCTCAGCTTTTCGCCTCCCAAGTTGAGGGAAACTTTAATACTCATAATCCTCAGCTGGCACAATACCACCACTTGGTAAAGTCTCTTTTTGCTCATTTTAAGACACATCCAGTCATTCGCATACTATGAGAGAAGAATACATGAGCTGACGCTCTCGCTAAGCTTGCTACATCTGCTACTAGGAATCTATTTAAGAGAAGGCATGTTGAAGAAATACATTTTCCTAGTATCCAAGGGTCATGGGTAATTCAAGCAATTAATGAGATAAAGGAATATTCGTGGATGGACCCCATCTGCCTTTTTCTACAAGAAGAACCCTTCAAGACCCAACTTCAACTCGTCTCCGAAGATAAGCTTCAAACTTTACTATTATCGGAGGTGAACTATACAAACGAGCTTTCTCTGGACCGTATCTCAAATGCATCTCACCTTCAGAGGCCGATTACGCATTAAGAGAGGTTCACTTAGAGATATGTGGAGAACACCTAGGAGGAAGGGCGTTAGCTCTTAAAATTATAAGGCAAGGGTTCTATTGGCCTACGATGAAACAAAATGCCTTGGAGTTCACAAAAAATGTATAAGTTGTCAGTTGCACTCTAACCTCCCTCACATGTCACATATAGAGCTCTCATCCATTCAAAGCCATTTTTTGCTGGGGATTGATATCATGGGGCCTTTTTCGATAACATCAGGGCAACAAAAGTTTATCATTTTAGCCGTCGACTACTTTACTAAGTGGGTGGAAGCCGAACCACTCGCTAAAATCACTGAGGAAAATGCTAAACAATTTGTTTGAAAAATATAGTATGTCAATTCGGTCTTCCTGCAAAGATCATCACTGACAATGGAACCCAATTTACTGGAAAAATCTTTACATCCTTTTGTAAAGATCTTCACATTCAGCTGCTGCATACGGCTGTAGGACATCCTCAAACTAACAAGCAGACTGAAGTTACCAACAGGACTATACTCAAAGGACTAAAACACTTCTTGAGAAGGCTAGGGGGCAATGAGTTGATGAGCTTTCTAATATCCTTTGGGCTTACCGCACTACATCGCGCACCCCGACTGGTGGGACACCATATAACTTGTGTTTTGGCACAGAAGCTATTATACTAGTAGATATCGGAGTTTCAAGTCCAAGAGTTCAATTATTCGATCATGAAGGTAATGAAAAAAAGCTCCGACAGCACCTGGACCTACTCCCCGAAACTCGTGACATGGCCCTACTTCGGATTGCTTCCTATCACAAAAGGGTAGCTCATCACTTCAATAGAAGAATAAAACCTCATCCCATATCTGACTTGGTCCTATGAAGTCTCGAAGCTGCAGGCAAAGACCCTCAACGCAATAAACTCTCACCTCTTTGGGATGGCCCATATGTGGTTATAGCTATGGTAAAGTCAGGAACATTCAAGCTCAAGGATCCAGAGGGAAAAACTTTACCAACTTGGAACACCGAGAATCTCAAAAATATTATCGAATTCTATGCATAATTATTACAACTTTTATTTTATCTCATTTGTCATTTCCTCTTCATGTAGTCGACTCCACTTAGTGGGTTAAAGAATTATTGTTGTTGTAGTCATTTCTTCTTGAAACTCATATCCATGTTAAAATCATCTTATGAGTGTATCACCGAACTTATCAGAGTAATGAATTTATAACTTTTTCCTTACAAGATTGTTTCTTCTTTATTTAATCTTCCCACTTAAAAAATATATAACTCACGTTGTATCTTAATCGGGGCATAATCAATCCCAAGGGGACTTGATTGGACCTCTTCCATACATGTAAGAAGTCAAGTAACACTTTGGGTGATACCTAGGATAGGTCAAAAGGTCCTTGGTGGACATCCCACGACCTCTTCCATACAGGTTAACGTCATCAAGTAACACTTTGACTGATACCTAGGATAGGTCAAAAGGTCCTTGGTGGACATCCTGTGACATTTTCCATACAGGTTAACGTCATCAAGTAACACTTTGACAAACAACCTCGGATTGGTAAAAAATTCTCAGTGGATTCAATTCAATCTCATATGTACAGGTTATCATCGTCGAATAATATTCCGACCAATTACCCTGAATAGGTAAAAATAAAACAAGAACATATCATCTAAAAAAAATCATTGACATCATTAACATGATGATATAAGAAAGAATCAAGATTTTGATACACACTAATAACAATACATAGATAAAAAAAATACATCCTCAAGTGACGCTACATCATATCAGTTGGTGATATCAATGTCCTCCTCACCACTAGAAGATACTCCTCTCTAATGATGCTCAGAAATTACCTGCCAAACTTTTTGAGTCGTTCAAACGATGGTTCCTAGCTAACGCTTCTCCACCTTGGCGGTTATCAACTGCTGAACCATCCATTGAAGTTTCAAGAAATCAAATTTCCTACAAGAAGAAGTAGGAACTATGGGCCTTGATCACCTCCAAACCCGGTCGATCCGACAAGGGTAGTCAACGCCTCTTTCGAGGGAAAATTGGAGCCTCGCCGTATAAACTACGGGCCTTGATCACCTCCAAACCCGGTCGGTCCGACAAGGGTAGTCAACGCCTCTTTGAGGAAACGAGGGCCTATGAACCAGCTGATCGCCTTGAACTCCTGGTCGACAAGGCTGACGCCTATTTCGAGAGAAAATTGGAGCCTCGCTGTATGAACTACAGGCCTTGATCTCCTCCAAACCCTCCCGACAAGGCCAATGCCTCTTCGAGAAAAATTGGAGCCTCAGATGAACTACGCCTGATCGCCTCAACTCGGCCGGTCCGACAAGTGGCGACGCTCTTCGAGGGAAAATCTGAGCTCACCGGATGAACTATTGGCCTTGATCGCCCAAACCACCTTCTCTCAAGAAGAGAAGGTGCTTTCTCTCTGTGGGGGTTTTATAGACTATAGGGAAAAGCGTAATCCCATTTTGAGCGGTTTTAAGCCATTTTTCTTGGCGGTTACCACCTGAACATGACTACATAGTTGTTGTTCCCTTCTCATATGCAATCCTATAATCCCATTATCGGGAAGATTTTGTACTTGAAACATACATAGTGGAAGATTTTCTTGGAAGCCCCATGATTTTTCCTTTTTAGGATTTTCACGTAAAAATTCTGGAGTTTTCTTGTTCACTCTTTAAATACCTGTGTGTGTGCTGGATTTCACAACAAAGTTAAGGTGTAAACTTTCACTTTACCGCAACCGGTTTTCTAGCATGCAACAGTATTGATGTAATATTTATTAGCACGTTAATACACAATATTCATATACACAATAATATACAATACTTTACACATAATATATAATATTTTATAGTCAATACATAATAATTGTTTATTGATTGTAGGGGTGTGCGTTTGGTTGATTTGGATGGATTGGATGATAAAATTTTAAAACTAATTGGTTTTGGATTCTAAAATATTGAACAAACCAACCAAATAAAATGTAAAACCAAACAAATTGAATAACTTGATTATTTTGGTTTGGTTTTGGATAAACCGAAGTTTGTTACATTTAAAAACTATTTTAATAATATTTTATTATATAATGAACAAGAAATATTAGTTTACATTTATTTTGGAGAACACTGCAAAATCGTACGACATATTCTTCCTTCTGAGTATTTTAGAAAGCAGAACATTTTTGTAAATAAACATAATTCAACTATTCAACGGTATACATGTAATTGTGCCTTAAGCAAAAGATATGTGATTTTGTTGAACGAAAGCTAATATAAAAGAAGCATTGATGAAGCCAACATCATAAGATTTGACAATTTTAAAGCATAGTAGTTTACATAAAAAAAATTGTCTAGTTGTAAAGGAATGAAAACTTATATATTATGATAGGAGTTTTTATTTCTGATAAATAATTAGTGCTCATAAGCTCCAGATTGATCAATGAAAGACAAAATCTATCGCAAAATCTCCCAAAATTGAGCCTTCTAACCACTAGTCTAGAATCTGCAAGACAATTAATACCTCTAATACATCATAATGTCCTAACTAAAAAGTACTTCCCTTATCCAATTTGGTTATTAGAATTGACACGATGTGCTATAAAGAGTTTAACTCTAATATAGTCATAAAAGTAATCATAAAGTTATAAAAGAGCCATATATCACTTTCTTGTATGGCCTTCTGTACTTGTACTCAGAACTATCTATTGGATTGAATGGTATGAGATTAACATGAGAACCACAGCTATAGCAGTGGAGAAGATCAGCAAGCTCTACTGCATGTTCCACTGCATCATTTTTTCCAGCTAAGAAAAAAATTAAAAGCAAAAACTAAATGTTAATTTGAATGGTTGTTTTCTTTGTTTAAGAAAGATTATGCAAAGCGACACTAATTTACCTAAAAGTGTATATTCAAAAGATACCCTCCTTCGAGTTTTAGAAAATGCTTTTGTACCCACCTTTACTTTTCATGATTAGAATTCCACCAAATAATTTAAAAAAAATTAAATAGCAATAAATTACTATAGTTTAACATTCAACAAGCTTTATCATAAGTATGCAAAATATAAAACTAAATTTAATAGAAATATAGAATATGTGCCATCAATCCATGAAATCAAGTAAAAGATAAAAAAAAAAACGTATTATACATTTAATATTAAATAATCCAAAGAGTTGTGATAAAATAAGTAAATATTTTCTTAACAAAATATTTACCACCAAAATGAAAACATTTTGAACAAAATTTGCAGTCTTCCACATCATATAATTACTTTGACGTTGTAGTCGATCTGAGAAAATGAAACAAACTTAATGAGTATTAGCTATAATAATAATAATAATAATAATAATAATAATAATAATAATAATAATAATAATAAGTAAAACATAAAAGAATAAAAAATAAGTATAAAAATATTACCTGCATCTGATATCGTGCATGAAAGCATTATAATGATGGCAAAAAAAACTTTACCAATTTAATGAATCACTTGCAATTTTTGATAAATCTACAAAAAAATAGCAAATTATAATTATTACTTTAATTTATAACATATATATAAATAATAAAAAATGCACATCATACCTTCATCAAATTTATCAACATCAAGAACATCCTCCTCAACCATAACTGGATTTGTTGTCCATTTTGCTCTTATCCAATCTTGAGTACATATAAGTGCTTGCACAATTTTTGGAGATAAAGAACTTCTAAATGCATCAAGCACGACCTCATGTACTAAATGCATTGTGATGCTTGATATAGTACGCTTAATACATCTCGAAGCTATTTGTGAGAATAGGAAATCTTGGTGTATTCACTTTTCACCATGCAAAAATATCAAAATCATCATTCATTGCTTCTGATTCTTCATCTAAGTATTTATCTAAATCTATCTAAATCTTCAAATCATTCTTTCCATAATTGCGCATCTTGAACTTTTCTACCATATGATATATTCGACTTCCTTCTTTTGAATCATTTTGCATTTCAACTGAATGTTTTTGACTATATTTTTCTTCTTGAGTAGCACCAACTGTCTTTAATTTGTAATCATTGAACATCTCATAACATGCACACCTCATCAATTGTGCCAAAGCTACACCATCAAACCCATCATATATATCCATAACTGCAAACTCTATATAACACAATTTAAAATGTGGATCAAGAACAACTGCAAGATAAATATTTAAATTTATCTTCTCAATAGCACCCTATTAGTTATCAAATTTTGTCTTCATCTTCACTGCTATATTTCTAACATTGGGATCATTATCTGCTTGATATGCTTGAAGAATACATAAAACCTCAGCAATTTCATGAAAAAAGGTATTAGATGTTACATATAGAAAACCAGAAATTCTTAAAGTAAGCTCATAAAATTTCTCTAAGAAAGAAATTAATCTTTTGATATTTCCCCAATGACTTTCAAGTGGGACACCATATCCATCACCCTCTTTCTCCATCTCAACTCTGAAGTTGGAATCTACTTCCTCATATCTCTCAAAATCTATTTCAAACTTTAGTGATTCAACATGTAGAATTCCATCTAGTGGGTATGTCAGCACAACAAACTCTTGCTTAGAATTTTCTCCATCTCAATACATTCTTTAAATTTAAGAAGCCTTGATGGTGATTGTCTTATATATCTTACAACAGCCCTTACTCGATGAACTGATTGACCAATTTCTTTGATGCCATCTTGCACAATTAAATTAACAATATGAGCTATACATCTCATATGTAAGAACTTACCATCTAGAATACTTTCTCCTCTCTTGCCAAACTTTCTTTGTAAATGAATAATAATGCCATTATTAGAGCTTGCATTATCAAGTAATGTAAAGATTGCTTCAATACCTAATTAACCAAACATCTTTCAATTTGTTGGCCAACTACTTCACCTTTATGACATTCTTGGACATAAATTTATAACTCTTTTGTGTAATTTCCATTCTTTAATGAAATGAAGACACATGTAATTAATTCTCAACGGATGTCCATAAATCGTTAAGCACACCCTTTACATGAATCCATAAAACTTATTTTAAAGCAAATTTTTCCTCCAAATAAAATTGAAAACAATCACGTGTGAGAGTCCAACAAGAAGGGATATGAAACATCGGACAACATTGTGACATAAAGTATTTAAAACCCCAACCCTCAATATGTTTGAAAGGTAATTCATTTGCAATCACCATCATAGCTAATGCTTTTCTAACACTTTCTTGATTAAATTTCCAAGCCTTGAGCTTACAAACATTTTCATCTCCTTTGGTACTTCAGATTTTAGCCTTGATTGAGTGTTAAAACTATTATAAGAATTTTTTTGACAACTAGTGAGATGTGCTCTCAAATTTGTTGTACCATTCAATTTAGGATCACTATGATATTCTTTTCCACAATAACTACATTTACTTACTTTTTCTCCATCAATTGATACTAACTTGACAAAATAATCCCAAACTTCTGACCTAGGCTTAAGTGTCTTTCTTTTTTTATTTGCAGTTGGTGGTTTGCTACTTGAGATGCTAGCATCACCTATAACATTAACTTATGTGGTGTTGATTTTGAGAAACTATTACATTAAGCTTTCACCACCATGTGATATATCGTATTTATGAAGAAAGTAAATAATAAAATAGAAACCAACTTACAAACTACTTTATACATAGAAAACCAACTTATAATTTGAAATTGATTAAGTTCAAATTGTTCGACGTGAATACATAATCACAATTTTGATGAAAGATAATACAACCAAATCAAGTTGATCCAACTAATCTTTCCTTTGAAAATCTATATGAGTTTACAAGCTTCATTAATTAAAAAAATAATAATTTTTCTATCAACTCTATAAGCACATTAACAAAATTATCATACACATTGCAAAAAATAGATATAGCATATATTAAACAAACTTATTATACACCTTGCAAAAATATCCACGGTTTGTTTAAATGCATAAAAAATTTATTGAACAACACAACTTGTAACCTGAATGACTGAACCTAACACAACTTAAATGCATACAAAAATACATTATCATCAATAAACAAAGATGTCGTCGCCTAGATATTCATAAGAATTGATTCTAAGTTGCATATAAGTTTACCGTAAGTCGGAACAAGCGGTGAACATCTTGAGAGACAAGGACTAAGGAAAAGAAGAGTGAAACTGAAAGGTCGCATTGTTGGATGAAGGGAATGAATTTCGAACCAAACGCCAGCGAAGTGGACGCAAGCAAGTGAATGGAGTTGGTCATGTGGAGAAGAAGGAAAAGTGCAAAATGCTAAAACAAAACCCTAAGTTCAAGGTTCGAGCCCTACTTACCGCTAATAAGGCTAAGTATAATCCCCGGTAGATGCATGAAGATCAGTTCTTGCAACGCATCTCGTGGACTTGTGGTCGGCGGGTCGCTAGTCCGGAGTCTGCGTGCACACCGCGGCTTCATGATTCGACGAGGCTTGAGCCTGAGAGCCGCAGAGAAGGTTCTTCCGCCTGTCGGGATCTTCGACTCGAACCCAACCCTAGCATTTGTTAATCTAGATATTGGGGCTCCGTAGCTTGGATCCTTGGGCTTGGGATGACCACGGGTCCACGGGACCACGAGTACCGTAAATTAATAACAGAGATGGGAGAGATCAGGTAGCGATATTATAGCTCGTAATTAATTTTTACTATAAATTTATAATATATAAATTAATGATATTGTATATAATATAATTATTTGGTTTATTTGGTTCCATCCAAAATTTTATTTAATAAACCAATCCAAAAAACAAAAATCAAAGTTTTCATAAATTAAAACCAAAATTCAAATTACTAAGTTTAAAACCGAACCAAATTATTCAAAAACTTTAGTTCGGATTGATTTTTTGGTTAAAACCAAATAATGCACACTCTTAATTGACTGAGCGTCACATAATATTATATTATTAGAGTCTAAATGTAGAAATTATATGCGGGGAGTCTGCAAGTAATAAATTTTTTTTTTTATTATTATTTTTGTATTAAAGGAAGCTAAGGAATCGTTGAGCATAAAATTCGGGTCTTTGTCCATTTAGTGTGGAGTCATCGCACCTTAAGAAATTCATGCCCTTTTCCTTTATTATATTCTAGCGAATCATTTTTCTTTTCTATTCCTTAGGTAAAATATTAGCATCAATTTAACAAAAAATAAAAATAATAAAAAAATAAAACTTATTTTTTTTAATGTGTTTCCGTTCACATATTTTTTTTAAAAAATTATTGATGAATTTTAATTTTAATTCTTCTTTAATTCGATGTAATTATATCACAATCAATACTTGAAAATTAGTATTTCTTCTTTAGAATTTTTCGATTCTTTGTTTGTCATTCATCGATTTATGAACTGGCGGATAGATAGCTCTGATAACGAGTATGAAAACGTTGAAATTGACAACTTTATTATCTTTTCAATAACAAAAAAAACTCTTTATTTTTATAATAAAGATTAAAATCTATTTTATTTTCTTAAATAACATTTAATCAATAGAGTAAAAAAAAAAAACTAATTTCAAAACATTTAATCATGCATTTAATCTTTCATCTTCTGATTCAGCAAAACAGTCTTTAAATAGATCGAAACTGGAGCCAAATATGTGAATAATAAATAAATATATATATATATAAATATACAAAGAGTAATCGATCACAAGGAGAAAAACACACAATATATATAACATTGAAACTATTATGCAGTTAAAGATCGCAAATTTTTTTTAATTTATTGCGCTGCATCTGAAATTTTATGTATATATTTCTCATTATTGATACTGACATAAATGTACAGATTAGCGCGCGCACATGCCTTGAAATCACATTGAGCTTTCCTCTATCTAGTAGTATTCCCACAAGAAGGGCTCGTCGGCTGCAGGCAAGACCCAAGTCCTCCAGTCGAGGAGGAGGTCCGGTAAGTCGAAGAGCGAGTCGTCACTGTCGTTGGCTGCTGATGAAGGGGTGGTTGGAGGGCGTTGGTGGTCCAGTGTGGACTGATGAGTAGTGTAAGTGGTGGCGGCAGCTTTGGCGGCGGCGGCCTGAATGTCTTTGGGGGTGGTGGTGGCGGGGCGGGGGAGCTCGGAGGCGAGTTCGGGGAAATTGAGATATGCGGATTGTCCTTTGATGGTGAGGGCGGCGACGTCATGGGCGCGAGCGGCCATCTCTGCGGTGGCGAAAGTGCCTAACCAGATTCTCGATTTCTTGCGAGGTTCACGGATTTCTGAGACCCATTTGCCCCAGTTGCGCATACGAACGCCGCGGTAGGAGGAGGGTTGCTTGCCGTCTTTGCTTCGTTTTTTGGTCTGGCTGTCGCTAGCAGGAGAGTTGAATGAGGGGGAGGAAGTGGTGAAAGAGAAAGGGGGCGAAGAAGAGGAAGAAGAGGGGGAAGAGGAGGAAGAAGGGGTGATGCGTTCAGAATGGTGGGGGAGAGGTTCCTCCATGATTGATTAATTCGGAGCGGGGGTGAGAGGAAGGTGCAGTGGTTGAAGATATTGCGAAAGGAGGGGTTTTTAAGAGAGCTAAATGGGAGGATAAGGGGAGGAGTGAAAAAGGAAAATAAAGAGGAGGCTGGGCCCATTGAAAAAGAGTAAAAAAAAAAAAAGGTAGCCGCCTATGTGGATGCTATAATTATTAAAAGATTGTTGAGCAACATTTGCTTAATTATATTTATTTGGATTTGGAGATCATTTTTTATCTTGAAAATAACAAAGGAGTTTTATTTACCTTATATTTATTTGGTTTAAGATAAATTAATTTTTTTGTAAGAGTCTATAATCAATTTAATAAGTTATCAATCATAAACTAAATGTTGAGAATAAAGATCATGATCTAATCACATAAAATATTTTTTTTAAGATAAAAAAAATAAAATAAAAATTTTAAATACTTCCATATATTGAATAGATTCCTTAAGAATTAATTTATTGGTTTACTTTTTTAATATTGTAACTAATGGATGACATGCTCTAAAACTCACCTTTCTATGCATTAAAGTAGAGAGATGTAATTTGATGCCACAACAAGCTAGGTTAATCCTTATGTTAGATTCATATAAATTGGCCTAAATTCATTTCTAGTAAAGACTCAAGGTGGATCATAATCAAAGTGGTTCTATATTTGCTCACTATTTATGAGTTTTTTTTTTTAAAGTATCACTTAATCTAACAATTCTTTTAAGAGCATGATGGTTCAAGAATGTCGCATTTTGAAGGAAATACATCATGGAAAATGCAAAATTCATTATAAGGAAAGAACTCTTGTGCATATAATTCACTGCTAAGGCTATTTTTGCTGGATTTGATGAATAATTGTAGAAGAATATTTGAAGGATGCCTTTAATATCGAAAAAATTATAGACCACAACTTTGCCTTTCTCAAAAGCTTCAAATATTTTATACCCCTTGGTCATTCAATGTTTGAATAAAGGAATGCCCAATCCTTTTTTGATGGTAGGTGGTCAACAGAAGTTGATCTTATCAATATTAAACTAACTTATAAAATGATTCAAGTTGAAGCCCTTACGAAATTCACCTTTTATATGGTTAAAAAATTAATTTGTTATATATTAATTAGTAATAAAGATTTCTAATGATGATTATTACTAATAATAATCCATAATTTTTTGATGAACAAGTCAAAGAATTATCTCAATTTGCCATAGCTCATCAACCAAGAATTAATGGATAAGTTAAAGCTACAAATAAGCTTATTTTAAATCTCTTTTGAAAAAAAAGTGTTAAGAACAAATGGGTTGAAATGCTACCATTAGTCCACCTAGCTCTATACACCATGCCATCTTTAGAGACTAGTCCAATGCACTTGTCCTCTTTGATCTCTTTGAGGCCCCTTGACTTTGATGTATAATCTATACAACTTGAGAATTAATATTTTGTTTAAATTAGTAAAAGTATTACTTTGTTTAATAGAAGTTTTATAGAAAAATAAATTTAGTAAGGTTAAAAGTGCAGTTGACTCAAATTGAAGTAGGTGGTTAAACATCTTTAAGTGCATTAAATACTTCTTTGTAAAATGTTTGAGTCTTGTATAAAGTATCTTCAACATTTATTACTTAAATATAAGACTTGCACACACATACAAAATTAAATAAAATTACATTATAAAACCATATGTGATAGGAAATCAATCTTTGTTAAATCATAGGGAATTATATTGATTACACCATGAAATTTGCCTTAATTTGAAACTATAACATTACCACTGCAATTAGATCAATTACATTATATTGATCATACTATATGATGGCTATTATGCCATATTGTCTTCATGATATGTTTGGAAATGAACTCATCACTGTATATGACTATGATCGAATAATACTACCATTCAATAAACTAATAATAAATATTTTTTATATTAATTATTAATTGATTATAATAATGAATGATAACTAATAAGCATATTTTATTAATGAGTGTTCTAATAATTATTTTGAATTTAAATATATAGCTTATATTGTCCGAAAGAGAAAAATAAAAAGAATTACTGAGGGAAAATGCTTTTCTCTACATAATAAGTCATTCTCTCTTTTCTCAACATGTCATCTTCTACTTATATAAATTTTTTTTAGAGCATTGTGTTTAGATTGAAAGAGATATGTCTAACCTCAAGGCTTTCTTCTTCTTCAAAATGATATGATCTAATAACTTATGTTAGGAGTGGATGGTTCTATGTCTTGAAGTTAGGATTTTATATGCTAAGAGAGCTAGCTTTCTCACTTCATGTAAATGTATTTGCTTGCTCCATTACCCATCAAGGAGCATTTTGATAATGGTTTATCCACCTATAATTTCAAATTAGAGAAAGTAAAAATTTTGAGAGGAGTACTAAAGAAGTGAATAAAATCCTTGGATAAATGAATCACCATAAATTTATTTATATTATCTACTTTATTTTCATGCTATACTTAATTATTTCTTTATTGCAATGGCTTCTACTTCATTGTACAATCAAAGTTCAAGTTTTAAAATAATTCAATCGACCCTTCTAATTTTCAATTCTATTGCTTTAGAGTGATATTAAATAAAGATGTTCATTTTGAGGGTTTACAACCTAAAAATAAATTCTGATGGTGTGTGTGTGTGATAAATATTAAAATAAGTTACTTTGGGTATTGGTGGAGAAATAAAAAAAATGTTGGAAAACTAGCGCTCTTACAAAGGATTGTCAAGGTTTAACCACGAAGCTATCAAACCACATGGATAACTAAATAATTTATAATTGTTAAAATATATTCTTTCATTCCAGCAAGAGAGGCTATTTATAGCCATTATAATTGTCTTGTAAATATAAAAAATTTTAAACATTGAGAAAAAAGTGGGTGCCAATAATAATGTGATGGATTAAGTTATCTTATTATTTTATACTATCTAATAATTTCACATACTACTATTTTATGTAGATTCAACAACTTCAAATGCCAAACATAAAAGCTTTAAATTTCAAATTCAAAATTTCAAACCTAAAGTTTCTAAAAAGAGATTAAAATTTACTTAATTTAAAAATGAATTCATCAAATGGACATTGGTAGGTTAGTGATCTATTCTTTCTTCTTGAATTATCTTGAGCTTTAGTTTGAAATCTAGCAAGTGATTTTCTTGGGCCTTCTTGTTGCTCTCTTCGATCAATTCTGGTATTTTCTTGGGCTTCTTTTATACTTTGATAAAATAAATCTTAATAATATGTTGCATCACTAATGAGCCTTAAGTCCTTAAGGTTACAAATTATTTCAAGTTATATAAATAAACTACTTATTTTTATAAGTAATTACAACAAAAAATAATGCAAGTTATGTAAAACATATTTTCGCCAAGAGAAGTTTTATTTTATTGAAGTGGAGTGCTAACAAAATTTTTTACTTATTATAAAGTTTAAATATATGTTCGCATAAGAGAAATTGCTAGGCATTATAATGAAACTCACTAATTGGATTTTTATGCTACCACTATAAGCTTAAAAGTAATATACTTGATATTTGAGATATTAATATAAATTTAATCGATCATAAAAATGCTCATTAAATTAAACCTTAATGGAATAAATCATAAGATTTAAGGGAAAATCTTCCATAAAAAATCTTCTTTACTTGTAAAAAACATTTCGACTAATTTGTTTCTTCTAAGATTTTCTATGATATCGAATATGATAGTAGTGGGTAGATTTTTGATAGGTTGGCTATAATTGGTTTAGTTTATGGTGTTAGGATGCATTTTAAAGTTGATAATTTAATGGCACAATGTTTGTACGGGTATAATAGAATAAATGCCAAGACTAGTTCAACTTAAACAAGTATAAGATGATTTATAAGATCATTTTAAAGAGTGGGTTGATATGAAAACCTAAAAGTTAGGATAGATAGATAACTTAAGATGTTAACTTGTGATCTAAAATAAATGGCAAGATTTGGTAAAATTTAAGGGGGTGTAAGTAAGTATAGAGCTAAATTATTAGGCCTTAGTCCTTCTAGTTTGGTTGATAGTTTATTGAATTTTAGAGGAGACTTGTGAAGAGGAGAGTTTTTACGAAGTTGTTGAAAGGGTTAGTAACTTGAAGAAAACAAAAGGATAATTGCCTAACTCATGAAAGTAAAAAAAACATGTAAACCCGTCGATTACAAGTAAAAAAGAATTATAATTCTATTTCAAAATATTCTATTCAATATTAAAGAACTTTATACTCATCAAGCACTACCTATAATTATTATGAGATTTTTGGATTATTGCATTTGGAGGGAAAAAAATAAGGGCCATAGCTTAATGGAGAATGTGCTTTTCAAATTGCATAAACCTCTCATTTTCCCATACTAAATTCATCAAGGAAGTTGACACCTACATGGTCTATGAAAAATAAAAATTAAATAAATATACAATATAAAATAAGAAAAATAAAATTATATGGTCATGGGTTTTATCAATGGCTCTTGTTAATGGGTTTTTTCTTACTTAGCTTTGAATCTAGCTCTTATATTTAGTGAAATTGCCTAATTCTCTTGGATCAATGATATGCTACATCAATAAATTCATTTTCTAATATTTTAACTTATTTTTTATTATAAAAATGTTGATGAACATAGCAGAGAAAGGAACTTAACCCTTTTTAAAACCTTTAATAGTATATATATAATTGAAGTACTTGATGCTCCATTTTTCCTTCTTTTAATTAAGAAAGTTCCTAAAGTAAATTATGCTTATAAGTGAAATCAAAATTACTTGGATGGGAATCAATTTTTAAAAGTCTAATATCTTAGTGACTTTGAAAAATGAAGCGAGTTAAAGGCGAAGATGGAATTGATCTAAAAAATAACACAACTCATTAATTAGCTTCTTAAGAAGCTCATTGATTTGTAGTTCAATGATGGTGAAGTAATAACACAAATCTAGTCTTTGTAAAGCGCTTGTGATTGACTTAAACAATCTTTGATCTTGAAAGAAAAATGAAATGGAATGTAAGAAGGAGAAGAATAATAATAATAATAATAATAATAATAATAATAATAAGAAGAAGAAGAAGAAGAAGAAGAAGAAGAAGAAGAAGAAGAAGAAGAAGAAGAAGAAGAAGAACATAGCATATGAAAATAAGAAAAACATAATAGTGAAAGAAATCATAAAAGAAAAAATAGGATAGAAGAATGTGATAATTTATAGATGAACCATAGAAGGCCTAAATACCTTTAAGTCACATAATGTAGTCAATTTAGTGAGGTATCCATCAAATTAAAATGTCTTAATGATATCATTCTAATAATTATATAATAACTTTAGGAGTTTAAATAGCACATGACCTTTATCAGGCCAACATTAGTGAGAATTGACATCAAATGAAGGTTGACATCTAAAAAAGGCCAACTTCCAATAAAAGGTACTTCTATGAAATTGAGAATAAGAACATAGATAAAAAACCAAAATAAAATCTAAACTTGTAAATTATCAATACACATGAATTAACAAAAGAAGATAAGCTTTCATTCCATTTTAAAAGAAAGTTCAAAAGAAAAGAAAAATACATATAAACAAAAATTAAAATTAAAAAAGGCTTTATATGTGCTTTCTTCATGTGAGAAACATAAAAAAAATTAACTCTTATAAGTTGGCTTAATGAAGCTAAAACATCATTGAATTCATCATACAAAGATGTCTTAGATCTAATTATAATTTATGAAATATTAGCTCAAGGGTGACTGTGGTGTTTCAGATTAGCTGATGAGAGATACCACATAGATTTTAGGGGGGTAATTATTAAAATAATCTAGTACGATATCAAAGAATGAAATACTACCTTTAAAGGTTGACATATCATCATATGATGGACTCAATCACCTTATAAAAACTTTTATGGTTGATGGGTCTACAAATACCAGAGACTTTTTCCCTACTTTACATGGATAAAGTAAAGTAAGATTTATTTTAAGCTAGATTCTTAAGTTTTATATAGGTGTAAGCCCCCATAGTTAATTACATCTTAAGAAATAGAGATTTTTTAAGAATACTCTTGATTAAAGTAGTTAATAGGCGTCTAAATATTTTCAAAGCTTAATGTCAATGGATTAATGATCGTTGAAAAACCAAATGGGAGGGTTGGGGTAAAAAGAGTTGTTAATAGAATTCAAAGGAGGATAAGTAGAAAACTCTCATGATACTTGAAAGCTTAGTGAGTACTTCAGTCTATCATATAGTGAGACTTTATATATTTGAAGTAGAGACTTATGTTCATCTAAGTTGATATTTCATTTGAAAGCTAGGACTTATATCCTAATAACATAAGATTGCTAAAATGCCTATGAGATAAGGATTTATACCAATAGCAAAGGAAAAATGAGCTACATTTGAACCTATGTCTAATAGTGTTCTAGCATAAGTTAGAAACTTGACCTAAATGTACTAAGTAAAATGGGATATGCTGGTTCACTTTCACTAAAGAGAGTGAGCCAATTCTGACTCTTCTAAACTTACAACTGCTTGGAGTAGCTGCCAGCTAACACCTCCACCTCCAACGATTCAAAAGCATGTGAGCAGGTCTTATGTAGATCAAGATGGATAGACTATTATTTATTAAGAATGAATATAGAATTTTAAACTCACTCTCAAAGAAACTAGATGTTAACTGGTATAAAAATCATGCCTTAGACTAATGCAATAAAATTTACAAAATTTATTTAATTTTTACTTGACATTTTTGACTCAAGCCTTGGGAAGGTTTATATCTACATGCATGATGAAATAAAGTTATTGGCTAAATTAGAGAGAAGATATTTTCTCCACCATAAAAAATTTCTCTTACAAGTTAAGTCATGTTCTTTATCATACAAGAGTGGAGGCCCCCTATTTGCAAGAAAAGGGATAATTTGAATGCATGATAGTATAACATACAACAAAGAGCTAAGGGTTGCTAAATTTTATTTTTAACTTGATTAAATTCCTAGTTTAAGGTGAGGTTATGAGCTATTAAAATTTTAATTAGAGTTGATTAATGAGGTTAAAATTTAATTCCTTAAAGAGCTTACCTATCCAAACCATATATCAGAATATCAAAATTTAAAAAATTAACTTAAGAAAAGAATGGCATTTCTATTGCACAATCAATGTAAACAAATCAAACAATTATCATCAATTTAAAGAATAAAAGGCTGGTGCAGTTGGGTACTGTCGTACATCATAGAAAAGAAAAAAAGATGGGTAGTAGAGCTTTACCCTTATACAACTCGGATTACAATTATAATTAAACGAAACTATGGGGGTCTTTAATATGCATTTTCATCTTCATGAATTGGGCACTCCAAGCATCATAGGGAATCCCAAGTCAAGACTTTCCAACCACTACTCACCCTAAATCCCATAGTTTCAATCCTAAACTTATCACAAAAAAATACATTTTTATGAAAATTGAAATCTAACTACACTATAAAACAAAGATCAAATGAACATACATACATACCAATCAGTTATATTTCATACATTTAGGTTTAGCACCCTATCTTGGGTCACCAAGCCCACATATCATAATAGATTATGCTAAGGAACTTAAGCAGACCTGCAAGCAAAGACCTTTATAAATTTTATTATAGTGACCCCTTAAACAAATTTTCCCACTTGAAAATAATGCTAGTCTAATGATACCATAACATCCAAATTATTCATATACACTCTGACATCCAATCTAAAATGTTACATCACAAAATAAAGAATCAATCCATAACAAATTACCGCCCTAACTTAATTTTAGTATTGATGACATAGCATTTTAGAATGTGTGCTAGGGTTAGTGTAGTATGACAAAACTAGACTTTGATATTTGAATTATGATGTGGGAATGGGTGTTTAACTCTTATCATTAAAGGGTAAATTCAATTTAAGTGGTTAATGATTTTTTAAAATGAATTTTAGATTTTATTTTATTGCTTTTGGTTTCACTTAAATTTAGAGTTTTAAAGAGTAAGAAGTGGAATAAAGTCCACTTCCAACCTTAACCTTAGGTTGAACCTAAAAATAAATTTTATATCTTCTAATCATCCTGGTGAAACATTAATTTTTTTTATTAAGTCTTATGTTTGGATTCAACTTAAATGTCATTATAATAATATGAAAGTCATCTTAAGATTAATGGATTTAAATTATAGTTAATTTGGTGGCATTTTTTTACCTTATTTCATCACTCTTAATAGTCATTTAATTATTAACTAATTTAAAGAGGTAATTAGATTTAATGTATATATGTATCATTTGGAATTTCCATGCATTGATGCATGAATGAATTGATATGTTTTACTTATTAATATTTAATTCAGGATTTAAAGATATATGCACATCTAATGTATGCATGAATTTTGTTGAAAAGATGATTTAGGAATTTCTTATACATAAATACACACATTTGTACGTTAAACTTATACAAGTATGTTTCATTGTTAAACCAGAGGAGTGAGGTAATCTAAAAGACCCTCTTGGGTCTACTTAAAGTTTGGCGCTATCAAGATGTCTAGACTATACTTGTTTATATATATATATATATATATAAATTAACAAGTATGTAATCTAGACATCCACACAGATCTAAGGGGGGTATTTATTAAAGTGATTGTGTGCAGCATTAAGGCATGATGTACTATTTTAGAAGATAGAAACATCACCCTACAATGGACCTAATCACCTAATAATAACTCTTAAGGCATATGGGTCTATGTAAATACCATAGATCTTTCCCTTAGTTTACATGGAGAAGTAAAGCATAGTTTATTTTATGTCGGGTTCTTTAGTTCCTTATGGAAGCAAGCTCCTATAGTTAACCACATCTTAAGAAATGAGAATTTTCTAAGAACACTCTTGATTGAAGTAATTAATAAGTATCTCCAAAAATTTCAAAGCTAGACTATCAAAGGATTAGGTACTTGTCAAAAATCAAGTGGGAAAGTTCAAATGGAAAGACTTATTTTCAGATTCCATAAGAAGATAAGTAAGGAGCACCCAAGATACTAGGAAGCCTGGTGGATACTTTGATCTACCCTATAATGAGGCTTTACATTTTTGAAAGAGAGAATTTACTTTTTGTTTAAGTTAGAATTTTATTAGAATGCTAGGGCTTATATTTCAATAACACAAGATTGTGAAAATGTCTAAGAGGTGAGGACTTGTACTCGTAGCTCGAAGGAAATAAGTAGCCTCATAATATAAATCTAAAATGCTTTAGCACCAGTTAGAAGCATGACCTAAGTCTAATAAACAAAATGGGATATAATGGTTTACCTCCATAAGAGAGAATAGACACATCTTGACTCTTTTAGACTTACAACCATCTGGAATGGTCACCAGCTAACACCTCCTACACTTTGAAGCCATATGAGCTAGTCTCATGTAAATGCAAGATAGACATGCTGTTATTTAAATAAAAAGGAAGCTAGAGTCCTAAACCCCACTCCCTAACAGACTAGATAATGCTTGGCATGCAGATATGACATTAGATTAATGTTAAAAATTTACAAGTTTTTATGATCATTTGACACATTTATTTTTGGACCAAGGCTTAGGACAATTATGCCTATATGCATGTTGACCTCACTTTTGGAATGAGCTCTTAACTTCTCCATATTAGGCATAGTACTCCTCTAGACATTAAGAGTTCCTTAGTCTTAAGACACTTCTAGTGATTATGTGAACACTTAATATAACCTTAGAGACTTAGAAGAGTTAGCCATAGGAATAGGTTATGCCTTAGGGGTATTAGGAAGACTTGCCTACCCTATAGCTTAAACCAAATCCTTGCTTCCCTCCTTCAAACCAATTCCAACTTAATTGAATTTCTCAAATCATGAGTCAATTCCAAATCATGTCTTAAATCAATTCCAACTGAATTGATTTTCTCAAATCATGAATCAATTCCAACCCAGTTGATTTTCTCAAATCATAAATTAATTCTAAATAAAATGATTGAAACCCATGATTGAATTCAAATCCCAAAATCTCTCATAAGCCCTTTGTTTTCATCTTATGGACTTAGCTCAACCCAAATCCAAATCACTCCAAACTCAAAAGATTTCCTTATAACCCATTTATATTCTCATTTATATTCACAAATATAAATGAAGTATAAATTCAAATAACCAAAACTAAATCTAAAACTAAACCAAAATTCAATTTACATCTTTCAAGCCAAATTCTTGAACTTAGCCAAATCATTCTCAAATAAATCCGAACCTTTAGATTTTGTCTTCAGGCAATCATTCCTTCAATGACATGCCCAAATATAAACATAAACTACAATCACCAAACCAAAATCAAACTAACCCAAGTCAAACCCATATTCACCTTTTTGACTTAAAATCATCAAATGAATCAAAACCCATTTGACTCCAAATCACTTGCAATTGGATTTATATTTATATCATAAGTCCATATGTGAGTTCAACCAAACCTAAATCAAGCCTTGATCAAGCCAATTGACCCATTTAGTCTCACTTGACCCAAAGTGACCTAAAGCACCTCTTTGAGCCAAATTCTAATCCAACCTAAATTAGATTGGACTAAGCTCATCTAAGCCTCACATTAGGATCAACAATCATCCTAGAATGATCAATCACTCAAATTGGGTCAAACCAAGTCAAACATTGACCAAGTCAACACTTAGCCCAAATGAAACCTAAACAAGCTAAAATTCACTATAAGCCAAATTGATTGAAACCATTGATCTAAACCAATCCATAATCACTGATTGAACTTGACCAAGCCATCAATTGAGCCAAACTAAGCCTAATGGGCCACTTGTCCTAAGTTGACCCAAATTGACCTAAAAAGTCAAAATGGGTCAAATCTTGATCTAGGCCAGATTGATTGCAACCAATGGGTCAAATCAATTCTAAATTGATTGTTGAACTTGTCCAAAGCTTCAATTTACCAATTGGACCCAACCTAGCCCAATTAACCATGAACCCAACTTGACCTAAAAGGTCAAATCAACTTGAAATCAAACCAAACCAAAATTGATTAAAATCAAAGCTTGCAATACATTTCAAATGATCAACCAAGCCTAAACTAACCCATGACCTAACCCAATTGGGTCAAATGGGTCAAATTGGTCAACTTGACCCATTTGACCTAAATGAACCTAAATGAACCAAAACTAAATATAAACCAAATTGAACCAAACCAATGATACCCATAGGCTCCAAATGATCATTTGAACTTGACCTAACCCATGGTTTGACCCAATTTGACCAATTGGTCAACAAAACCCAATTTGACCCAACTTGACCTAAATGGGTCAAATTGAACCAATTCAAACCAAATGAACTCCAAATCACTTGAAATTTGGCCCAACCCATTTTTGAATTATTTCAAATATGCCCAAATAGAAATCATGGCCAAATGACCACTTTGCCTTTAGGTCAAAGGGTATCCTATGACCAAATTCACTTGGAATTTGGCCAATTCTATCTTAAGTCCACTTGACATCCTTCTAGTGGTCCACTTGGACACCAAAGAGGGTGGTGAACATGACCTAATGAGCTTGGGTCAGCCACCACCCAACCCAAGGCCAAATTGACCCCTCTAATGGAAATTAAGCACTTGGATCACCAAATACACTCACCTAGCACATGGGCACTCACTCTCTTCCACTCTTCAGCCTAAAACGACCCACATGGGGTGTTTTGCAACTCAAACTGTGAACCTAATCTCACCCATTGATAAAAAATGGTATTTCAGCATTCCACCATCCGATCCAAGGAGGGGGAGATATACTCCCCCTCATTCCCACTCAAACCACAGGCATTCATTTCCACAGAGCTAAGGAGATGAAATCAAACTCTCCCCAAGCATTTCCAAGCCATTCCTGAGCTCCCCCATTTCTTCTTCTCGATTTTGCTCAAAGTCAAAATAGGGGAGGTCAATCAATCCCAATTCATTCAATTCTCCATCAAAATCAAATTAACCTTGCACACACCCTCATTGGACTTCATCGAGCTCAACTAAGTTGTTTCCCAAGTCTCCAAGCCACGTGAAGCATCACCTTGATCAAGGCCAATCACCATTGAAGGGGAGCTTGGTCAACTAAGCAATCCACTCCAAATCAAGATCCAATTCTTTCAATAAGGCTTCGTCTCTACTAGACGAAGCTACCTCCTTCATTGAAAGCGCCGGTGATGGCCTCCGATGAGGTATGCCATTGAAACCGACCTAAGGATAAATTTTGGTCTTTTGTGAGAAAAATTATAATCCCATCAAATCTTGACCGTTAGATACATTGCTTGTGCTTCTCTGAAGGTGTGGGGTGAGTTTGAACTCCATTCAAGCTCGGGTGAGCTCAGATCGAGCGACGATCAACGAACAACATTCATCTCTCACCGCTTGGGAGGAGACATATCACACACTTTCCATTCTGCATGATTGGAACAGACGGTTGTGATTAGATCCCCCTCTGATTTAAGCCTAAATTACGGGATTAATCTTGGTTGTCCGATCTTAGATCGGACGACCCATGGAGAAAGTGCGTTCGCCACCGGCATACTCAACAAGCTGATGTGACAACTTAAATACCCTATCCCATCGCGCCACGTGGAAAGCATGTTGCGTCACCGTGGCAGGGATTAGGGGTTAACAGAATTTATTTTTAATGTTGAAATTTTTAAAATTCATAACTAATTATAGAAATATTCAAAATTACAAACTCATGCTCATTTTAAAGATAATTCAAAGGAAAATAATATAAAATTAAAATCAATTAATTTTGAATAGTAGTTTTCACTTAATTTGAGTTTTATTGAAAATATAATTAGGCTAATTACTCCTTAATTACTTCAGCAATTAATTTCAAACTTCCTAAGGTTGATTAGTGTGATGATCTCTGCCTCCCATGATTTTCTTGGAATATATTGTTGGATTAATTAGGGGAATTGCTTATTTCACCCCTAATCACTTTCTTAATTAATTAAATGATTAGTTAACCTATTAAACAATGATAAATTCATTAATTAAGCTTGCTAATTATTGTGAAATAGTGAATGGACTTAGGGAATGAGATTTTGATTTCTTTTCCAATCTTTTCACCTAAGTTTATTTCATTTGGATAAGCACTTAATTAATTTACAAATTAATTAATGACTTAATCACTTCATTAAATAGTTCAATTAATCAAATTCTAAACCAAATCAATCCAGAACTTAATCACTTAATCTTGGGTAGATTCTTAGGTGTTCAATAACCTAAGAGACTTCAATAAAAATTATAATCAAACTACATGTGTAGGATGGTTATGAAAGTATTTAGTTAAACCCTTTAGCTTAATTAATCAATAATTATGCACCAATTGCATTAGGCCCATTTATTTCTTAGGTTCATTGCTGATTTAAATTCCATGTGATTGCACATCATATGTTGGCTCATAATTATTTGAATAATTATATTAAAGTGGTATAGGTAAGGGGTAATTATTGGATTTAATTCATACCTTAACCTAAATTAAATATAAAATCAACCTAATTGTTCTAAAATTAAACTAAACCAATTCACACATGTGGGAAATAAGTTAGGACCAGCAAACCCATTTCATATTTCCTAAGTCAAATCAAATTCAAAAATAAAAATCTTCTTAAAGAATTTTGGTTCATTTTAAATAATCCTATTTTATATGATTATCCTTAAGAAGTAATTAGGGTGAGTGAAGTCATGTGCTTACATCCCTTTATTTCTTTCCAAGCATGCTAAATGTTGTTTGTCATATGAAATCATGCATTCATTTCTTTTGAAAAATCAATTAAATAGAATGTTATCCTTTTATGTCAAATTGCATGTGGTGGTTAAAATTAAGAATATGAGTGGCTATTATCACTATTAAACAAAAAATTATTTCCAAAACCTATAAATTAAAGATTATGAATGAAGTGATGCTACTTATAAGTACTTATAAGCTTGCATGTGATTATAGCATAAGATGTGTTTTATGTTGTTTTCTTCTCTTCCCTTAACATGGATTTGAATAGGATTTACAAAGTGTATAGTTTATTTGAAAAGAACACAACACTTGTTTAAATCTATTCCTATGCATTTCTATGTTATGACTTAAGAAGGATCCTCATATTTACACATGTAAATTATACAACCAAATCAAACATAATCTTTTGCATGATTCTTCATCCATTTGTTTCTTTTTGTACATCTACATGTATTTAAGAAAAGTGGTATATTTATCTGGACATCCCGGGGCAGCGAGGCTTTAAGTATCCCTAAGTAGGTCTTGTACCTTACGCCCCTAGTGTAGAAAATAATAGCGTCATACTCACTTATGACTTTTTATACATGTGAATGTGCATTTTGTTAATGGATGGAAAATCTCCCTTTTTTCTACATAATAAAGACATGCATCAATGGAATATCCAAATTTTCAAATCATATCGCTTAGCATTCATCATCAAAGTATGCTAAAGTTTGCATTGCATATGTAGGTATGCTTAAGATTATTCATATGCATGGTATACATGGTGGAATGAAATAAATGGTTGTGTGTCATGTGATAATAATCCACCTTAACTAATCCTAAGATGCCTTTCTTATGAAATAGGGCTATTTAGAGTAAATCTAAACTTAAAGTTAATTAAAACACATAATAAAACATTCACTAAAGGTAATTCATCAATCAATCTACCTTAGAAATGTTTTAAGGTAGGGTTGAAAGAGAAGTTCTCTTCTCTTTTCTTCTCTTCACAACATTTAATAACTAAGTGTAGGTTCATTCAAACCAAATCAAATCATCAATTAAAATTGACAAATCAATCATAAAATGAACCTTCACTTAGAAAGTTTCAATGGAAGCTAAGACATGCCATACAAGGCTATTCTAAGTCTCTATTTCTATGTTATGTTGGGATGATGTGGTGATGCGGATGTTGGGCGATATTAGCCTAATCATGCTTTTTGTAGGGGGTTATGCTTAAGGACTGTCGTAATAAAAATATAAGTGCTTTTGCTGTGCAGGTTGCTTATAGCCCCAAGCATAACCCAAATTAGGACATGTGGACTTGGTTACCCATGTGTGGGGTGCTAAGTCCAAATTATTCTTGCTTGGGTTGTGTGGTATGTTTAGCTAATCTCTATTTTGCAAGTTTAGTTAGATTTATTTTTCCCTTCTTGATGTAAATTTTGCAATTGAAATTTGGAATGAATGTTATGGGGGGAATTAAGGTGAACATTGGTTATAAGACCATGTCTTATGTACCATGTGAAGCCTTGGAGCAAACTACATCCCAAATCAAATCAAAAAGAAAAAAAATGAAGGAAGAAAGAAATGAAAAAGGAAGAAAAAAAAGAAAGAATGAAGAAAGAAGCCCCCCCATAACATGAATTCCTTTTAATTATAATCATTCATTTATAATCTGAGTTGTATAAGGGTAGAGCTCGGCTACCCATATTTCTTTTCGGGTTGTGCGGTGGAACCCGATCACATCAGCCTCTTATTCTTTTGCGCTAATTTTATAAATTGATTGATATTTTATTTATGATTGTGCAATTAGGATGACATGACTTTCCTAGTTTATTAATTTCTTGATGGTTGTTGAATGGCCTAGATGCGATTAGACTCTCTGAAATAAATAAATTTTCTATCCAATTAATCAACTCAAAATTAAATTAAATAACTCATAACCTCACCTAAAGCCTAGGATATAAATCAAGATAATAAAAAATTTAGCAACCCCTTAACTGGATGTTGTATGTCTCACATCATGCATAAATGATATTGCTTCACTCTTACTAAAGAAAGGCTTCCACCTTTGCCAGATAAAATGGCTTGACTTTTAAGAGCCATGGTGAAAACACACCTCCTTATCTTTGATTTTGGCCCATAACCAATCTTCTCATGCATTAGGCATATGATATCCCATAATATGTGTCAAATAATAATGCCTAAAAATCAAAATACAACTTAATAAAATTTGCATTAGATTAAGTTATTATTCATGCTCTTCACGATCTAGTCTCTTAGGCAGTGTGTTTAAGGATTTAGTCTTCTTTCTAAATAAATAAGATCTTAGCCATCTTGCAAAGCATAAGACTTTCCTACATGTATTTATAATCAAAGGAGGAGTTAGTTGGCAACCACCCTCAGGTGATTGTAAGTCCAATAGTCGGGCGGTTTACTCTCTCTTGTGGAGATAAACCATATACCCATTTTCAACTTAGATTTAGGTCATGCTTTGGACCTTGCCAAAGCTCTTTAGATTTAGGATCCGAGGTTGTTGTTTCCCTTTGCAGTCTATAAGCATAAATCCTCACCTTTTAGGCATTTTCATGATCTTGTTTTATGGAATTGTAAGCCCTAGATTTCTAATAAAAATTTAACTCAAATATATAATTCTTCTCAAATTTCAAAAATATAAAGCCCAAGCATAAGATAGTTTGGGATGCTTACTAGGTTTCGTAGTATCACGAGTATCCCCTACTCATCTCCCTTTGGTTTCGATAGTAACTCCCTCTTTTTGATCAATCTCACTTGATTTTTCCAAAAATAACCAATTTATTGATAGTTCTATCTTTAAAATCTTTGGAGACAATAATCATTAACTTTAATTGAGAGTATTCTTAAGGAATCTCATTCTTTAAGATGCAATTAACTATGGGTCTTGCCTCCATAGGGAACTTAACGAACCCGGTTTAAATAAATCCTGCTTTACTTTTCCATGTAAACTAGGGAAAAAAATCTCTGGTATATTCGAAGACCCATTATCCTTAAGAGTCCTTATTAGATGAATAAGTCCATTGTAGGATGGTGAGATAGTATATCATTCCTCAATGTCACACCTGATCACCCTAATGAGTACATTGTGGATATTCATGGTGTCCCACCAATAACATTTTTCAATATCCATATTGAAAATAAAACACCACAAATTTTTTTGGCGACTCTGCTGGGGAGGGTTCCTCTCTCCATCTTTGGTTAATGATCGTTGTCTCCAAGTGTCGATAGTGGATTTGTATTTCATATGCATCCGAGACTATCGTTCTTTTTTGTTGACACTTAGCTCATTTTATTCTTAAGCTAAGCTAGCCAACATCCTTTAGGTTTTAGGACCTCACTCCATGTAGGTCTTAAAACCCCTATTTGGTCCCCCAATAAGAGAAAATAAAATTTAATAAAAAGAGATTACTAAAGACCTTTTTGAACCTCCTTACCATCTCTATGGTAAGGAAAAGTTCATTCCAAAAATAAAGAATAATAAATCCTTTATAAAAATATCACTTTTTAAGAGCACTTTCCAAACAAACCCACATAATAAAATACTTGCAGAAAAAGTTTCACAAAAAATATATATAACTCAACCTCATCTAACAATCTTCAAGATTGTGACATGTAGGATCCTTTCAAAATCTAAATCATCTTTTCAAAAAGTGTATATTTGAAAATCAACATCTTCATTCAACATACCGAAATTTATTGAATGAAGATCTAATTTCCAAATAAAATCATATCATAAAATTGAAATTCCATTTCAATAATATCTCACATATGTTAAAGTTGGAGTTTCTTCTTTTTCAAAAAATTACAAATTTGAAGATAAGCCTCTTCAATCAGTATATCCAAATTTGTTGAATGGGGGTTTTATTTCCAAAATAAAACCACACCATTTGAAATTCCACTCAACACATTCCACATGTGTTAAGTTAGAATATCCTTCTTTTCAAAAAAGCAATAATCACACACAAAAATTCATCTTTGAAAAATAAAATATAATTGACTTCCATTTTACATACCCAAATTTGTTAAATGGAAATCTACTTTGCAAAATCATGAGAATCAAAATACATTGGAATTCCATTTGACATACCCAAATTTGTCAAATGAGAGTTTCATTTTTGAAAAAGAAAATTGAAAAAATAAATTGAATTCCATTTAACACACCATACTTGTTAAATAGAAATACCTCCTTTCAAAAATAACGCAAAATCAAAACAAAAAAAACCAAACACATTTGGACTTTTTTTAGCATACTCAAATTTGCTAAGTAAAGATCCTTTTTTCAAAATAAAAACACAAAAATCAAACACATTTTGATTTTTATTTAGCATACACTAATTTTATAAGTAAAGATCATCTTTTCAAAATAATAATAAAAAAAACCAAACACATTCGGACTTTACTTAGCATACACAAATTTGCTAAGTAAAAATCTCATTTTCAAAATCAAAACAAAAATTAGATTTGGGCTTTGTTTAGCATACATAAATTTGCTAAGTAAAGATTCCATTTCTAAATTCACACATGATACACATCATGGGCAAACAAGCAAAGAAAAAAAAATTTTCAAACAACTCATTTAGCATCCACAAAATTACTAAATGAGTAATCCCAAACAAAATCAATTGATCCTCTATTTAACATACTCAAATTTGTTAAATAAAGGGTCCCCAAACATAAAAATCAAATTCAAATATAAATCAATGGAAGCATCAAAATTCAAAATATTTGAACCCATTTCTAACATACACAAATTTATTGAAAGTGGATTCTAAACTCAAAATATTTTCTCCAATTCATTCAAAATCTCTATCCTAAATTCAATGACCCCCACTTAACACATTCAAATTGTTGAGTGTGTGTTCAAATTCCAAAGCAAATTTTAAAAAAGTTAGCAGAATATCAAGATAGAAATTTTGATTTGAGTTTGTTTCCAACAATTGTAGTGTTCCAGTTCAGCAAGCTTTTTCTCAAGTTCAGTACAATGCAAATGGATGCTCAGAAGTATGTGTTCACCTTCCCCTTTAGGATGGATTTGGCCTTGGATCAGGCCAACCTCTCCCAAACTGATTTTGCTCATCTGATACACTTTGGCTGAGGATTTGAGGGGCGGGATCTTGTGAGGGGCAACCCTCACTATCGCAGAATATGGTGAGGGTGCCAATCATCCATATTAAGATGCCTGCAGATTTTGAATTTCCCTCATTGAAGAGGAAGCCGATAGAGGTTCCCATAGTAGCATGCCGTATTAGTTGTTCCCCTGATGCAGACTGGTACCTCTAGCTTCCTCTGAGGGGAAGGCTACCCTGGCTTCAGGGATAGTCTCCCCTACCTTTGAGATAGGGTCTTGTTCCCATACTGCTCCACCCAATAGAACTCAGCACCACAAGATCAAGCGACATCTTTTGTGCATAGCCAAGGAGATGGAAGCAGTCTCTGACATTACAGTAGAGGAGTTAGCCAGGGTTATTTCTCCTTTACTTACCCAAAAAAAGTTCCATCCTCTTTCCAGTTCTAAAGGGGAGGAAGGTGTTAGAAAGATCACAATATCACCCCACCTCCTGTTCATTATGAGACACCTACCAGAGATAGAAGGAGGTCGTATGTTGGCCTTAGGACAGTTCTATGCCAAGTTGGTGGGGCTTATGTATGATCAGTCCATGCCCGTTCAATTTACGATTATTATCGGATAGGTGAGCATATCTAGAGAGGGCGAGAGGCCGTGTATCGGTCATGTTACTAGTTGAGAGAGGCAAAAGGCACGCACAGACCTCCACTCATAGATTTCCCCGATTGGTGTGTTACCAGCGTTAATCACACTGATAGTATTCTATTGATTGGTACTACCCATCATGGGAAGAGAGCCCCCGCACAAAGGGAGTTAGTGTTGTCTCCATCACACCGATCTACTCCACGTCCGCCAGCACTAGTGCAGGTCCCATCTTCTACAGTTCCATATAAAGCCATGAAAGAAGCATCAGGGGAAAAGAAAGTCCCATTGGTGATCTAGCTATGACCAAGAGATCCCATTTCATCTATGCCGTTGATGAGGTGAGACCGAGCTCTCCTACTCGACCTCCTACTTTAGTTGTAGGGAAGAGGGAGTGGTAACCTCGTAGCATTGTAGTCATGCCATCACCACCACCACCTCAACAGATCATGGAAATAGTAGCAGTAGAGGGAGAAGGAGACTGTTCCATTATCTCTATAGCAATAGATCCTCCCAGGAGCAGCACTCCACCTATGGTGGGTGACAACCATGAGCATGTATCCTCCAATGAGCGTAACCCTCTCAAGGTTATCATTCCAGTAGCAGGGGAGGTCAGATGTATCTCTACTCATGAACATGATCTCACCACGGTAGCCACAAGCATTTGTGCTTGCACAGTTGACCGCTCCTTAGATGATATCGTAGCACAGTATCTCACTAAGAAGAGAAAAATCTTGGGGCATGACTGGTTTGACCTCAAGGAAGAGAAGGTTAGCTTTGATCCTAACAAAGATGATTTGTTTTAAGACTCAGCAGAGGTGCATATGGTTAATACAAGGGGTTCCTTCCTTCAAGACCATTAGAGTTCAGAAGGTGTTGCAACCGAACAAGACGATACAACCTATTCGATACAGCCTATTCCGAAGGATGAGCAAATTGACAAGATGAGAAAGAGGCTTGAAGATTTTCTATCGGTAGTTGTAGCACTTCAAAATCAAGCTCCAACAGCACATCCTACCATTGTGGAGATTGGATTGACTGAATGCATGTCCTGGATCAAGAGTTCACCTCAGGTTGGCAGGCGGTACTTTGTATAGGGAGGTAGTTGACAGTATCTCCATATAAGAAAAAAGATATCAAACTAATGGCTGAACAACAAGTGAAAGAAGCACTGGCGCAAGCCTGAGGTAGTTCATCATTTTCGAAGGGTAGACCCTACCCAGAGGAATTCGATACTATCCAATATCCTAAGGGTTTTGTGCCTCCTTCTTTCAAAAGCTTTGAAAACAATAGGAACCCTTGCAGTATAGCATAGTTCATGGCGAGCTATTGCAATGCTGGTGGTAGCGATGCATTCTTGTTCCATCTCTTTGTCAGCAGCCTAGCAGGTCTAGCTTTTGATTGGTACACTAAACTCCCAACAATTTAGTGAAGATTTTTGCTGAGTTGGAGCAACTCTTTGTTAAAAGGTTTGCTGGAGCTCAATCAAGGGTAATTGTGGGTGATCTCGTTGTAGCACAACAACACCCCGGTGAGTCCCTCGTTAATTATATTCTAAGATGACATATTTTAAGCTAAAATGCGAACCGCAGCTGTCTGAACAACATGCTATTAAATTCTACTAAAGAATATTCATGGCATGAATGTAAAGGTTTCACCATTTATGAAAATTATAAGTGTATACTTCCTTCAATATATGGATAAAAGGTAAATGCTATTTATGATTTCAATAATTACATAATGATAGTTTATTTTTAAGATAAAGTGATATGGATCAAAAAAAGAATTCTTATCAAAAAAATGGAAATTCAATGGAGATCTTAAGATACTAGGGATAAAGCCATATGGTTCTTTTACATTTTTAGATGAATTAATTTATTTGGTTGAATTTTATTCTTATATTCCATGACATAAGTAAATGGAATGCCAAGGGAGAGACTTATGTTAAAGAGTAATAGAATAAATTTGGGAATTTTTGAAAGACATTAAATCTAAGTAAAGGTGTGGTTTATACAAGGGGATAAACCTCTTACTAATGATGGCCAGAATAATTTCTCCTAATTTTTTAAAATGTAGGCAAGTCTTATTTATGCAGAAAAAGGTTGTTATTGTTTAGAAGAGACTAATCCTTAGACACACTCCATAAAGAGACTAGATCATGTAGGGTATGCTTTTAATGACTTAAATCTAATGCAAATTTTCATATGTTTTATTTTCACTTTGGACAATTATTTGACTCAGGCTATATAATTCATATGAATAATGCATGAGAAATAGATTATGGGCCAAAATTAGAGAGATAAGGAGGTGTGTTTCCACCTGGCTTTCACAGGTCAAGCCAAGTTCTTTGGCAAAGGTGGAAGCCCTCCGATCAAGAGTGAATCAATATGCTTTTTATGCATGATATTAGATAAGAAAATACACATCCAGCTAAGGGGTTGCTAATTCTTTTATCTTGATTTTGGCATAGGCTTTAGATGAGGTTATGAGTTATTTATTTTTAATTTAGAGTTGATTAATTTGGTAGAAGATTTATTTTTTCCTAAGAGCCTAATCGTCATCTAGGCCATGCATCAAGCAAGGAAGAAACTAAGAAAAGGATGCCATTTTAATGCACAAGCTAAACAAAACATCAAACATTTTATAAAGATAACACAAAAGAATAAAATGCCATTTATGGTCGGGCACCACCGCACAAACTTGAAAATAAATTGGGTAGCCAAGCTTTACACTTATACAACCCAGTTTAAGTGAATTAATTACAATTAAGCAAGGAATTCATGTTATGGGGGTCTTCATTTCTTCTTTTCTTCTTTCTTCTCTTCTTCTTTCTTCTCTTCTTCTTTCTTCTTTCTTCTTTTTCCTTCTTTTGGATGGTTGGAAGGTGGATGCTCCAAAGGCCTCACATGGGACATAAGATGAGATATTATGACCAATGTTCATCCTAATCCCCCATAACAATCATTCCAAAATTTAATTGCAAAAGTACATGAAAAGGAAAAGTAAATCTAACTAACACCTACAAAATAGAAATTAGCTAAACAAACCATATAATTCCCAAGCATGTATAATGAACTTGGCACCCCAAGAACAAGTCCACCTGGCCTATTGGATTATGCTTAGGAGTATAAGCACCTGCACAACAAAAAAATTTATATTTTTATTTATTACAGCGCCCCTTAAGCACAATCTCCTGCAAAAAATAATGGTTATTCTAAATTATCCTACCATTCATTCTATGCACATTCACTCTAAAATCCAGAATAAAACATAACATCACAAAATAAAAGAAAACATCAAACCATGCACCGACCTAACCTAAAGCTAGAAATGGTGACTTAGCCTAATGTGTGTGCTATGTAAGATTTGTGTAGTATGCTTAGCTATGGCTTTAAGGTTTAAATTTTCTAAGTGTGAAAATGTTCAACTTAGAGGATGGTTTCAATTGAAGTTGTTTAATTATTTTGGGTTAATTTTATTTTGTATTTTGATTAGTTTTGAGTGAATCCTACAATTAATTACTAAGTTGTAAAGAAAAAAAGAAAAGAAAAGAGAACTTCTCTTTCCTTCCCTACCTTAATTAATTTCTAAAGTAGGTTCATGTTTGGTTTTGTTTAGTGAATGTTTTATTATGTGTTTTAAGTAATTCTAAGTTTAGACTAACTCTAAACAAACCTATTCAAAAGGAAAGATATGTTAAGATTAAATATAGCGAACTAATATCACAAAACATACATCACTTCATTTCTTTCCCAATATTCATAACATGCATATGAATGAATCCTAAGCATACCTATACATGCAAATGGGAATGCTTAGCACACCTTAATGATGGATGCTAAGTAGTATTACTTAAGAAAATCTGAATGCTTTATGATGCATGATTTTCATTAAGTAGAAAAATAGGTATTCTTTCATCCTTTATTCATATACACATGTGTATGTATGAAAGACATAGGTGAGTATGACGCCATTTTTAGCACTAGGGGTGTAAGGTATATGACATACTTAGGGCTACTTAAAGACTCGCAATCCCGGGGTTGTGCAGATTAATATACCACTTTCCTTAAATACATATGAATGTACAAAAGAGATCAATGGAAGAAGAAAGATGCAAAGTTTATGTTTATTTAATTTTTGGTTTACTTATGCAATTTATGTGTATGAATGTAAAGATCCTTCTTAAGTTATAACATGGAAGAGGATAAGAATAGATTGTCAGCAAGTGTTATATTCTTTTAAAGGAACTATACATTTTGCAAATCTTATTCAAATCCATGTTAAGAGGAAAGAAAGGAAGCAAACATAATACACATTCTTATATTTATATGCAAGCTTATAGATAAAGCATAAGTAGCATACCTTTTAGTTTTGGTATTTGATTTATAAGTTTTCAAAAATAATTTTAGATTTAATAGTGATAATAGCCATTCATATTTTTACTTTAGCCAAAACATGCAATTTAACATAAAGGAATTTAAAAGGAATGAGTGCATGATTTTTGTATGACACACATATTTAGCTTGTTAAGAAAGAAATAAAGTGATGAAGGCAACGTAAACTCATTCACCCTAATTAATTCCTAAAGACATTCCTATGAAATAAGAAAGTTCAAAGTGAATCAAAGTTTGTTTAATATGATTTTTGTTTTGAATTTTCTTTCTATTTGATCTAGAAAATGCAAAAGAATGTTTGCTGGTCCTAACCCATTTCCCCCATATGTGAGTTAATTTAGTTTATTCTTAGGATCATTAAGTGATTTTTATATCTTATTTAGGTTAGGTTGTGAATTAAGTGTGTTAATTACCCCTTACCTACATCACCTTAGCATTCTTAATCAAATAATTATGAGTTAATGATATGACATAAAATCACATAAGGAATTTAAATCAATAATGCACTTAGGAAAGAAAAGGGCCTAATGCAATTGGCTCATGATTAATGATTAATTAAACTAAAGGATTTAATTCAAGTACTTTCATAACCCCTCTCACATGAGTGGGACCTAATTTTCTTAATGTACTGGGTTATTGACACCTAAGCATATACCCAAGATGAATTAGTTAAGTTCTGGAAGGTTTTAGAATTTTGTCAAATTAATTAGGTAAGTAATTAGTGGATTAATCCTTAATTAAGCTTGGATTAAGGAAGATGGAGGGGGTTTAAGGAATAGCTTAAGGGAAATGTCTCAAAATTATTTCATAAACCTCCTATTCTCTTAAAGAAACCTTAATACACTCAATAAAGATTAAACCATTATAATTAGTAGCTTAATTACATTGGGAGTAATTAGGAATGAATCCAATAATACCTAATTAATCTAATTCCCCAAGTTAGGGGGAGGAAGTCATCCCACTAAATACACATGTAAAGTTTGAGATTAATTAATGGAATAATCAGAGAGTAATTAGCCTAATTACATTCCAAATAAAACCCAAATTTAGAAAATAATTATGTTCAAAATCCATCAAAATCAATTTTATAATATTCTACATTCAATTATCTTTTATATGCAATTTATTTTATATTTTTTGTCTGATTTTTTTACACTTAGATATGAATATTTGAAGTTTCCATAATTAATTAGGTAATTAATCCAAATTCCAAGTGAATTTGGCCAAAATTTACCCTGTGGCCTAAGGGTAAAATGGTCATTTTGCTTAAGTTTCTATTTGAATATATTTGGTATGATTGAAAAATGGGTTGGGCCAAGTTTTAATGGATTTGGAGTTGATTTGATATGATTTGGCTCATGTTGACCCATTTAGGTCAAAATTAGTCAACTTGGGTCAAGTTGACCAATTGGTCAAATTGAATCAAACCAAGGGTTGGGTCAAGTTCATATGACCATTTGAAATGTGTTGGTGGTTTTGGTTTGGTTCAATTTAATTTGTATTTGGGTTTGGTTCAATTGAGTTCAATTAGGTCAAATGGGTCAAGTTAACCAATTTGACCCATTTGACCTATTTGGGTTCGGTCATGGGTTGGCTTAGGTTTCATTGGTCATATGAAATGGTTTGGTATCTTTATTTTCATTCAATTTCAACTTAACTTAATTTTGGCTCAAAGTGACCTTTTAGGTCAAGTTGGGTTCAAGGTCAATTGGGCTAGGTTAGGTCTAGTTGGCCAATTGGAACTTTGGCCAAGTTCAACAATCATTTTGGAATGAACTTCACCCATTGGTTTCAATCAGTTTGTCTTAGATCAAGTTTTGACACATTTTGACTTTTTAGGTCAAGTTGGGTCAACTTGGGTCAAGTGCCCAATTTGGCTAGGTTAGGCTCAAGTGATGATTTGATCAAGTTCAAACATTGGTCATGAATGAATTATGATCAATGGTTTCAATCAATTTGGCCTATGGTGGATTTTGGTTAGTTTAGATTTATTTTGGCTAAGTGTTGACTTGGTCAACCCTTAGGTTTGACTTGATTTGACCCAATTTGAGTGATTGATCATCTTATGATGATTGTCATTCACAATGTGAGGCTTAAGTGGGCTTAGTTCAATCTAATTTGGTTAGGATTAAAATTTGGCTCATAAGAGTACTTTAGGTCACTTTGGGTCAAGTGAGTCTAAGTAGGTCAAATGACTTGGTCAAAGCTTGATTTGAGTTTGATTGAACTCACATATGGACTTATGATTGAAATATAAATCCATTTGCAAGAGATTTGAAGCCAAATGGGTTTTGATTCATTTGACAATTTCAAGTTCAAAGGGTGAACATGAGTTTGACTTGGGTTTGATTTTTGAATTTAGTTTTGGTTTGGTGATTGAAGTTTATGTTTATATTTGGATTCATGATTGAAGGATTGATTGAATCATGAAGAAAAATCAAGAGTTTGGCTTGATTTGAATTTGATTTGGCTAAGTTTAAAATTTTGACTTGAAAGACTTAGGTTGGATTTTGATTGAATTTGAGTTTGATTTTTGGAGTTAGTTTTGGTTGTTTGAATTTATATTTCATCTATATATGTGAATATAAATGGAAATATAAATGGGTTATGAGAAAATTTCATGAATTTGAAGTGATTTGAACTTGATTTATTCTAAGTCCTTAAGACGGAATCAAAGTGACTTAGGAAATATATATATTTTTAATTTGGATTTGAATTTTGGATTTGGTTTGATTGATTTGAATTTATATTTCATTTATATATGTGAATAGAAATGAGAATATAAATGGGTTGTGAGAAAATTTCTTGAATTTGAATTGATTTAGATTGATTTAAGCCAAGTCCTTAAGAGGGAATCAAAGGACTTAGGAAATATTTTGAACTTGGAATTTCAATCAAGAGCCTCAATCATTAGTTTCAATCAAGGGTTTCAATCATATGAGATTGATTTGGATTTGGAGGAAATCAATTAAGCTGGAATTGATTTAAGTTTGACTTGAAGGAAGGAAGTGAAGAATTTGGTTCAAGCTATTAGGGTAGGCAAATTTTCCTAACACCCCTAAGGCATGACCTATTCCTAGAGCTAACTCTTTTGAGTCTCTAGGGCTAGGTTGAGTGTCCACCTAATCACTAGATGTGTCTTAAGGCTAAGGATCTCTTAAAGTCTAAGAAAAGTCATATGTCTAAGATGAAGGAGTTGAGAGCTCATCCTAAAAATGAGGTCAACAAAGGGTGCCCAATAGGTATGGTGTGACTGACAAGGAACACTGCATGTATTGGTGTTGACGAAAATGATTAACAACAATGAACGATCACAAGCACTAACAGAAAAGGATTTACTCCTAAATTAAGGTGTAGAAAGAATCGACAGCTTAGTGCAATATGACTTTACTTATGTCAAAGACATAAGAGAGGGAAGGAGGAATCCACTAGGGATAGAATATGTGAATCTTCCACTAGGGAAACAGGTTTAAGTCATCCATAAGGGGTTGAGAGGTTTGATTTGATTCTCACTAGGGATAAAAATTTGATTTAATTTGTTTTGTTGGTTTAGTTTGTTTGAGTTCCACTGGGGAAGAGGGTTGAATTTGTTTAGTTTTGACTCCATTGAGGGAGGTTGTTTGATTTGTTTCAGATTTTATTATTATTATTTTTTGATCTTGGATAGAGTCTGTTAGTTTGCGATGGGCTCTACTGAGTAGGGGCCATGGTGGTCTTGATCTAGCTCAGGTTTACCAATCCAAAGGGGTATTCCAAAGTAGGCCTATACAACCAAAGGGATGCCTTTTAGTGTGCAATGATCAATTTAGGGAAGAAAGTGCGGGGACTCACATCTTCCACTACAAAAGAACGCTAGGGTGACACATTAGTAAGATAACATGTCCACCCAACCTATGGTTGACTATTGAGAGAATTCCGTTGGGGGACTTAAATCAGCTCAATGATAGTCAAAGATAGATTTCATTTTCAATTTGTTGTTTTAGACTGATCCCTTCGATTTGCGATGGACTGCATTGAGTAAGGGCCATGATGGCCTTGATCTTGCTCAGATTTACCAATCCAAAGGGAGTAGTCTAATAGCCACATAGTAGGATTATCCGACCAAGGGATGCCTTTTGATGTGCAATGGTCAAGTTAGGAAGAAAGCGCGGGGACTCACATCTTCCAAAACAAGGAACCACAAGGGTGATCAGTTGCTTTGGGCAACAAATCAAACCTGACCTAGGGCTGACTATTGGGTGAATGTCGTAGGGGGACTTAGATCCACTCAAAGTTAGTCAAAGATTAATTTTATTTATAGATTTATTTTGATGGATTCCACTAGTTTGCGATGGATAACACTAAGAAGGAGCTTATATTAGCCTAGACCTATCTTAGATTTACTAAACTGAAGGGTGTAGCTTCCCGATCGATGGGAGAACTATCCACCAAAGGAGTTCCTTTCAGTTTGCAATGATTAATTCAAGGGAAGAAAGCTCGAGGACTGACATCTTCCACTACAAAAGACCACTGGGGTGATGGATTGCTTTGGGCAATAAATCGAATCAACCTAGGGTTGCCCGTCAGTTTATGGAAGTCATGCTAGAAAGAATGCGTCATAGTCTTACATCTTCCAAAGCAGAATGACTGCCGGGGCAACCTGCTTGTGATAAGATAGATTGAGCCCGACCTAAGAGCGACTATAGAGTGAGTGTCGACTCAGAGATTTATCTCAACTCAAGTAGTCAGGCAATTCCTACAGGGAGTTCTTCTGACACTGCCTTAAAGATAGAATGCCTGCTTGAGAAAAGGGGCCCTTTTGGGGCTTGAATTCTTAATCCATAAGAAAATATTTATTTGTTTGTTTAGTTTGTTTATCATGGACCTGTTAGTTTGTGAGGGATCAAACTGAGAAGGAGCTTATATCATCCTAGTCCTATATCAGATTTACTAAACCAAGGGAGAATCTGCACATCCACTGAACAAATTCTCCCACCACAGGGGTGGCTATTAGGAAAGGGGGATTGTTCAATCCAAAAGTAACCTAGGTAGTGTCCAAATGGGGTCATGAAGGATGTGATCCAAATAAAGTGACCGCAGGGAGAGGGGCCGCTAAGGCTTGATTCAAAACCTTGGAGAAAATGACATGGCTAGTCATATATCAAATAGGTATTCAGTGTCCAACTCAAGGATAAAGCGCGGGGACTCATATCTGCCAAGAGTGGTGTACTCATCGGGTGAGTCGCTGCCAACATAAAGAACATCAACCAACCTAAGGTGCTCATCGGTTTGCGACAATTAGCCTAGGAAGAAAGCTCGGGGACTCACATCCTCCTGGAAAAAACTTGCAGGGATAGTCTATCTTCTCAACAGGTGATCCACTAGGGAGACTAAAGTGAATGCCACTAGGGGACTTAAATCAGCTCAAACATAGTCAAGAGGAAAGGAGCCTCTAGGAGACTTATCCTAAACCTTGAATATACTCAACCTAGTTAGCATATGATAGCTAGTTCAAGAAGAAAGCTCAGAGACTCACATCTTCTTAAACAAAGTCACCATGAGGTAGCATACTAGCTGGACAGTGAAGTCTACCAAACTAACAAGGTGCTCGTCAGTTTGCATTGATCAAGTCAGGAAGAAAGCACGGGACTCACATCTGCTTGACAAATGACCACTGGGGTGACAGATTAGTGAGGTAGTATGCCAACCCGACCTAGAGTAGCTAATGAGTGAGTGCCACAAGGGGCTTGCTCCCACATCAAAATAGCCTGAGATAAAAGATGTGTGTTTATTTTTGTGCTTGTGTTAAAGGAATAGGATGCCTCTCAGGTTCTCTGACCCCTATCCTAAACACATTGGGGAGTTTGATGAAATGGTGCTACAAATGATAGCTGAAATCCCACCAAGAAAGGATGCCACTTAGGTTTTCTTACTACTAACCTAAACATGTTGTGGCGGATTCGCAAGATAAGTAAACAACACTTCGAAAGAAGAGAAGATTTTGATGAATTGGAATGAAATTTTTTATTGATTGATAGAATTATTTTTCAAACATGATTTATATGGATAATTTTTCTTCAATAGAGCCCATTAATTGAAAGCATCGGGTGTTCCCCCTTACAATCAAAAAACTGATATGATCCTCCTTGGTAGACCTTCTCTATGGCATAGGGGCCTTCCCAAGTGGGTTAAAACTTGCCTCCCATCTTTCGATGGGCAACAATTGGTCTCCTTAAGACTAACACAAGTTCTCCTACTTGGAAAGACCTAGGGCGGACTAGCTTGTTGTGAACTTGAATCATTTTGGCCTTGTATCTTCGAGGTTACCCTATCTATCCTCCAAACCTTGAAATGCAACCTTCAAAATGGTAGGAAATGAGAGTGAGATGAGGAATGGGTAGGCCCACAATGCTTCAACCAACTATTCATGCCACTATCTTTTGGTGTCATCCAATATCTTCTTCAATATCTCGATGAGAGTTTTGTTGAATGCTTCTGGTATGCCATTTGCTCTGGGGTAATAGATGATGGAGTATCTCCAATCTATACCATATCTTCTAGTGAAGCTATTGATCTTAGTGCTCTTGATTGTAGTACCATTATCGGATATAATTCGTCAAGGCACCCCGAACCTATATATGATATGGTTCTTAAAAAATTTGAGCACATGCTGAGCTGTGACCTCTCTGAGTGGGATTGCCTCCACCCACTTGGAAAAGTAGTTTATAGTAGCTAAGATGAATCAGTGCCCCATAGAAGAAGGAGGATCGATCGGACCTATAATGTCAGTACCCCAACACTCGAATGACCATGAGGCCAATGTAGGATGTAGAATGTTGGGTGGTTGATGTAGGACCACACCATGTACGACACACATCTAGCCCACGTTCATGCAGGTAATCATCGAAGGACAGTAGTATCCTAGTCTCTTGATCTTGGCTTTCATCTTTGGATCGATTGATGTGCTCTGCATAGACCTGAATGGACCTCAGTTACAATTCCATGGGCTTCATGTTTATATAAACAATGTACCATATTTGATCAAAGGACCATCAGTACAAGGTGCCATCCATGAGAGCATAGGAGAGAGCTCTCTGTTTCACTTGATGGGCTTGTGAATTTTCTTGAGGCATTTTTCCTTTAGTTAAGTAATCTATGAATGGTTGCCTCCAATCTAGCTCCTCGTCCTTATTGGCAACGATAACCTCCCCTTCAAGAGAAAGTCTCTCGATGAGTTCTGCATCAATAAGGGATAGAACTTTTCTATTTTGGACCCTTATTGAAATGGACTCATCTTCCAGACATGCCAATTCCTTGGCAAGTTTGGCCAAAGCATCTGCTACTATGTTTTCTCCATAGGGAATCTTGTAGATGGTGACCTTAGGGATCTGGGTCAACAGCTTCATGGTGTACTCATGGTAATGAAGAAGCTTGAGCTTGAGAACCTTGTAGGATCTGGCAATCTAATTGATAACCAGTTGAGAATCCCCATAGATGTTGATGCCTTTGACACAAACAGTGATGGCTAACTCTAGACTGGCAATCAAGGCTTCATATTCGGCTTCATTGTTGGTGCAGGGATTAGAAAGATAGTATGAGAATCTCATCACATCATGTTCTGGAGTTAAGAGAACTATTCCTACCCCTGTCTTTCCTGGATGAGTAGATCATGATGCTTCCCCTTTATGAAAAGAAGCTGCACCATCAAAATAGATCTCCCATTGGTGGTTATCAATCTCCCATAAGTTCATGATTTATTCATCCGGGAGGTCATCACTAAGTGGAGAATTAGCAGGAAGTGGGTGTGCTGCTAAGAAATCCGCTAGTGCTTGTCCTTTTACCACATGAGGGGTATAAATGTAATATCAAACTATGACAGGATCATGGACTAGTGTGCCAAACATCTAGATAGCGTTGGCCATGTCATGAGATACTATAGTGGATTGACTTTGGAAATCAAGTCCACCTTATGGGAAAGCATATAATACTGTACACTTTTGAGAGACAAAGATTAAAGCTAGGCAATGTTTCTCAATAGGTGGGTAGTTCACTTCAGTAGGGATCAGACGATGGCTAAGGTAGTAGAGAGCATTCTTCTTCCCTTCGTCATTGGCTTGGGCTAACAAAGCACCAAGAGAGTCATCCAATGCAACAGTGTAAAGGATGAGTGGCCTGCTTGGGATGGGGGCTGCTATAACTAGCAACTAAACCAAATACTGCTTAATATCTTCGAAGGCATGCTGACACTTGTCATCCCACTTGAACTTATCATCCTTTTTGACAAGTGCTAAGAATGACTTGCACCTCTCTGATAGGTTGGAAATAAAGCATCTTAGATATGTCAACTGTCCTTGGAACGATCTGAGTTGTGTTAGACTTTTAGGAGGTAGCATTTCTAAGATAGCTTTAATCTTTTCAGGATCTATTTTTATTCCCCGATGCCGGACAACAAAACCAAGGAACTTCCCTAAAGCTACTCTGAATGAACACTTCAGGGGATTCATTTTGAGGTTGTATTGTCTTAATCATTCGAAAACTACTCTCAAGTCAAAGAGACAGTCTTCACTTTCTTTGCTTTTGACTACTAGATCATTGAAGTAGCACTCAACCTGATGATGGATGAGTTCATTGAAGATATGAGTCATGGCCCGTTGGTATGTAGCACTAGCATTTTTAAGGCCGAAAGGCATGACCCTATGATAATAGATTCTAATCGGGGTTCAAAAAGTAATGTTTATTTATCTTCAGGGGACATCTTGATTTGGTTGTAGCAAGATGACCCATCCATGAAAGAGAACACTGCATGAGATGAGGCGATCTCCACCATTAATTCTAGTATAGGAAGAGGAAACTCATCCTTAGGACATGCCTTGTTTAAGTCCCTGAAATCGACGTAAATGTGAATTTGGCCATTCTTTTTTTTTTAATTGGGAGGACACTGGCTAACCAAGTAGGATATTTTTCTTCCCTGATGAAATCAGCATCGATCAGTTTCTTGACTTTAGAAATGACCTATTGTTCAATTTCTAATCGCATGAGTGTAAGAGCTTGCTTGATAGGGTTTATGGTCTATTGCTAGCTTGTGGGTAATCGCATTTCTTCATAACTCTATGCAAAGCGGTCTTAAACTCATTAAACTCAACTAAGTCATTGGTTTCTTCTTCATTCAACAATGAATTGATGTATG
Organism: Cymbidium sinense; assembly: GCA_021442155.1. NCBI lineage: Eukaryota > Viridiplantae > Streptophyta > Magnoliopsida > Asparagales > Orchidaceae > Cymbidium > Cymbidium sinense. Next base: position 121,211,775 of record CM038219.1, read on the forward strand.
TTGGGCGTGGATTTTCTTTTGTCCTGAGGTTGATTTCTTTGAGCTTGTTAATTATTGAATGGGTCTCCTCTTCAAATTATGGTGGTGCATTCTTGATTTGGAGATCAACTGGATCATCTAAAGTTTCTAAGCATACTTCTTCATAAGAGTTGGTATGGTTGGAGAAGAACTTATCAGACTCTAGATGGTTGGTGACAACTAAGTAGTAATCTCCATTATCGACTGGACCCACTGTACTGAATCCTAGTCCTGATCTTGACTGTACTTCCCTGCCTATATTATTCCATAGCTTTTCAAAATATTATGACCTGTGCTTAGACCAGGTATAAGGAATCAAACCCTTCTTTGCAAGATTAAGAACACAAGCCGAATACCAATCAAAAGGAAATTCTATTAATTCTTTGTATGAACTCTCCTTAAGTTGTACGTCATCTTGAGGTCTTGAGGAGGATGATCCCAAAAAGAATCTCTTCTGTTTCAAATCTTTGGAAGATTGAGGGCCTTCCTTAACTACTAAACCTTCAGCTTTTTGAGATGAAAGTGAGGTTAGAGCTAAGGTTTCTAATTGCTGTATGACAGTTTTACATAAATTTGATTCAAATACTTTTTTTGCTTTAATTGGAGACCTGGTCTTCATCACTGTCTAGCTCGGGTGTCACCTCCATGGAAACCCGCTGAGAGGGGTTGGCTGGTATGCTAATCACATTGGACCCATTCTCCGAGTTAGATTCCAAGTCTATGTGAATAGTAAGGGTACTCTTATGAACTAAAATATATCCCTTGTTGGCTGATGGCCAACCATGGGGTCTTTCACCTTTAGAACTACCTCTAGATCTGCCTCTACCTCTGCCTGGTGGAGGTCGAGTCATCCTACCCACATGTTCATATGATGGAATGAACTGTGGGTGGAATATGATATGCGACTCTATTTCATCCTCAATTTCCCTTTCTGGTTCACTTGGATTTTCATTTTTCTTTTCTTTTTCTTTTGAATTTGAATTTTGTCCATGTTCACGAGAAAGGATGTTTTGAAGAATATAGTTAGTCACATCCTCATATATCTCAATCTCTCTGATTGAAAATAGTTTTTTGTCTCCCTTGACACAGTACTCAATCTCATCCTTTTTGAACTTAATGTACTGATATAAGGAAGATGGAATCATCTTGTTCTGATGTATCCAGGGCCTACCGAGCAAAGCTGTAAATGAAATATTCAAATCAATTATGTAAAACTTAGCTTCAGTCTTCCAGTCACCTATCTTCAAAGGTAACACTATGAAACCTAAAGCCCTCTCGCTTTTCTCATTGAATCCTCTCAACATCATCCAATCTCCTCAGAGTGTGGAGATGTCGATCCTCAAGTAGGCAAGAGTCTTTAGACTCATAATATTCATCAATGCACCTAGATCGACAAGAACTCTGGCTATTCTAAATTGGCCAATGTTCATTGTGATGTAGAGGGGACAATTGTGCTCTATGTCCCCCAGAAGAAGGTCTTCATTTGTGAAAGTGATCTCCTGGGCTTCTTTGCATAATGTGACTCCTCTCCAACAACAGTCAGTTGAGCTAAGCATATTTCTGGATCAAGAAGAACCTTGATTAGTGACTCCCTCATCTCTTTGGATAAGACAAGGGTATCATATATGCTTAGCTTAGATGTCAACTTTCTTAGGTGAGAGAGGATATTGTAGTCCACCTTGGGCAGGTCCTCCACAAGCATATCTAAGGGTGGAGCATCCTGTGGAGGGTCTTCTTGATCCTCTACACCAATGACTTGTTTCCCTCTATCTTGAGGTGCTGTTCTAGGAGGTAGAACCTTGCCACTACAGAGGTTGACTTCAATGATTTCTTGTGGCAAGCTGGTGGAAGATTCTACGTGCACATCAGGCTCACGTACAGCTTCTCCTATGGGACCCTCAGAATCAGATGATTCCAAGTCTATCTCAAGAGGTGAACTCGAAGTATTCAGAGTAGGAAAATCAAACTCTGAATCAGAGAGAGGAAGATCAAAATTATTATAGTTATTGTTTAAACTTGAAGAGTTTTTAGGAATAGATTCAGACAACCCATTAGAAGTGACATGGATATAATTCAAGGTAGCTTAATTCTTCAATTTCTTGGATTTGATAGGAGGTACATAGTAGAAATCAAGTAAAATAAGAGGGGTAAAGGATTTGATGCCCTATTCTGTCGATATAAGATGTCTGCTAGAAGAAGAAGAACTAGCTGAATTAGTAATAGTCGTTGATGTGGTAGCTGCAATGATGGACTTGAAGCTGGATATGATCTGTGGTTGCACTACTAGGCTATCCCAGCTAGCACAGGTTGCTACTACTGCTGAGCTCCCCCTTTCCTTGAGTTGGCTTTGATAACTTGCAAACTTTCCTTGATGTTAGAGGTTTTAGCTAGCTCAGGCACTTATAAGAAAAGTTTTCTAATTTTGGAGACTCTCTTCTTAGAGGTTTTGGATAAAAGGATATCCCAACCTTCCTTGGTTTTGGAGGATCGCAAGCATCCCCAGGAATTATCCTAATGAAGATGGATGGTTGTTCCACAAGGTATTCCTTCAGGATAACTATAACACTGGTCTTGAAACTACATTCAAGCCAGTCCTTAAATGTGAAGCAATCTTCCAAAACATGACCTAGCATATGGTGATAGGGGCAAATGTTAGGATCATGGCTTTTTCCCACTTCCTCCAGTCTCCTAGGTTTGGGTAGTTGAAAATCATGCTTCTTTAAAAAAATTCTTAAAGATCTTTCTGATTACCTCCCTCTTAAATGAATAGGGTTTGTTAAGTTTATCCAAAAGAGTAGGTGGACCATAGTTACCTGGCAGCAGATATGTGTCCCGTTGCTGTTACTGGTATGGCTGAGGAGGAGGAGGTGCAGGCCGTGGAGGCTACTATGGCGATTGATATGACTGCCTCAGTGGTGGTAGAGGAGGTGGAAGCGATGAGGTCTCTTTGCTCTTTGGTATTTCTCTTATCTCGCTATCACCTAGTTTCTTCTCATATACCTTATGCAGTTTCAGATTTGTTGGTAGATCTGGAGAAGGCAACTCTTTGGCTTTTCCTTACAAGCTAGCTGCTTTGTTGATTAATTTCTCAAAAGTTTTGATGGTGAAACCTATGAGCATGAAGGCGACTGGGCCATGGATATTCTTAAGTAGAATCTCGATGGCATGCTGTTCAGACAACTGAGGTTCGCATTTCATACTCAAATTATGCCACATGAGAATGTAATCAATGAGGGACTCACTAAGATTTTGTTGAGCCACAACAAGATCACCAACAGTGACCCTTTGCTGAGCTTTAGCAAACCTCTTGATAAAGAGTTACTCCAACTTAGCAAATGTCTTTACTGAACTATTGGGATGTTTAACATACCAATCAAAAGCTATCATTGCTAAGCTACTGACGAAGAGATGGATGAGTAAAGCATCACTGCCACCAGCATTGCAACAACTAGCCTTGAATGCGCAATATGCTGCCTCGAGTTCCTATTGCCATCAAAACTCTTGAAAAAAGGTGGCATGAAAATCTTAGGATATTAGATTGCATCAAATTCCTCTAGGTAGGGTCTACCTTTTGGAACTGATGATCCTCCTCGGGCTTGAGCCAATGCTTCCTTCACCTATTGCTCAACCATGCTCTTGATATATTTTTCTTATATGGAGGTACTATCCACTACCTTTCTATATATGCTGGTGCTACCTTGCTCTACCAGAGGTAAAGTTTTGGCTGGGTCCAAGACATGCACCAACTCTGGCTGACTAGTCTTAGCTATAGTAGGATAGACTGCTAGTGTTTGACTCTATAATACTGAGATAGCTGCTAATAGATCTTTGAGCCTCTTCTCCATCCTATCTATTTTTTCATCCTTCTGCTTTATCTGTGCTAGGAGGTGTTGGGTGAGGTGTGTCTTCCCTCGCCTCAACACCTTCCATAGCTCTCTCTAAGGAGGGATCCCCTGGTATTTACCATGCAAACCCCTGTTGAGTCTCCCAATAAATTATTTTCATTGGGATCAAAGCTGACCTTCTCCTCATTAGACCAGTGATAACCTAGGATCTCTTTCTTCTCCATGAAATAATGAACCACTATATCATCTAGAGAGCGATTTGTTGAAATTGGTACAAATGACTTAGGCTTACCGATGATGGGATCACTATTATGTACTATGAGGCACCAGACCTCCCCTACTGCCGGAGAATCAACCCCGTGAGGGCTATACTCACTGGAAGAAATGTTCTCTTGACTATCACTAAATCTGCATGGGAGGATCTATCATCATGTGTGCAACTGAGCTATCACCCTCTCCCTCGATAACTATTGCAATCATCTCTATGTCCTGTTGTGGTGGTGGTGAAGGGATGACCACTTTGCTTCAGGGTCGCCATTCCTTCCTCATTATGATTGGGGTGGAAGGTCAAGTAGGAGAGCTCGACCTTACCACAGTTGGCGAAGTAAATGGAATGGGATCCTTTGGCTATAGCCGGATCACTAGTGGGGTCCTCTTCTCCCCAGATGTGGCCTTCATGGCCTTAGGTGGGATGGTAGATGGGAGTGAATAGGCGGGTGGATGGGAGGGTGAGTGTGGTGGAGACTCCACCGACTCTCTGGATAGAGCTCTCCTATGATGTAGTCCCTAGCAAATGATGATGATCGGCGGGGTAGTGCGTGAAAATCAATGATGCAGAGGCGCTGCCCACCAAACCTCAGCCTCTCCCGGGTGATATGACGGGTATGGGCCTCCTTGGCCTCTCCTCACTTAAGATGCTTCCCCACACTGGGGATAAGATCTCAAATCAAATTGAGCCTCCGACTCAGATCGTAGGCTCACCAACTGGCGTCGGCATGACATATGACCTTCCCTAATTGACTTGTGGCTAAAATTGAACCGCTGGTGGAGGTGAAGCAGAGATCCTCTCGACATCCTCTCTGTCAGACCTAGGAGAGGATGGAATGAGTTTGCTGTAACTAGCGGAGAAATAAAAGTGGGAAACTCCTCAATAAAAGACCGGGTAACTGCCTCCATCTCCCTAGCGATATGGGTGTGGTATCGCTTTATCATGTGATTCTTGTTCCTCCTTTGGGTCTTGGTGGGGCGAGCAGAGTAAAAACTAGACCCAACCTCAAAAGCAGGGGAGATAACCCCAGGGATCAAGGGAGCCTTCCCTTAGGAAGGGTGAGTGGGTGCCCACAAGTGGGTAAATGGGCCACAGGCGCACAGCGCACTAACACTCGCTATAGTGGGAACGCCCGCCTTCCTCTTGTGAGGGAATATTAAAATCGGCATACCAACTGATGGTGATTCACATGCTCTACCTGGTGAGGGAGTGCCACATAGGTAATCCGGGTCCCCTCAAAATCTTGTCAAAAGTGAATGAGGTGGGCGTAGTCAGAGTGGGGAAGGCTGGCCTGATCCAAGGCCAGATCCATCCTGTGGGGAAAGGTAAACACATATCTCTATGCAACCATTGTTATCAATTAAAATTAAAATGAAACTATAACTGAAACTGATGCTAGATGAAAGTATGTAATGTTGAAAATAAACTTGAATCAGATTACTATTGATTTTGAATTTAGACTTTAGAATTTGAACCCATATTCAACATCTTGAAAGTGTTAAGGCAGGCTAAAATGATTTAGCATAGATTTTGAGATTTGATTGGAATGAAGAATTGTTGGATGTAGAATCCACTCTCAATAAATTTGGATATGTTGAAAATGGGTTCAAATATTTTTAAAGAGATGCTTCCATAGGTTCATATTTGATTTGATTTTGAGGACCCTTTATTTAACAAATTTAGGCAAGTTAAAGTAAAGGGTCAATTTGATTTTGATTTGAGATTTTTGAAATCTACTCACTTAGCAAATTTGGGTATACTAAGTGAGGTGTTTGAAAATAATTTCTTCTTTTTCTTTGTTTCCTTTATTTCGTGAATCATTTGTGATTTGAAAGATGGAATTCTCATTTAGAAAATTTGGGTATGCTAAATGAGGAAATGCAAATGTGTTTTTTTTTTTAAAGAGTTTTTAGCAAATTTAGGTATGCTAAGGAAATCCAATGTGTTTCTTTTGTTTTAATTTTTTTTTAAAATGGAGACTTCACTTTAACAAATGTGGTATGCTAAATTGAAGTTCCAATGTATTTTGGATTGTGTGAAATGGACACTTCACTTAGAAAATTTGAGTATGCTAAATGAAACTCTAAAATGTGTTTCAAATTTTATTTTGGATAGGGAGACTTACTTTAGCAAATGTGGTATGCTAGAATGAAGTTCCAATGTGTTTTGAAATTTTATAAGATGGAGTTTTCACTTAACAACTTTGGGCATGCTAAATGAAATTCCAAAAAGTGTTTTCAAATTTTTATTTTGAAAAATGGAGACTTGACTTTGGCAAATATGGTGCTAAAATGAAGTTCAAAATGTCTTTTGAAAATTTTGTAAAATGGAGATTTCACTTAGACAATTTGAGTATGCTAAATGAAATTACGAAAAGTATTTCAAATTTTTGTGTTTTTGATTATGTTTTGAAAATGGAGACTTCACTTTGGTAAATATGGCATGCTAAAGAATGAAGTTCCAAAAGTGTTTTAAAAATTTTGTGTTTTGAATTTTGTTTTGAAAAGAGAGATTTTCATTTAACAAATTTGGGTATGTTAGATGGAAATCAACTTTTGAGAGGGGAAATACCAACTTAACCATATATGGAATATGTTAAGTGGGGTTTCAAAATAGTGCCATTTTATTTGGAAATGAAATCTACATTTAACAAATTTGGGTATATTGAATGAAGATGTTCACATGTGCTTTTTGTAAGTTATTTTTGATTTTGGTTGGAAATGTAACCTCCATTCAATAAATCTGGGTATACTGAATGGAGAGATTTTATATGTGCTTTTTGAAATTTTTTTTGGAATTTGATTTGAAATAAATCCTCCATTCAATAAATGTGGGTATATTGAATGAAAAGGTTTCATATGTGCTTTTGAAAAGGTAGAAATGCCAATTTAACACATGTAAGATGCGTTGAATGGGATTTCATAGTTACGATTTTGCTTGAAGATGCAACATTGATTCAACATATTTGGATGTGTTGAATGGATGGGCCCATATTAAAATTTCATGATTTTTGAAAATTTATAATTATTGATTTTGAAAATGATTATTGATTTTGTTTTTATTGAAAATGAAACCCTCATTCAACAAATTGAACGGAGATGTTCATTTGATACTTTTGGAAACATATGATTGTTAATTTTGAAAATAATTGTTGATTTTGTTTAAACATGAAAACCTCCATTCAATAAATTTTGAATATATTGGATGAAAGTGTTCATTTGTGCTTTTGAAATTATGATTGTTGTGTTTTATATTTGGAAATCATATAACAATCTTTAAGATTGTTAGATGAGGGTGATTTTAGAAAAAAATTGTGTATTTTGAAAAAATACTTTTTGAAAATTATTGATTTCTTATAAAGGATTATATTTTCTTTATATTTTGGAATGAACCTTATCTTTCCATGAAATGGTAAGGAGGAAGTCTTTAGTTATTTCTTTTGGATTAAATTTTTATTTTTGCCAATTGGGAAAACCTAATGGGGGTCTTAAGACCTCTATAGAATGAGATCCTAAAACCTAAAGATGTTGGCTAGTTTAACTTAAGTATGAAATAAGCTAAGTGCCAATGGAAAATAAAGATAGTCTTGGATTCATATAAGAATACAAACCCACTATCGATACTTGAAGACAACTATCATTTACCAAAGATGGAGAGAGGAATCCTCCCCAACGGAGTCGCCAGAAAAATCTACGGTGAAAATTTTGATTTTTAAGTGTATTCTTCCATCTTCAATCTATATGGATAAAATGAATATAGAAATATACTCTTTTCATTTAGACACCATGTAGATCCATAGATATTCTTATTAAGGTGATCGGGTACGACATTGAGGGGAGGTGTACTATCTCAAAAGAAAGAAGTCACCATCCTAAAAATGGACTTGTTCACCTGAATAAGGACTCCTGAGAACAAAAGGTATGCATATGTACCAAAGATTCATCCCTTACTTCACATGGAAAAGTAAAGTAGGGTTTATTTTAAACTAGGTTCGTTAAGTTCCCTATAGGGGCAAGCCCCCATAGTAAATTACATTCTAAGGAATGGGATTCCTTAGGAATGCTCTCGATAAAGGTAAATGATCGTTGTCTTCAAAGATTTTAATAGGTAGGACTATCAATCGATTGGTTTATTTTTAGAAAGTCAAGTGGGATCGATCAAGAGGAGAGAATACTTATCAAAGTCAAAAGGAAATAAATAGGGGATGCTTAAGATACGAGGAAGCCTGGTAAGCACCCCAAACTACCCTATGGTTGAGCTTTACATTTTTGAGATTGAATTAATTTGTTTGAGTTGAATTTTTGTTTGAAATCTAGGGCTTATGATTCCATGACACAAGATCATAGAATTGCCTAAGAGGTGAGAATTTATGGTTATAGCCTACAAAGGGGAGAAGTAACCTCTGAACCTAAATCTTGGGAGCTTTGACGAGGGCCGAAAGCACAACCTAAATCTAAGGATAAAATGGATTTTTGATTTACGTCCATAAGAGAGAATAAACACCTGACTATTGCACTTACAACTGCCTGAGAGTGGCCGCCAACTAACTCCTCTTACAATTTTTAAATTCATGTAGGCAAGTCTTATGTTTATGCAAGATAGCAAGGTTGTTTTATATTTAAAAAAAGATAGAGTTCTTAAACACACTACCTAAAGAGACTAGATCATGTAGGGTATGCTTTTAATGACTTAAATCTAATGCAAATTTTCATATGTTTTATTTTCACTATGGACAATTATTTGACTAAGGCTATAGGATTCATATGTCTAATGCATGAGAAATAGATTATGGGCCAAAATCAGTGAGATGAGGAGGTGTGTTTCCACCATGGCTCTCACAAGTCAAGCCAAGTTCTCTGGCAAAGGTGAAAGCCCTTCGATCAAGAGTGAATCAATATGCTTTTTATGCATGATATTAGAAAAAAAATACACATCCAGCTAAGGGGTTGCTAATTCTTTTATCTTGATTTTAACTTAGGCTTTAGATGAGGTTATGAGTTATTTATTTTTTAATTTTAAGTTGATTAATTTGGTAGAAGATTTATTTTTCCTAAGAGCCTAATCATCATCCAGGCCATACATCAAGCAAGGAAGAAACTAGGAAAAGGATGCCATTTTAATGCATAAACTAAACAAAATAAGAAATATTTTATAAAGATAATGCAAAAGAATAAAAGGCCATTTATGGTCGGGCACCACCATAAACCTGAAAATAAATTAGGTAGTCAAGCTTTACCCTTATACAACCCGGATTACAAGTGAATTAATTACAATTAAGCAAGAAATTCATGTTATGGGGGTCTTCATTTCTTCTTTCTTCTTTTGGTTCCTTCTTTTGAATGGTTGGAAGGTGGATGCTCCAAAGGCCTCACATGGTACATAAGATGAGATCTTATGATAAATGTTCATCCTAATCCCCAATAACAATCATTCTAAAATCCTAATTATATAAGTACATGAAAAGAAAAAAGTAAATCTAACTAACACCTGCAAAATAGAGATTAGCTAAATAAATTATACAATTTCAAAGAATGTATATTGGACTTAGCACCCCACACATAGGTGACCAAGTCCACCTACCCTATTGGATTATGCTTAAGGGTTTAAGTATCTGCACAACAAAAGTATTTATATTTATATTTATTACAGTGCCCCTTAAGCACAATCCCCTGCAGAAAATAATAGTTATACTAAATCATCTTACCATTCATTCTACGCACATTCACCCTAACATCTAGACTAAAATATAATATCATAAAATAAAAGTAAACGTCAAACCAAGCACCGACCTAACCTAAAGCTTGAAATGGTGACTTAGCTAATGTGTGTGCTTTAAGGTTTGTATGTATGCTTAGCTATGGCTTTAAGGTTTAAATTTTCTAAGTATGAAAATGTTCAACTTAGAGGATGGTTTTAATTTAAGTTGTTTAGTTGATTTTTTGGGTTAATTTTATATTTTGATTAGGTTTGTGAATCCTAATTAATTACTAAGTTGTAAAGAGAAAGAGAAGAAAAGAGAACTTCTCTTTCCTTACCTTAAGTAATTTCTAAAGTAGGATTCTATGTTTGATTTTTTGTTGAATATTTTATTATATGTTTTAATTAATCCTAAGTTTAGATTTTCTAAATAAACCTATTCAAAAGAAAGGCATTTTAAGATTAAGTAAAGTGAATATCACAAAACACATCACTTCATTTCTTTCCCAACATATTATAACATGCATATGAATGAATCCTAAGCATATCTATACATACAAATGGAATGTTTAGCACACTTTATGATGAATGCTAAGTATGTTACTTAAGAAAATTTGATGCTTTATGATGCATGATTTTCATTAAGTAGAAAAGGGGTATTCTTTTCATCCTTTATTCATATGCACATGTGTATGTATGAAAGGCATAAGTGAGTGATCACCATTGTTAGCACAGGGGTGTAAGTACAAGACCTACTTAGGGCTACTTAAAACTCCTGGGTTGTCAGACTAATATACCACTTTTCCTTAAATACATATGCATGTACAAAAGAGATAAATGGAAAAGAAAGATGCAAAGTTTATGTTTATTTAATTTTTGGTTTGTTATCAATTTATATGTGTATGAATGTAAAGATCTTTCTTAAGTTATAACATAGGAGAGGATAAGAATAGATTGTAAGCAAGTGTTATATTCTTTTAAAGGAACTATACCCTTTGGAAATCTTATTCAAATCCATGTTAAGTGGAAAGAAAGGAAGCAAACATAAGACACATTCTTATATTCATATGCAAGCTTATAGATAAATCATAAGTAGCATACCCTTTAGTTTTGGTATTTAATTTATAAGTTTTCTAAAATAATTTTAGATTTAATAGTGATAATAGCCATTCATATTTTTTTTTTACTTTAGCCAAAACATGCAATTTGACATAAATGCAACATTTCATTTTAATTTTGATTTTTAAAAGGACTGAATGCATGGTTTTTATATGACATACACATTTAGCATGTTAGGAGAGAAATAAAGTGATGAAAATAAAGTGATGAAGGCAATGCAAACTCATTCACCCTAATTAATTCCTAAATGCAATCCTATGAAATAGAAAGTTCAAAGTGAATCAAAGTTCGTATAATGTGATTTTTGTTTTGAATTTGGTTTATATTTGATCTAGGAAATGTGAAGAATGTTTGCTGGTCCTAACCCATTTTCCCCATATGTGAGTTAGTTTAGTTTATTCTTAGGATCATTTGGTGATTTTTATATCTTATTTAGGTTAAGGTGTGAATTAAGTGTGTTAATTATCCCTTACCTACACCACCTTAGCATATTTAATCAAATAATTATGAGCCAATGATATGACATAAAATCACACAAGGAATTTAAATCAACAATGCACCTAGGAAAGAAAAGGCCTAATGCAATTGGATCATGATTAATGATTAATTAAACTAAAAGGTTTAATTTAAGTACTTTCTTAACCCCTCTCACACATATGAGTGGGATTCTGATTTTCTTAATGTACTTGGGTTATTGAACAGCTAAGCATCTACCCAAGATGAATTAGTTAAGTTATGGAAGGTTTTAGAATTTTGTCAAATTAATTAGGTAAGTAATTAATGGATTAATCCTTAATTAAGCTTGGATTAAGGATTAAGGAAGAAGGAGGGGGTTAAGGAATAGCTTAAGGGAAATGTCCAAAAATTATTCTCTAAACCTCCTATTCACTTAAAAAAACCTTAATTCACTCAATCAAGGGTTTAAACCACTGATTACACACTTAATTAGGCTTAATTATATTAGGAAAGTAATTAGGAATGAATCCATCAATTACCCTAATTAATCCATTAATAAATCCCAAGAAAATTAGGGGAGGTAGAAGTCATCCCACTAAATACACATGAGAAGTTTAAGATTAATTAATGGAAAAATTAGAGAGTAATTAGCCTAATTACATTCTTAATAAAACCCAAATTCAAAAAATAACACTATTTAAAATCCATCAAAATTAATTTTATAATATTCTACATTCAATTATCTTTCATATTATTTTGATTTTTCTACACTTAGATGTGAATATTTGAATTTTCCATATTTAATTAATTAATTAATCCCTAATTTAAATAGCTAATCCATCGGCGCGTGGAGGCTGCAGCTTTCCACATGGTTGATGGGATAGCTATTAAGTAGTAATCACATCATGTCATCGATGGCGTGCTATTTCTCTCCATCGATCAAAGATTGAACGACCAAGACTAAACCAGTTCTTAAGGGATAAATCATGGATCCTATGTGTTTTAATCATAGCCGTCCATCCAAAATATGCGGATGGATGGCCCATGATTCACCCCTGATCTTCCCTATGGGAGATGGCCACCATCCATCTTCTAAGGGAAGATCCGAGCTCGATTGAGCTTAGATTGAATCAAAACTCAACCCAAACCATCACCATGCAATGGAGTTCACATCTAATGGCTAGATTCTCATGGGATGAAACTTCACTTCACAAAGGACCACACTATGGCTAAATTTAGCTCGGTTTAATGGAATACCTCACCGGAGGCTATCACTGGCGCTCGATTCCGTTGAAGTAGTTTTGTCTAGTGAAGATGAAGCCTTGTTGAAGTTTTGAGGTGTTGATATTGGATGGATCCTCCTATTGACCAAGTTCACCTTCACTTGAGCTCGGTGTTGATTGAAGTAGCACCTCCCTTGCCTTTGGAGCTTGGAAGAAGGTTGGGGTGAGTTCGATTTGATCCTCCGAGGGAGCTTGCAAAGTGAATTGGGTTGGTTTGGAGTATTGAGTGAGTTGGATTTCAAGTGGAGCTCCCCTATTTTCAGTCTAGGAAAATTGAGAAATGGGAAAAATCAAACTCACTCTAGGAAGCTTGGGGAGAGTTGGAAATGGCTCCTTTGACTTCCCTAAGCTCAATCGAATTATGGACTAATGAATTGAAATAGAATTTGGGGAGTATATCTCCCCTTAGAGCAATCGGACGATCGAGCCTTCCTTTGCCATTTTTGATCAATTAACTTGTTGGAATCAGTTTGTTAGGCTATTAGGAGTTGCACATGAGCCAGTTTTGAGTGTAGAGTGGAGTAGTGGAGGAGGGATTCCATGTGCTTAATTTCAAGTGAGGTGGTCGGTTTTAGCCTTAGGTTGGGTTGGGCTGACCCAAACCCATTGGGTTAGGTGCACCACACTCACTAGTGTCCACTTGGTCCACTAAGAGGGTGCCAAGTGGTTATGAAGAGGATTTGACCAAATTTTAGGTGAATTTGGACAAAATTTACCCTGTGGCCTAAGGGTAAAATAGTCATTTTGCTTAGGTTTCAATTTGAATATGTTTGTATGATTGAAAAATAGGTTGGGCCAAGTTTTAATGGATTTGGAGTTGATTTGATATGATTTGGCTTATGTTGACCCATTTTGGTCAACATGGGTCAACTTGGGTCAAGTTGACCAATTGGTCAAATTGGATCAAACCAAGGGTTGGGTCAAGTTCATATGACCATTTGAAATGTGTTGGTGGTTTTGGTTTGGTTCAATTTAATTTGTATTTGGGTTTGATTCAATTGAGTTCATTTAGGTTAAATGTGTCAAGTTAACCAATTTGACCCATTTGACCTATTTGGGTTAGGTCATGGGTTGGCTTAGGTTTCATTGGTCATATGAAATGGATTGGTATCTCTGTTTTCAATCAATTTTAGTTTAACTTAATTTTGGCTCAAAGTGACCTTTTAGGTCAAGTTGTTCTGGTCAATTGGTTAGGTCTTGTTGGCCAATTGGAGCTTTGGTCAAGTTCAACAATCATTTTGGAATGAACTTGACCCATTGGTTTCAATCAGTTTATCTTAGATCAAGTTTTGACACATTTTGACTTTTTAGGTCAAGTTGGGTTAACTTGGGTCAAGTGGCCAATTTGACTAGGTTAGGCTCAAGTGATGATTTGGTCAAGTTCAAACATTGGTCATGAATGACTTATGATCAATGGTTTCAATCAATTTGGCCTATGGTGGATTTTGGTTAGTTTAGATTTTATTTTGGCTAAGTGTTGACTTGGTCAACCCTTAAGTTTGACTTGGTTTGACCCAATTTGAGTGATTGATCATCTTATGATGATTGCCGTTCATAATGTGAGGCTTAAGTGGGCTTAGTTCAATCCAATTTGGTTAGAATTAGAATTTGGCTCATAAGAGTACTTTAGGTCACTTTGGGTCAAGTGAGCCTAAATAGGTCAAATGCATTGGTCAAAGCTTGATTTGAGTTTGATTGAACTCATATATGGACTTATGATTGAAATATAAATCCATTTGCAAGAGTTTTGAAGTCAAATGAGTTTTGATTCATTTGACAATTTCACGTTAAAAGGGGTGAACATGAGTTTGACTTGGGTTTGATTTTTGAATTTAGTTTTGGTTTGATGATTGAAGTTTATGTTATATTTGGATCCATGATTGAAGGATTGATTGAATCATGAAGAAAAATCAAGAGTTTGGCTTGATTTGAATTTGATTTGGCTAAGTTCAAGATTTTGACTTGAAAGGCTTAGGTTGGATTTTGATTGAATTTGAGTTTAATTTTTGGAGTTGGTTTTGGTTGTTTAAATTTATATTTCATCTATATATGTGAATATAAATGGAAATATAAATGGGTTATGAGAAAATTTCATGAATTTGAAGTGATTTGGACTTGATTTAGGCTAAGTCCTTAAGAGGGAATCAAAGTGACTTAGGAATGATTTTTTTTTTATTTGGATTTGAATTTTGGATTTAGTTTGATTGATTTGAATTTATATTTCTTTTATATATGTGAATATAAATGAGAATATAAATGGGTTGTGAGAAAATTTCTTGAATTTGAATTGATTTAGATTGATTTAGGCTAAGTCCTTAAGAGGGAATCAAAGGACTTTGAAAATATTTTGAACTTGGAATTTCAATCATGAGCCTCAATCATTAGTTTCAATCATGGGTTTCAATCATGTGGGATTGATTTGGATTTGGAGAAAATCAATTAAGCTAGAATTGGTTTAAGTTTGACTTGAAGGAAGGACGTGAGGAATTTGGTTCAAGCTTTTAGGGTAAGAAAAATTTTCTAACACCCCTAAGGCATGATGTATTCCTAGAGCTAACTCTTTTAAATATCTAGAGCTAGGTTGAGTGTCTACGTAATCACTAGATGTGTCTTAAGAATAAGTATATCTTAAAGTCTAAGAGAAGTCCTATGTTTAAGATGGAGGGGTTGAGAGCTCATCCTAAAAATGAGGTCAACAACCATCAAGATAATTGAGCAGCTAATCAATAAGGCAGCTAGTTTACAAGGAGAGGCCAAACAGTTGCCTTTTCATGATCAGCCGTCAAAGTCAAAGCAGCAAAAAGCCCACGAAAGGAAGCTAGGGGCAGTAGCAGCATTGGAGAAGGGGAATTAACTGGCTAGAGATCAGTATGAGAGACCTCGAGCTCCATAGTCGTCGCTTCCACCTCGTTTACCACCACCTAGGCCATCCTATCAGCCACCGCAGCAGCCTCCACAGCCTTCACCACATCCTCCTCAGTGATACTCACAGTAGAGGTACACATACCTGCCCCTAGCTAGCTATCATCCATCTACTCTTTTGGATAAATTAAACAAAACTTATTCATTTAAGAGGGAGGTAGTCAGGAAAATGTTTAAGAATCTCTTGTTGAAACCTAATTTTCAGCTACCCGAGCCTAGGAAACTGGAGGAAGTGGGTAGGAGTAATAATCCTAACTTTTGTCCCTACCACTGCATGCTAGTCCATGTTTTGGAGGATTTCTTTACATTTAAGGACTGGCTTGAGCATAGCTACAAGTCAGAGACATAGTTATCCCTAAGGAATATCTAGTGGAACAACCATCCAGCTGTTAGCTTAATCCTTGGGGATACATGTGATCCTCTCAAAATAAAAGAAGGTTGGGATATCTCTTTATCCTGAACTTCTAAAAAGATTATTTCTAAAACTAAGAAACTTTCCTTACAGGTACCTAAGGTAGCTTGAACCTCCAATACTTAGGAAGGTTCACAAGTTGTCAAAGACAACTTGGGGAAAGTAAGAGCTCGCAGCAGCAGCAAGCAACAACCCATACTTTCTCGAGATAGCCAAGTAGCACAACCAATGACTGAGCCCATCCTCCATTCCACCATTGCAGCTACTACTTCAGCCGACACTCCTAGTTCTGCTAGCTCTTCTTCTAGTAGACATCTTGTATCAGCGAATGAGGGCATCAAATCCCTCACCCCACTTACTTTACTAGATTTATACTATGTACCTCCCTTTAAATATAAGAAATTGAGGAATAAAGCTAGTTTGAATTACATCTAAACCACTTCTGATGGGTTATCTGATTATACTCTTTTAGAAAACTCTTTAAGTCTTGATAATTATAATAACTCCGATCATCCTCTTTATGATTCAAAAATGGACTTTCCTTTTCTGAATACTACGGGTTTACCTCTTGAGATAGATTCAGAATCATCTGATTCCTAGGGTCCTATAGGAGAAACTGTAGGTATGACGGATGAGCAAATAGAATCTTCCAGTAACCTGCCACAAGAGGTCACCGAAGTTAACCTCCATAGTGGCAAGGTTCTACCACCTAGGGTAGCACCTCAAGATAAGGCTAAACAAGTCATTGGTATCATCGAGCAAGAATCCCCTCAATAGGATGCTCCAACCATGGATATACTTATGGAGGATCAGCCTAGAGTTGATTACAATGTCCTTGCTCACCTAAGAAAGTTGCTAGCTAAACTAAGCCTATATGATGCCCTTGTCTTATCTAAAGAGATGAAAGAATCATTAATCAAGGCTCTTCTTGATCTAGAGATATGCTTAGCTCAGCTGATTGCTGTTGGAGAGGAGACATATTATTCAAGAGAAGCCTAGGGAGTCACATTCACCGACGAAGACCTTCTTCTGGGGGAGACTGAGCACAATTGTCCTCTCTACATCATAGTGGATATGGGCATATTTAGATTTTTTAGGGTTTTAGTTGATCCAGGTGCATTGGTAAATGCCTGAAAACCCTTGCCTATTTGAGGATTGACATCTCTAAGCTCTAAAGAGATCGAATGATGTTGAGAGGATTCAATGAACAGGGCGAGAGGGCTTTAGGTTCCATAGTGTTACCTTTGGAAATAGGCAATTAGAAGACTGAAGCCAAGTTCTTTAT
This sequence comes from Cymbidium sinense, assembly GCA_021442155.1. NCBI lineage: Eukaryota > Viridiplantae > Streptophyta > Magnoliopsida > Asparagales > Orchidaceae > Cymbidium > Cymbidium sinense. Next base: position 121,229,080 of record CM038219.1, read on the forward strand.
AATTGATTCGAATACATCATTCATTGCTTTGCTCGATAGGCCTTAGATACACTAGAACGATGATTCCATCATCCCTACATCAACGCATCAAGTTTCAAAGAGATGGAATTGAGTACTGTGTCAAAGGAGATGAAAAGCCATTTTCAGTTAGAGAGATCAAGATATATGAAGATGTGACCTACTATCTTCCTTAAAATTGAAATATCTATTATCACAAACTTGGTCAAATTTTAAATACAAAAGAAAAAGAAAAAGAAGAAAAGGAAAAAGAAAAAAGAAAAAGAAAAGAAAAAGGAAAGTACAAGTGAGTGAGAAAGGGACACCAAGGAAGAGGTAGAACTGCATGTTACAGTCCACCCACAGTTACAGAACTCCAACCCAATCTACCGCATTCTCCTTAGTGTACGGGTCTGAAGCCATTCTACCATTAGAAGTTTAGCTCCCATAACTAAGGATAGCAATGGGTAGTAAAATCACTGTAGAGCAGAATGCAAAGTTACGGTTGAAGAGCTCAAATGTTTGGAAGAGAGACGCCTATGAGCGTGCTAGAACCTCGAGTTATACAATGCCATGATGATTCAAGCTCACAATAAGCTGGTCCACCTTAAATCTTTTCAAGTAGGAGAGCTTATTTTAGTTCTAAGTAGACCAATTGTTGCCCTTCGAAAGATAGGAGGCAAGTTTGAACCCACTTGGGAAGGCCCTTTTGTCATAGAGAAGGCCTACCAAGGAGGATCTTATCAACTTATTGATTGTAAAGGGGAACATCATATGCTTCCAATTAATGGGCTATATTTGGAGAAATACTACCCATAATCATGTTTGAAAATAATTATCTTTAAAAATTTCATTCCAATTTATCAAAATATTCTCTTCATTCGAAGCATCATTTTCTTTTTTGTGAATCCACCACGATGTGTTTAGGGTAGGTGTAAGAGAACTCGAGAGGTATCCTATCCCTCATTCACAACACAAACACAAATTAAACATGATTCCCAGCGCTACTAGAATAGGTGTGAGAGAATCCAAGAGGCACCTTATTTTGACTAACACAACCCAAGCGACATCCTTTCTTGGTGGAATCACAACTGCCATTCGTGGATCCATTTCATCAACTCTTAAGTCTATTTTAGGATAGGTGTAAGAGAACTCAAGCAGCATCCTATCCTCCTTTAACACAAACACAAACACATATCTTTTACCTCGGGCTATTTTGATGTGGGAGCAAGCCCCTTGTGGCACTCACTTATTAGCTGCTCTAGGTCGGGCTAACATACTATCTTGCTAGGTCAGAAGAATGTGAGTCCCCATGCTTTCTTCCTGACTTGACCATTGCAAATCGATGAGTGCCTTATTAGTTTGGTAGGCCTCACTGCGCAGCCAGTAAGCTACATCATGTTGATTTCATTTAAGAGGATGTAAGCCTACATGCTTTCTTCTTGAACTAGCCATCATGCAAAACCTAAGTCGAATATATTTGAGGTTTAGGATAAGTCCCCCAGTGGCTCCTTTCCTCTTGACTACTTTCAAGTTGATATAAGTCCCCCAATGGCATTCACTCAATAGTCACCCGGGGTCGGATAACACCTATCGAACCGAAGACATACTATCCCGACAATCAGTTCCGTTGTAAGAGGATGTGTGTCCCCGATGCTTTCTTCCTAGGCTAATTGTTGTAAATCAATATGCACCTTAGGTTGGTTGATATTTGCTATGCTGATAGCGACTCACCCAGTGGATACACCACTCTTGGCATATGTGAGTCCTGGTAAGTTCTCCTTGAGTTGGCCACCGAATACCTATAGATATCATCTTCTTCAAAGTTTTGGATAAAGCCCTTAGTGGCCCCTCCCCTGCGAGCACTCTACTTAGATCATGTCCTTAGCAACTCCATTTAGACACTGCCTGAGTTACTCTTGGATTGGATAGTCCTCCTTTCATAGTAGCCACTCCTGTGGTTGGAGAATTTGTTCAGCGGATACATAGATTCTCTCTTGGACTAGTAAATCTGAGATAGGTTTAGGCTGATATAAGCTCCTTTTTAGTATGGTCCATCTCAAACCAGTAGGGTATACGATAAAAAATAAGCCAAACAAACATATCTATTCATTGTGGATTAGGAATTCAATCCCCCAATGATCCCTTTCCCAAGCAGGCATCCTATCTTTAGGGTATTATCAGCAGAACACCCTATAAGAATTGCTTGACTACACTTGAGTTGAGATAAGTCCCTGGGCTGACACTCTTTTGTAGTCGCCCTTAGGTCAGGTTCAATCTACTTTTCCATAAATAGGTTGCCCCGAAAGTCATTTCTCTTTGGAAGATGTAAGTCTACTACGCATTCTTTCTAGCATGATTGTCGCAAACTGACGGGTAGCCTTAGGTCGGGTTGACATGTTACCTTGCTAATGTGTCACTCCAGTAGTCTTTTATTCAGGAAAGATGTGAGTCTTGTGCCTTCTTCCCTAAATTGGTCACTTCAAACTGAAAGACACCCGTTTGGTTGGATAGTTTTCCCCTCGGTCAGGAAGCTACTCCCTTTGGATCGATAAATCTAAAGTAGGTCAAGGCTGACATGGTCCCTACTCAATGCTGCCCCTCGTAAATCGATGGGATCCACCAAATATAATTAAAATGAAATTAATTTTGATTATCTTTGAGCTAATTTAAGTCCCCCAATGACCTGTTGCCTCGCCAACTGATCACCTCAGCGACTGATCCCTACTTTGGAGGATATAAGTCTACAATGCTTTCTTCCTAGTACAACTACTACACACCAAAAGGTGACCTCTCTGGTTGGATAGCCTTACCATGTGGTTGGTAGACTACTCCTTTGGATTGGTATATCTAAAGTAGGTTAAGGCCGACATGGACCCTACTTAGTGCGGTCCATCACAAATCGACAGGGTCCATCTCAAAATTCAAAATTTAAAATCTAAAACAAAATCAACCCTCCTCCCCAGTGGAGTCAAATTAAACAACCAAATCAATCAGCTTCTCCTTAGTGAGATGCAAATCCTTCCAATCTGCCTAATGGAATCAATTCAATCCAACCCGAACTTGCTCCTTTAGTGGAAGGTTCACATCTTTTATCCCTGGTGGATTCCAAAATTTAATCTCCCAGTAAATTTCACAACCTCTCATCCCCTAGTGGATGACTTGAACCTGCTTCCCTAGTGGAAGGTTCACATACTCCATCCCTAGGATTCCCGCTTCTTATATTTTTTGACATGAGTAGAGTCACATTGCACTAAGTTTTTAATTCCTTCTACACCTAGGGCTTAGGAGTAAATCATTTATGTTAGTGCTTGTGATCGTTCGAATGTTGTTGATCATCTCGGTCAACACCAATATGTGCGGCATGCCTTGTTAGTCACACCACACCTATTGAGCACCCTTTGTTGACCTCACTGTAGGAGTGAGCTCTTAACTTCTCCATCTTAGGCATAGGACTCCTCTAGACACTAAGAGTTCCTTAGACTTAAGACACTTCTAGTGATTAGGTGAACACTTAACCTAACCCTAGAGACTTAGAAGAGTTAGCCATATGAATAGGTTATGCCTTAGGGGTATTAGGAAGACTTGCCTACCCTATAGCTTAAACCTAATCCTTGCTTTCCTCCTTCAGACCAATTCCAACTCAATTGATTTTCTCAAATCACGAGTCAATTCCAAATCAAGTCTTAAATCAATTCCAACTAAATTGATCTTCTCAAATCATGAATAAATTCCAAATCAAATCTTAAATCAATTCCAACCTAATTGATTTTCTCAAATCATAATCAATTCCAAAATCCAAATCATAAATCAAATCCAAATCAAATGATTGTAACCCATGATTGAATTCAAATCCAAAAATCTCTCTTAAGCCCTTTGATTTCATCTTTTGGACTTAGCTCAAACCAAATCCAAATCATTCCAAACGTAAAATATTTCCTCATAACCCATTTATATTCTCATTTATATTCACAAATATAAATGAAGTATAAATTCAAATAACCAAAACTAAATCCAAATTTAAACCAAAATTCAATTTACATCTTTCAAGCCAAATTCTTGAACTTAGCCAAATCATTCTCAAATCAATCCGAACCTTTGGATTTTCTCTTCAAACAATCAATCCTTCAATCACATGCCTAAATATAAATGTAAACTACAATCACCAAACCAAAATCAAACTAACCCAAGTCAAACCCATGTCGTTTGACTTGAAATTGTCAAATAATCCAAAACCCATTTGACTCTAAATCACTTGCAATTGGATTTATATTTCCATCATAAGTCCATATGTGAATTCAACCTAACTTAAATCAAGCATTGATCAAGCCAATTGACTCATTTAGGCTCACTTGACCCAAAATGATCTAAATCACCTTTTTTAGCCAAATTCTAATCCAACCCAAATTGGATTGAACTAAGCCCATCTAAGCCTCACATTAAGATCAACAATCATCCTAGAATGATCAATCACTTAAATTGGGCCAAACCAAGTCAAACCTAGCCTTCGACCAAGTCAACACTTAGCCCAAATGAAACCAAAACAAGACAAAATTTACTATAAGCCAAATTAATTGAAACCATTAATATTAACTAATCCATAATCACTTATTGAACTTGACCACGCCATCAGTTGAGCCAAACCAAGCCTAATTGGCCACTTGACCTAAGTTGACCCAAATTGACCTAAAAAGTCAAAATGGGTCAAATCTTGATCTAAGCCAAATTAATTGCAACCAATGGGTCAAATTCATTCTAAATTGATTGTTGACCTTGACCAAAGCATCAATTGACCAATTGGACCCAACCTTGTCCATTTGACCATAATCCCAACTTGACCTACAAGGTCAAATCAACTTGAAATCAAACCAAACCAAAATTGATCGAAACCAAAGCTTGCAATACATTTCAAATGATCAACCAAGCCTTAACCAACCCATGACCTACCCAAATTGGGTCAAATGGGTGAAATTGGTCAACTTGACCCATTTGACCTAAATGAATCTAAATGAACCAAAACCAAATATAAATCAAATTGAACCAAACAAATGGTACCCATAGGCTCTAAATGATCATTTGGACTTGACCTAACCCATGGTTTGACCCAATTTAACCAAGTGGTCAACCTAGCCCAATTTGACCCAAATTGACCTAAATGGGTCAAATTGAACAAATTCAAACCAAATGAACTCCAAATCACTTGAAATTTGGCCCAACCCATTTTTGAATCATTTCAAATATGTCCAAATCAAAAGCATGGCCAAATGATAACATTGCTTAGGTCAAAGGGTATCCTATGGCCAAATTCACTTGGAATTTGGCCAATTCTTTCTCAAGGCCACTTGACATCCTTCTAGTGGTCCACTTGGACACCAAGGAGGGTGGTGAACATGCCCCAATGAGCTTGGGTCAGCCACCACCCAACCCAAGGCCAAACTGACCCCTCCAATGGAAATTGAGCACTTGGATCACCAAATGCACTCACCTAGCACATGGGCACTCACTCTTCTCCACTCCTCTGCCTAAAATGACCCACATGGGGTGTTTTGCAACTCAAACTGTGGACCCAATCTCACCCATTGATCAATAATGACATTTTAGTCTTCCACCACCTGATCCAAGGATGGGGAGATATACTCCCCCTCATCCCCACTCAAACCACAGGCATTCATTTCCATAGAGCTGGATCAAATCAAACTCTCCCCAAGCATTTCCAAGCCATTCTTGAGCTCCCCTATTTCTCCTTCTCGATTTTGCTCAAAGCCAAAATAGGGGAGGCCAATCCCAATCCCAATTCATTCAATTATCAATCAAAACCAAATTAACCTTGTACACACCCTCAGTGGACTCTTGAAGCTCAACCAAGTCATTTCCTAAGTCTCCAAGCCATGGGAAGCATAACCTTGATCAAGGCCGATCACCATTGAAGGGGAGCTTGGTCAACCAAGAAATCCACTCCAAACCAAGATCCAATTCCTTCAACAGGGCTTCATCTCTACTAGATGAAGATACCTCCTTCATTGGAAGCGTAGTGATAGTCTCTAGCGAGGTATGCCATTGAAACCAATCTTAGGATAAATTTTGCGTTGTCCTTTGTGAAGGAAATTATAATCCCATCAAATCTTTACCATTAGATACATTTCTTGTGCTTCCCCGAAGGTGTCGGGTGAGTTTGAACTCCATCTGAGCTCGGATGAGCTCGGATCGAGCGACGATCAACGGACGACATCCATCTCTCGCTGCTTGGGAGGAGACAGATCACACATCTCCATTTTGCATGATTGGAATGGACGGCTATGATTAGATTATGATAGATCTCCCTCTGATTTAAGCCTAAATTTTTGGATTAATCTCTACGTTGGATTCAGAAGCGCCCGCCATGCAACCCGGCTACGTGACAACATAAATACCCGCGCCATGTGAAAAGCGCATCAACCACGACATGGCCTAATGGGATTAGGTGGTTAATTAGGCTTAATTAATTCATTTATAATGCTAAAACTTTCAAAATTCATAACTAATTATAGAAAAATAAAAAAAATACTAACTCAGGCTCATTTTAAAGATTATTCAAAGGAGAATAATATAAAATTAAAATAAATTGAAATTAGGCTAATTACTCCTTAATTACTTTAGTAATTAATTCCAAACTTTTTAAGATTGATACATGGGAGGATCTCTGCCTCCCATGGTTTTTTTGGAATATATTGTTGGATTAAATAGGGGAATTACTTATTTAAACACTAATCACTTTCTTAATTAATTAATGATTAATTAATCTATTAAACAGTGATAAAGTCATTAATTAAGCTTGCTAATCATAATGAAACAGTGAATGGTCTTAGGAAAAGAGATTAGGATTTCTTTTCCAATCTTTTCCCCTAAGTTTATTTCATTTGGATAAACACTTAATTAATTTGCAAATTAATTAATGACTTAATCACTTCATTAATTAGTTCAATTAATAAAATTCAAAACCAAATCATTCTAGAACTTAAACACTTAATCTTGGGTAGATTCTTAGATGTTCAATAACCTAAGAGACTTCAAAGGAAATTATAATCAAACTACATGTGTAGGATGGTTATGAAAGTACTTAATTAAACCCTTTAGCTTAATTAATCAATAATTGAGCCAATTGCATTAGGCCCCTTTATTTCTTAGGTGCATTTGATGATTTAAATTCTATGTTGTTGCATATCATATGTTGGCTCATAATTACTTGAATAATTATGTTAAAGTGGTATAGGTAAGGGATAATTAATGAATTTAATTCATTCCTTAATCTGAACAAAACATAAAATCAACCTAATTATTCTAAATTTAAACTAAACCAATTCACACATGTGGGAAATGGGTTCAGACCAACAAACTCTTTTCATATTTCCTAAGTCAAATCAAATTCAAAATAAAAATCTCCATAAATAATTTTGGTTCATTTTAAATAATCCTATTTTATATGATTGTCCTTAGGAAGTAATTAGGGTGAGTGAAGTCATGTGCTTACATCCCTTTATTTCTTTCCAAGCATGCTAAATTTTGTTTGCCATATGAAATCATGCATTCATTTCTTTTGAAAAATAAATTAAATAAAATGTTATCCTTTTATGTCAAATTGCATGTGTTGGTTAAAATTAAGAATATGAGTGGCTATTATCACTAGTAAACCAAAAATTGTTTCTAAAACCTATAAATTAAAGATTATGAATGAAGTGATATTACTTATAACTACTTATAAGCTTGCATGTGATTATAGCATAAGATATGTTTTATGTTATTTTCTTCTCTTCCCTTAACATGGATTTGAATAGGATTTGCAAAGTGTATAGTTCATTGGAAAAGAACACAACACTTATTTAAATTATTCTTATGCATTTCTATATTATGACTTAAGGATCCTCCCATTTACACATGTAAATTATACAACCAAATCAAACATAATATTTTGCATGATTCTTCATCCATTTATTTCTTTCTATACATCTACATGTATTTAAAAAAAGTGGTATATTAGTCTGGAAATCTCTGGGCTATAAGGCTTTAAGTAGTCCTAAGTAGGTCTTATCATCGTAGTCACTTATGACTTTTATACATGTAAATATGCATTTTGTTAATAGATGAAAAATCTCCCCCCCCCTTTCTACATAATAAAGACATGCATCAATGGAATATCCAAAATTTCAAATCATATCTCTTAGCATTCATCATCAAAGTGTGGTAAAGCTTGCATTACATGTATAGGTATGCTTAGGATTATTCATATGCATGGTATACATGGTGGAAAGAAATAAATGGTTATGTGTCATGTGATTGTAATCCACCTTAACTAATCCTAAGATGCCTTTCTTATGAAATGGGTATTTATAGTAAATCTAAACTTAGGGTTAATTAAAACATATAATAAAATATTCACTAAAGGAAATTCATCAATCAATCTACCTTAGAAATGTTTTAAGGTAGGGTTGAAAGAGAAGTTCTCTTCTCTTTTCTTCTCTTTACAATATTTAATAACTAGGTGTAGGTTCATTCAAACCAAATCAAATCATCAATGAAAATTGACAAACTAACTAAATCACTTGAAATGAAACCCCCCTCTAAATTGAACCTTTCACCCTTAAAAAATTTCAACCTAAAGCTTAGCTAAGACATGCCACACAAGCCTTAAATGGCACAGACATTTGACTAAGTCACAATTTTTAGCTCTATGTTAGGGTGGTGCATGGTTTGATGCCTGATTTTGTTTTGTAATGTAATGTTATTTGACTGGATGTTAGGGTTCATGTGCGTAGTTTGGATGTTAGGTCGATATTAGCCTAATCATGCTTTTTGCAGGGGGTTGTGCTTAAGGGATGCTGTAATAAAAATATAAGTGCTTTTGCTGTGCATGTTGCTTATACCCCCAAGCATAACCCAAATTAGGACAGGTGGACTTGGTTACCCATGTGTGGGGTGCTAAGTCCAAAATATTCATATAACTACTTGGGTTGTATAGTATGTTTAGCTAATCTCTATTTTGCAGGTTTAGTTAGATTTATCTTTCCCTTTTGGATGTAAATTTTGCAATTGAAATTTAGAATGAATGTTATGAGGGAATTAAGGTGAATATTAGTTATAAGACCATGTCTTATGTACCATGCGAAGCCTTGGAGCAAACTACATCCCAAATAAAATCAAAAGAAGGAAAGAAATGAAGGAAGAAAGAAATGAAGAAAGAAAGAAAAAAAAAACAAATAAAGAAAGAAGAATGAAGACCCCCATAACATGAATTCCTTTTAATTGTAATCATTCATTTATAATCCAGGTTGTATAAGGGTAGAGCTCAGCTACCCACATTTCTTTTCGGGTTGTGCGATGGAACCCGACCACATCAGCCTTTCATCTTTTATGATAATTTTATAAATTGATTGATATTTTGTTTATGAGCATGCAATTAGGATGTCATGATTTTCTTAGTTTCTTAATTGCTTGATGGTTGTTGAATGGCCTGGATGTGATTAGACTCTTAGGGAAAAATAAAATTTTTATCCAATTAATCAACTCAAAATTAAATTAAACAACTCATAACCTCACTTAAAGCCTAGGATATAAATCAAGATAATAAATGATTTAGCAACCCCTTATCTAGATGTTCTATGTCTCACATCATGCATAAATCATATTGCTTCACTCTTGTTAATGGAGGGCTTCCACCTTTGCCAGAGAAAATGGCTTGACCTTTGAGAGCCATGGTGGAAACACACCTCCTTTTCTCTGATTTTGGCCCATAACCAATTTTCTCATGCATTAGGCATATGAAATCCCATTGCTTGTGTCAAATAACAATGTCCAAAAATTAAAATAAAACTTAACAAAATTTGCATTAGATTAAGTCATTATTTTTTACATTCATGATCTATTCTCTTAGAGTGTGTTTAAGTATTTAGTCTCCTTTCTAAATAAAGATCAACTTAGCCATCTAGCAAAGTATAAGACTTTCCTACATATATTTAAAATTATAGGAGGAGTTAGTTGGCGGCCACCCCCAGGTAGTTGTAAGTCCAACAGTCAGGCGGTTTACTCTCTCATAGAGATAAATCATATACCCATTTTCACCTTAGATTTAGGTCATTTTTTGGCCCTCACCAAAGCTCTCTAGATTTAGGATCCAAGGTTGTTATTTTCCTTTGTAGTCTACAAGCATAAATCCTCACCTCTTAGGCATTTTCACGATCTTATCCTGTGGAATTATAAGCCCTAAATTTCTAATAAAAATTCAACTCAAACATATAATTCTTCTCAAATTCAAAAATATAAAGCCCAACAATAGGATAGTTTAGGATTCCCACTAGGTTTCTTAGTATCATGAGCATCCCCTACTCATCTCCCTTTGGTTTCGATAATAACTCCCTCCTTTTGAGAAATCCCACTTAATTTTTCCAAAAATAACCAATTTGTTGATAGTCCTACCTTTGAAATCTTTAGAGACAATGATCATTTTCTTTAATCCAGAGTATTCTTAAGAAATCTCATTCCTTAAGATGCAATTAATTATAGGGGCTTTCCTCCATAGGGAACTTAACGAACTTAGTTTAAACCTATTTTACTTTTCCATGTAAAGTAGGAGAAAAATCTCTGGTATATTCGAAGACCCATTGTCCTTAGGAGTCCTTATTTGGCAATTAAGTCCACTATAGGATGGTTACTTCTATCTCTCGAGATAGTACATCATTTCTCAATGTCACACCCGATCACCCTAATGAATACATCAATGGTTCTACGTGGTAACCCACCAATAACATTTTTCAATATCTAAATTAAAATTAAAACACCATAATGCCTGATGAAGTTAAGTCATGAGCTAAATCAATTAGAATAGGTGTTCTCCACTACAAGGGATTGCTATTAAAGGTCAAGCATACCTCCTTATTCAAGTGTGGCACAATATGATATGCATGGTGTGATAACATATAACATTTAGCTAAGAGGTTGCTAAATTTTATATTATTTTAGTTAAGAACCTAGGCTTTAAAATGAGGTTATGAGTTGTATTAAATTTAGTTATGAGTTATTTAGTGAGGATAGAAAATTTAATTTTTATCCAGAAGAGCCAACCACATCTCGGCCACACGTCAATCATCACACTTTTAGAAACATATGAAAAGCATACAATTTTTATTGCACAAACTAAACACAATAATCAAATATTGGAATTTTGTAAAAGAATAAAAGGCACGTACGGTCGGGCAACACTGTACTCCACAGAAAAGAAATCGGGTAGCCGAGCTCTACCCTTATACAACCTGGATTATAATTGAATATTATAATTTAAATATATGCTATGGGGGTCTTCAATCTCTTGTTCTTCTTTCCTTCTTTGGGTTAATTAGCTCCAGGCTTCACAAGGCCTCCTGGGTCTTTGCCTTATGGCCACTGCTCATCCAGAATCCCATAGCACTAACCCTAATCCTTATTACAAAAATTACATATTTATGAAAAATAAAGTCTAACTACACCTGGAAAATAAACATTATATAATCAAACCTACAAGCCAAGTAATTATATTTCACATATTTGGACTTAACACCCTACACTTGGGTAACCAAGCCTACCTATCCTAATTAGATTATGCTTAGGTACATAAGCATCACCTACAAGCGAGAATATATATATTTATTTCTTATTACGATGGCTCCTTTAGCACAATCCCTTGTATAAGACATCATTTGACTACTAATCTTAACATCCACTCTATGCATAAACAATCCTAACATTTAGTCTAAAAATATTACATCATAAAATAAAGCACATCATCATAACACACCGACCTAACTTAACATTAGAATTGGTGACTTAGCATTCTAATGTGATCTAAGACGTAGTATAGTGTGTCTTAATTAGGCTTTAGAAGTATGATTGTGTAAAGTTTTAGGATTGTTTAAATTAACTATTATGGGTGATTTAATTTCAAATATTTTAATGGATTGATTAATTTTAATTTGCACCTTCTTGTTTCATTTGATGCCTACTTAACATCTAATTATTATTAAAAAAATAAATAGGTTTGACCCCCTTCATCCCTACCCTAAGTTATTTTTTAAAGAAATATTACTATGACTTTGGTTTCTTTAGTGAACCATTTATGAACGTTTTATTAAGCCTAAGTTTGGACTAGTCTTAAGGAGTCTTATTCAAACACCAAAGACATCTTAGAATTAATAAAATTGAGTCACCATTACATGAATAACATTCCACTACTTCTTTTCATCATCAATAACATACACACTTTCTCATTTTTATTGTTCATGATATTTGTTTTAATATACATATTTGTACATGCAATACATATTTATATTTTGCACACTTGATGATCATTAATGCATGAATTTATTAGAAAAGAAAGATTTCATTTCATCACTAAGCTTATGCAAATATGTATTAAAGATTTAAGCATGTACATACCATTGTTAAACTAGGGAAGTGAGATTATTTCAGATCTCCTTGGGGCTACTTAAAGCCTCGTATTCCTGGGATGTCCAAACTATATATTTGCCAACTTAAATACATTTCAATATATACATAAGCATAGAAATGAAAATCATGCAAATGTTATATAAAAGTAAATCTTTTGTTCATATAAAGCAAAGTTCTATCCTAAATTCTAGCACTGCATGCATGAATGAAATTAATCAAGTACATGCCATTGTTAAACCAGGAAAGTGAGATTATCTAAGACCTCCTTGGGCCTACTTAAAGCCTCGTGTTCTTGGGTTGTCTAGACTATATATTTGTGAACTCAAATATGTAATCTTGCACATGAACTATGAAGATAAAACAATCCTTTACTATCTTTTAATTATAACTAAATAGGAACTTTATTAAGAATTTATAGCCAACATTAAATTAAACTTTAAACTTTTTTTATTTAATATTAACTTATAGTTTCAATTTAAAAGTAATTTGATATTTATTAATGATAATAGCCACACCATATAATAACATTTATTCAACACAGGCAACTTAAATGCAATCATATTCTTTTAATTCTCTCTTTTTTTTTTGAAAACATGAACATATGAAATAAATAACATGCACATTTTATAATAATTAAAAGAAGTAATTAAATATTTCCACATAACATACTCAATTACATTAAATCCTAAGAATAATCAAACCAAATAAGTGTTCTTTAAGACTGACCAAAGTTCATATAAGATTTGATTTTGATGCTTAAGTTATTAAAACCTAAAGAGGAGAAATGATACTTAGTATTTAGCCCATCCCATGTTGGTGATTTGATATATTTAAAGAAAGAAATTAAATGTATTTTTAAAGTTGAATAGGTTCAAACCATTAAGCACATCAATTTAATTATGTTTTCCAAAATTTTTTTAATTTAATTAACTACTTGATCATTGTGGTGTTTATTTTTGGATATGGGGGGACACCACATAAATCATAGGGGATACTTATTGAAGTGATCGAGTATGACATTGAGGTATGATGTACTATCTCGAAAGATAGAGACATCACCCTTCAATGAACTTAATCACCTAATAAGGACTCCTATGGCATGATGGGTCTTCAAATAAATGAGAGATTTTTCCCCTGCATTATATAGATGAATAAAGAAAGGTTTATATTAAACTGAGTTCTTAAGTTCCCTATGGAGGTAAGCCTCCATAGTTAATTACATCTTAGTGAATAAAATTCCTAAGAATACTCTCGATTAAAGTAGACAATCATCATCCCCAAAGATTTCAAGGTTAGACCATCAAAGGATTAGCTATATGTGGAAAGTCAATTGAGAAAGTTCAAGGAGAAGACTAATTTTAAAGTCCAATGGGAGGAAGTAAAAAATGCTCATGATACTAGAAGGCCTAGTGAACATTCCAATCTAACCTATAGTTGGGCTTTATATATTCAATAGTAAAGAGATTTATTTATTTGGGTTGAATCTTATTAGGCTGCTAGAGCTTATAATCCACTAACATAAAGTTATGGAAATGCCTAAGAGATAAGGATGTATGCTTGTATCAAGAAAATAGCTACCTCAGATCCTAAATATAGGGAGCTTTAGTATGACCTAAAGCACGACCTAAATCTAAGCGACCAGTGGACATAAGGGTTTACCTCCACAAGATAGAGTAAACCTGTCCAACTTCTGGACTTATAATCACCCGGAGTGGCCACCAGCTAACTCCTCCTATGATTTTAAAATAATGTAGTATGGTCTTATAAATTGTAAGATAGCTAGAGTAATTATCTAGTTTGAAAGAGTTTAAAGTCTTATACCCACTCCCTAAGAGACTAGAGCATGAGTGGTATGAGCATATGACTTAATTTACAAATACAAAATCTTTTCATATTTTTATTTTATTTTGGACACTATTTTGACAAAGGCTTTGGGATTTTTATATGCCTAAATGCACGATGAAATGGATTATTGGCCAAATCAAAAGAGATAGGGTGAAGCTCCGTCGATAGGGGTTGCTCTCATGGGTCAAGAAGTCCATATACGTGTAAGAATGGAGGCCCTCTTTTTTGCAAAAGTGACTCAATATGATATGCAAGATGTGAGATATACAACTATACAACTAATAGGTTGCTAAATCTTTTAATTATCTTATTTATGTCCTAGGATTTATGATGAAATTATGAGTTATTTAAAATTTAGTCATGAGTGATTAGTTAGATAAAATTTCTTTTTATCCTAAGAGCCTACTACATCTAGGCCACACATTAAAGCATCAATCATTAAAAACTATAAAAAATATGCAGTACTGATGTGTAATTTAAACATAACATAACATTAAATCAATTTTATAAAATACCATAAAGAATCAGAGGCCGGAGTGGTCAGGTGCCGCCATACAACCTGAGAAGAGAGAATATGGGTAGCCGAGCCCTACCCTTATACAACCCGATATATGAATGAATAATTATAATTAGGATGAATCCATTCTATGGGGATCATCATTGTTCAGTCTTCCATCTTCCTTTTTTTCTTTCTTTTATTTGGTTTACTCCTTCTTTGATTTGGATGTGCTTGCTTTAAAGGCATCACAAGGCGCCTCAGGATAAAGCCTTCTAGTCACTTCTCATCCTAATCCCCCATAGTACTAATCCTAATTCCTATTACAAAAATTACATTCATATAGGAAATGATAAATCTAACTACACCTATAAAACAAAGGTTAGCTAGACATACATACAATCCCAAGCAGTTATATATATAATTTGGACGTAGCACCTTGCATATGGGTAACCAAGCCCACATGTCCTAACTTGGATTATGCTTAGGGGTTTAAGAATATGCAAAGAGAATATTCACATTTATTTTTAAGCAACCCCTTAAGCATAACCACCTGTAGAAAATATGATTACATTAATAGCAACCTAACATCCAGTCTAAAATAGTACATCATAAAATAAAATATACATCACATCATACATCATCCTAACATAGAGCTAAAAGTGCTGACTTAATTCTAATGAGTGTGTTATGGCTTTGTATGGTATGTCTTAACTAAGCATTAGAGTTGTACTTTTTTAAGTTTAGCAACATTTAATTGCTGGTGGATTTCATTTGAAGTTGTTTAATTGATTTATGAATTTTAACTTTTGTTTTATTTTATTTCATATGATTTACACTTAAAAACTAAGTGTTATAAAGAGAAGAAGGAGGATTACCTCTTTCATCCCTACCTTAAGCCACTTTCTAAAGCATATTAATTTGGTTTAGTTCTCTTTCATGAATGTCTTATTAAAGATTTTTAATTAAGCTTAAGTTTAGGTTAACTTTAAATGACCTTATTCAATATGAAATGCATCTTAAGATTAATCTAATTGGATAATTACCACATGATAGATATTAAATTCTTCCTTTCTATCACATTTAACATGCATATGATTTAATCTTAAGTGTACGCACATATAATACATTGTAACACACTTAAATGATCAATGTATATTTTTAGAACTTATATTTCATTTGATTGGATTATTCAATACATGTTAATTAAAGCTCTATCTAAATTCTTATATAAAAATACATAAAAATGAAATTAAATGAGTACGTGTCATTGTTAACCAGAGAAGTGAGGTAATAAAATGATTTCCTTGGGGCTAGCTAAAGTCTCATATTCGGATGTCTAGAATATATACCCATTATCATTCAAACTTATGTAAATCAACATATGAATGAAAGAATAAAGCTCCAAATCACATGATTATTTAATTCAATAACTTAAATAATTATAAATGCATGTATTTTTAATAGAAGAAATATAGTATCATTCTTTAATTTAGTACACATACATGTATAAAAGACATAAGTAAATATGTGCCTTTGTTAACTAGGGAAGTGAGGTAATCAAATGACCTCTTTGGGGCTAGTTAAAGCCACATATTCCCAAGATGTCCAGACTATATACTTGCTGTCCTTAAATACATACGCATGTATTTATAATTAAGAGAATCAAAATCATGAGAAGATTATATTTGCTTTAATTTAATTATATATATATATATATATATAATAAAGCTCTATCCAAATTATTATATTAAAGTACATAAGAATGAAATTAAATGAGTATGTACCTTTGTTAACCAGGGAAGTGTGGTAATAAAATGACATCCTTGGGACTAGCTAAAGCCTAGTATTCCCAAGATGTATAGACTATATACCCATTACCATTCAAACCTATGTAAATCAACATATGAAAAAAATAAAGGGAGCTTTACTTCATATACCTAAATTATAAGCACATACACCCCTTATGCATTTATAATTACCATTACCACACATATTGTTATCAATTTACAAACTTTAAAAAAATATATTTGGATTTAATAGTGATAATAGCCACACATATATTAAATTAAATCAACATATGCAAGCTTACATAAAAGAAATTCATTTTTGTTTTTTACTTAATTTTGAAAAGATGGATGCATGGATTCAAATGACATACAATATTTATCATGATAAGAAAGGAATAATCAAATATAAACACATGATTCATTCAATTAAATTAATTCCTAAGGACAATCAAATCAAATAAAGTTATTTTAAAAAAACCAAAGCTTCTTTATTAATTTGTTTTTTTTTAGATTTTTATTTGATTTAAAGAAGAGGAGAGTACATCATGTGTTATTTTAATCCCATTCCCACATTGGTAATTTAATTTGATTTAATAGAAGGTAATTAGGTGAATTTTATGAATTAATTAGGTTGGATCCTTAATTAAGTCAATTAATTACCCTTACTTATGTTACGTTAATGTAATTAACTAAATAATTATGAGCCAACATGATATGCATGTGGATGGAAAGTAAATTTCCAATGATCCTAAAAAATAAAAGGGGACTAATGCAATTGGCTCATAATTAATAGTTAATTAAATTAAGAAACTAACTTAAGTACTCTTATGATTTCCCCACACATGTGAGTTAGCCATAATTTCCCTAAATATCTTTAGATTATTAAAGACCTAAAGATCTACCCCTGATATAATTAATTAAGACTTGATGTGATTATGATTTTAATTTGATTAATTAATCTATTTAATTAATTAATTAAATCTTTTATTAATCTCATTTTTAATTAGTTCTCCTTTAAAGAGGGATGGACTTAGGAAAAAGACTAAGAGAGAGATCCTAATCCTATTTCCCTTACACATTCATTATTCAATAGTGATTAGTGTGCTTAATTAATTAAGCTGTTGTTGATTAGGGTATCAATTAATCACTTAATTAATTAAAGAAGTAATAAAGACTTAAATGGTCAATTACCCTACTCAACCAAGCAATAAATCCCAAGAAAATTATGGGAGGTAGAGGTCATCCCATTAAATCATCACACAAAGTTTAGGGTTAATTACCTGAATAATTAAGCTAATTAAGTTAGAAATTAAATCCTAATTAAGCCTTAACTACTATTCATAATTAATTGAGATTTACTTTACATGATTCTCCTCTGAAATACCTTTAAAATGAATATTTATTTCTATTTTTCTTATCTTTCTATAATTTGTTATGAATTTTTGAAGTTTCAACCATTAAAACTAATTAATTAAGCCTAATTAAGCATAATCCCATTGATGCCACACAGACTGCAGAGGGATTGGCTACTTAAAGTTGTCTGACTCAGTGCCTACATGGTTGGCGGTGCATGCACTTTCATCTCTGCCGTCTTATCTAAGATCAGATGATATGGATCAAACCTGTAGTTCTTAAGGGATTGAAATTAGATTAATCTAATAGGTGAATCATGACCATCCATTCCAATCATGCGGAATGAATGGTGTGTGATCTATCATCTCCTGAGCGATAAGAGATGGATACCATCTATCTTCTATCACTCGGTTCGAGCTCACCTGAGCTTGGATCAATTTAAAAATCAACCCACACCTTTAAGAGGTAGATTTGAAGGGATCTATTGGTTGGATTTGTGTGATATATAACTTTCCTTCAAAAAGCTCCAAACAAGTTTCACTCAAAGCTCAGTTTAAAGGAATTACCTTGCTATATCTTAAGACCAATGGAAAAATTGATTGAGGAAGCTTCTTTTAGTGGAGCGAAGACTTACTGATTAGTATGCATGAGGATTCCTTATTGTTTGCTTGGAGGGCCATGAATCAATGATTTGGAGGTCGGCGTTGATTGAACTCGTACCTCCAATGGTCGGGGAGCTCGGGAGGCGATTCATTCTTGCTCAACGGAGTGTAGGGAAGGTGTGGGTGAAGTTAATTTGACTTTGAATGAGTATTGATGGAGTTGAAATGAGAATAGGTTACCCTATTTTACAATAGTGAAATCTGGCAATGGGAAGCTTGGTGTGCTTAGAGAAGGCTCTAGGGATTTTGAAAATGTCCTAGGGAGCTCTGAGTGTGTGTGTCTTATTTTTGGATCAAAATGAGGTATATCCCTCCTCCCTTAGATCGACGACCGATTGGAGCCCAAATTTCAGCCGACGCCATCATCATCCAGACCGAGTGGTCGGCCTCCACGCGGGCTCAACTGTAATGGCCAGATGCTTTGGTGGGTGGCTCAAGGTGGTTCCTCCTCCCATGGATCCAATGGGTTTCGGGTATGGTGGGGAGGTGAGTTAACTTACCTCCCTTTGGTCCAAGGTCAACTTAGCCCACTTGGGTCTGGCTAGGTGGGTAGGTCAGGTCCCCATTTGGGTGTGAAGAGGCTATCACATGGAAAGGAGGGGAGTGGACTTGCCATTTTAGGAAAAATCCCATGTGGGGAGGATAATCCAATGTGTAATGGCTTTGGATGGGACTTAATTTGGGTTGAGCTAGTTTGGGGCTAACCCAAGCAATTTTGGATGGGTTGGGATAAGTCCCATTGGGGGTTTGGTTTAAAGGGGTCTGGCTTAATTTGACCCTTATATGTCAAATTGGGCTAGTTGGATTAGGTTGACCAATTGGTCAAATTGGGTCAAACTAAGGCTTGGGTCATGTTCAAATGATTATTTAGTGTTTTGGTTCAATTGGTTTGAGTCAATTTGGCTTAAGTTTGTTTTTGGCTAATTTGGATTTATGTAGGTCAAATGGGCTAAGTTGACCAATTTAACTAAATTGGTAAAATTAGCTTGGGTTATGGGTTGATTCATATTCAATTGGTTAATTGAGGATGATTGTTAGCTTTGGTTTGGATTAATTTGGATTTGATTTGGATTTAAGCCAATTAGACCCTTTAGGTCAATTTGGGCTAAATAGTTGACCAATTCAATTATGACTTTGGTCAAGTTCAATAATCAATTTGAAATGAACTTGAGCTATTGGTTGTAATCAACATGGGTTATATCATGATTTGACCCAATTTGATCTTTTAGTTCAAATTGGGTCAACTTGGGTCAAGAGGGCCAATTGGGTTTGGTTTGGCTCAATTGATTGTCAAGTTATGTTCAATCATCGATCATAGGTTGGTGTGAATTAATGATTTCAATTATTTTGGCTTGGGTTAAGATTTGGCTGGTTTGGTCCATGTAGGTTAATAGTGTTGACTTGGTCAAATGACCAAGTTGACTTGGTTTGACCCAATTTATGAAAATTGATCAACCAAGGGTGATCAACAATCATCATATGAGGTTTTGGTAAGCTTGGTTTAACCCAATTTGGGTTGGGTTAGAATTTTGCTTAAATAGGTCCTTTAGGTCACTTTGGGTCAAGTGAGCCTATTGGGTTTTGTTGAGTCAATTTTGGGTTGATTTGGATTTAGTTGAGTTTTTATATGGATTTGAGATTGATATATAGCTTTGATTGCAATTAGTTTGAATTCAAATGGGTTTTGGTTCATTTAGATATTTCAAGCCAAATGGGTTAAGCTAGGTTTGATTTGGATTGATTTTGGTTTGGCTTGGTGATTATAGATTTGATTTATATTTGGGAAGATGATTGAAGATATAATTGATTTATGAGAAAATCAATTGAAATTGGTTTGAATTGAGTGAAAATTTAGCTAAGTCCATGGAATTAAATCATATGGCTTAAGCTTTGGTTTGATTTGATTTGATATTTGGATTTGGTATTATTGTAGATTTTGGTAGACTGATTGAAGAGTTGAATCGATCTTTGTGAAAATCAATTGAGTTTGGATTGTTTTAGATTTGGTTAAGGCTAAGTCCATGGAATTGAATCATAGGGCTTAGCTTGGGTTTGATTTGATTTGATATTTGGATTTGGTGTGATTGTAGATTTTGATATGTGAATTTGGATGAATTGAATTTGAGATTTGGTCATGGCTTAAGAAGGTGAACATAGGTTGGGTTTAGGCTATAGGGTAAATAAGTCTCCCTAAGTCCTAACACATAACCTAATCCTATGGTTACCCTTTGAAGTCTCTAGGCTTAGGTTAAGTGTTCACCTAATTACAAGAAGTGTTTTATAACTAAGGAAGTCTTAATATCTAGAAGACTCCTAAATCTAAGAAGAGGGGATTGAATCCTCACTCCAAAAGTGAGGTCAACAATCATGAGCCTTCAATGATATGCTTTTAGGAAAGTAAAATTTGTAATACACTTAAAATAATATAATGCAATTAGGCTCATGCTTAAGAGTTATTAAAGAAGGAAAGAATCAAAGTTAAATACTTTTATAATTTTTCCATACCAGTGAGTTAATCATAATTTCTTTAATGACTTTATGTTATTAAATACATAAAGGAAAATTAATGGATTATGTTTGAATTATTTGAACTAATTATTAATTTTGTTTAATTTTTTTTATTTTATCATTAATTTTCATAATTATTCCCTAATTATTAAACATATTAATTAACACTCTTAAGGAAATACATTTGGAGAAATAATTAAGAAAGGGGTCCTAATTATTTCTCCTCACTATTCGCACTGTCCACAATGATTAATTATCATTAATCATTTAATTTTTGCTATTCACTAATTTTAATAATTATTTAATTGATTAAAGAGGGGAATTAAAATTGAAATCCCAAATTCTTCAAATTACATGGCAAATAATTTCAAGAAAAAAATTGGGAGGTAAATGACATCCTGTAGAATCATCGAACTAAATTTAAAATTAATTAGCCAAGTAATTTGGGATTAATTAAGGTAATTATCCTAAGTTTCAAATCTTGATTAAGTACTATTCATTGAACATAAATTATGGATTTTATTTTATTTATAAATTCTCCTCTATGCAACCTTTCTAAAATGAGTTTATTTGCATTTTTTAGTTTTTTACAAGTAGTTATGACTTTTTGAAGTTTTGGCCATTTAATTATATTTTTAAAGCCTAATTATTTAAACTATGAGTGCCACAAATGTTGACATGGCAGCACTTTCCACGTGGTGTCACGGTGTTAATCACTTAAATTGTCTAACGTGGCAGCTGACTCAGCTACGGTAGTTGCAGCTTCATCTTGGTCATCCGATCTCAGATCAAATGGTTGAGATTATTCCTGTGGTTCTGAAGGGAATAAATCAAAATTTCTAACATGATTAATCACATCCATCCATTCTAATCACGTAGAACAAACGACCAGTGAACTGTCATCCCACGAGTTCTAAAAGACGGATACCGTTCGCCTTCCATCGCTCAATTTGAGCTCATCGGAGTTCATTTGATGGTGAAATCGACTCCAAAATGATCAGGGAATGGATCTAAGGAGATCCTACGATGAAAATCACATGAAAATATGATTCACTTAAAAAAATACCAACAAATAGTGGCCAAAGCTACGGTTGCTGGATTTTTACCTCATCGAGCTAAAGATCGATGGTCCACCGATAGAGGTAGCTTTATTTTGAAGAGATGAATCCCTACTAAAAAGATCATGAGTTTCCTCCTCACCGATCAATCTGTGGACCAAACACCGCCATGAAGCTTCCTAGAGTTGGTCTTGGGACATTTTTCAATGGTCGAATCATTTGAGAAATGATTTATTTCGAGAGTGAGGTGAAGGTGTGGGAAGAATTAATTTAGTTTGGTAAAGCTTGGAGAAGTTTGGACAAATGGAGCTCTCGGGTTCAATCGGAGCTGGTCTTGCCATGGTGGGGTGCATGAGGAGCTCAAGGGAAGGTATGAGACTATGCGGAATGCTCTAGGGAAGCTCTGTGTTGAGTTTGAATTGATGGGGGTGGGGGTGGGAGGAGTATACTCTCCTCGCCAACTGAACCAAGGGATGGGATTAGTTTAGCCATTAGAAATCCTCTGGCCGAGGTAGGTGGCTGGAGATGGCAGGGGACTGCTGAGGTGGCTGAGGGTGAAAGGCTGAAGGAGTGTAGTGGGCATGTATGAGGTGTACCCTCTCCCTCAAGTGGACTAATGGGGTAAGAGGTGGAGAACCCACCCAAATGGGAATTTTGTTCCATTTGGGTGGCTTGGTTTGATGGATTTGACCCAAATCGGGTTCACCATGGGTTGGCCCCACTTGGGCAGGCCCATGGTGACCCAAGAATGTGTGATGCCAAGTTTGGCTGGGTTTAGGTTTGGTTTAGTTAGGTTTGGCTCAATTTGACTCATATGGGTCAAATGGGTCAAGTTGGGCTATATTGACCATTTTGACCAAATTGGGTGAAAGTGGTGACTTGGGTGAGTTCAATTAATTATTTGGAGTGAATAAGAGTAATTGGTTTAATTCAATTTGGGTTAGATTTGGATTTGGCTCATATGATTCAATTTGGGTTAAATGGGTCTTGTTGACCAATTTGACCAAAATTTTCCAAATTGGTTTGAGAATGGGTTAGGTCTATGTTCAATTGATTATTGGTGATTGAATGGAAGATTTGATTTAAATTGATTTGGATCATGGAGTGAATTTGTTCAATTTGACTCTTTAGGTCAAATTGGGCTAAATGGGCTAATTGGGTTAGGTTGACCAAATTGGGTTCCATTGAAGGTTGAATCATGTTCAATATTGAATTAGTGATTGGTTGGAAGCATTGGTTTCAACTAATATGGTCTAAGATTTGATTTGGTTTAATTTGACCCTTTAGGTCAAATTAGGTCAAAGAATTCAATTAGCTTGATTAGGTTCAATTGATTGTAGTAGTATTCAGTAATGACCCACAATCATTAATGAAGGGATTGGATGGCCTGATTTGATCTAATGGGAGTTTAATTGGCGTTTGGTTCAATTACCCCTTTTAGGTCACTTCGAGTCAAGTGACTTGGCCAAGACAACTTGGACCAATTAGGGTTAGGGATATTTGGGATGTGTTCAATGATAAATTTGAGGTTGATTGGTGGCTTTGGTTGCAATTGATTTAGGCTCAATTAGGTTTTGGCACATTTGAACTCTTTGGGTCAAATGGGCTAACTTGGGTTGGTTACATTCCTTTTGGTTCAATTGGCTTGATTGCAAGTGTTGGAGTGGCTTGAAATGATTTAATGAATAATTGAAGTGATTGAGAAAATCAAATTAGATTTAGTTTGCTTGAATGGGTTTGAATTGAGTCTTAGGATTATGGTGTATTAACTTGGGTTAAGGTCGAAGTTAATTTGGCTTGGATCTTGGATTAAAAAAGCAAATTGAATTAATATTAGTTGACTAAATTTGAGGTTAGTTTAGCTCCATCTACATGAAATTAAGTTTGGATGAGTGAATATGTATGAGTTTTGGTTTAGGCCATAGGATAGGTGAAACCTATTTATTGTAAGGTGGAGTTTAAGCTTAGGGTTATGCCTTATAAGTCTCTAAGCTTAAGTTTGGTATTCCTTTAATCATTAGAAGTGTCCTAATGCTAAGGAAATCCCAATGTCTAGAATGTTGCTAGATCTAAATGAGAATGATTAATCCTCATTCCAAAAGTAAGGTATATATATATATATATATATACATATATGTATGTATGTATTAAGATGAATTATAAAAAAAATTAAGGTACTTAAAGACTTGAAAATAGTTTCACCTTACAATGTACTTCATTACAAACTTTAAGGTACGTGCCATTCTTAAACCAGGGAAGTGAAGTAATCTAAGACCACCTTGGGACTACTTAAAGTTTCACGCTCCCGAGATTTCCAGACTATATACCTTTCAAGTATGTAGATCATACATATTTGTATAAATTTATCATGATTAAACTAAATTTACATTAAGTAAATACTTAAACTTATTAGAAAAAATATTTAAGATTTACTAGTGATAATAGCCATACTATTAGTCCAAAGCATGCAATTAATGAATTTTTTTAAGCATGAATGCATGAAATATATGGAATACACTTTTATAAAGTGATTGAAGCAAAGTATTTAAATATTACCAAACAACCTATTTAAAGCCATTAAGTCCTAAGGCTATTCATATGAGAATAATCACATTTAAGTCTAATCAAATTCATTAAATATCAGTTTTAAGAATTGAGTTATTTAAACCCAATGAGGAGACAAAGAGTTTAAAGTTATCATTTAATCCATTTATATTCATTGAATAATTTAAGATGATTTAGATGAGTTTTATAAATTAATTAAAATTAATTAATTATTTTATTTAATTAAGCCCAAAAGAGCCCAAAAATATAATTATACTTTAATCATGAGTAAACAAACTATAAGGAAATTACTAAACATGAATAAGCATGAAATAAATATGTCATAAAAGTTAAAATGCAATTGGGGCTATATTTAAGGACTAATTGAAGAAATGAGAAAAACTTTAAATCATCAATTACATTTAAAATACCTTAAATAAATTACAGGTTTTGAATTCATTGAGAACCTTTTGCTAAATGTGCACAAAGAGAGTTTGATCATAGTTTTTAGAGATCTAGACAATTAGTTATGAATTTTCTAAGTCCTATGTAAATAATAATTTAATTAAATAATAAAAATCCCTTAATGGTGATTTTGAAAAATAGTTAGAACCAATGGCCCTAATTAATTTATCTAATCACCATTAACATTCTAAAATGTATTTGAGAAACCTTCATAATGATCATATTTTTCATAATTATATAAGTTTATTAAATAGACAAAATAACCCTTTAGGGTTTGAAAATTTAGAAGTTTCAAATTATCCAATCAATTAATTTGAAATAATTATGAGAGATAGAAATCTTCTCATGAAACAATCACATAAAGTTTCAAGTTAATAAGCTAAGTAATTATGAGTTAATTTCACTAATTAAGAAAATCTTCAATCCTTAATTAGTCATTGCACACTTAATAAAAATTCTGACTTTTATTTTTCTTAGATTTTTTTTCTATCTAAACTTTCTATAAAGGATTTATTTAAGCTTTTTGAATTTTTCTATAATTACTTATACTTTTTTAAAGTTCTAGACATTTAATTAAAATTTTAAATTTAATTGATCAATTTAAATAGTCGGGGTCACGTCAACACTAATGTGGCAACACTTTACATGCCGCTCTGCACATCTTGTTACTTAAAACATCCCACGTAATACGTTGACTCAGCGGTGGTGGACGTAATTTTGTCTCGGCCGTTCAATGATTGATTTAATGACCACAATTAATCTCATTGTTTAAATGATTAAATTGAATAATTTCTAACGTAATTTATCACAAACATTCATTCTAAACACATGAAATGGTTGACTAATGATTCATCATCAATCTCTACCATCTTCATTGACATGGAAGCACTTTACATGCGGTGCCACATCAGCACTATCGTGGTAGCACTTTGCATACAGTGCCGCACAATTCATTACTAAAATCATCCCACGTGGTATGCTGACTCAGTAGCCGCAGACATCATTTTATCTCAGTCATTCGATGACTGAACGAATGATCATAATTAATCTTGGGATTTAAAGGATTAAATTGAATAAGTTCTAACTTAATTTATCATAGACATACATTCTAATCATGTGAAATGGATGAGCAGATGATTCATTATCAACCTCCACAAGGGGCGAATAACTTTCGTCCCTCGCCGCTTGATTCCAGCTCACCATAGCTCAAATCAAAGGGGAACAAATTACAAATTGATAAGGGAATGATTTTAAGTGGAATCCTACGGCTTGTTTCATGTGAAATGCATAACCACTTCATAAAGGATCAAAAATCATATTGTTTTCTATGATTTGGAGAAAATTACCTCACGGACCTAAAAATCAATGGCCCAACAACTGGGGTAGCTTTGTGTAGTAGAGACCTCTACAAAAACTATAGTTTTTCGGTGGAACATTCCATCAAAAATCAACAAAAATCTGTCAGTAAGCTCAGTTTTTGATGGATTGTACCCTGATGGTAAAACCTTGGTTGGAAATGATTTTTGACAAACAACAAATCTGACTAAATATTGTTCCTGATGGATGTCTGGTGAATTTTCCACTAGAACATTATTGACAAAGAACCAGAAGAAAGACCGTTTGGAAATGACGAAAGAAAATTTTTGAGAAGAAATTTTGGCAGCATTTTCGGCAAACCAGGCCACAAGAAATTCCTAGTAGATAAGGTCCAACAAAAACGTATGTGCCATAAATGGTTTGCGCCAAGAACCTACCGATGCCTCGTAACAAGCTTACCCCTAGAAGTCTACCAAAAGTTTGTACATAATTTAAAACAAAACTAAAGCTTTGTATGTGCTCTAATTTTTATGCTTGCAGAAGAATTACTAATAAATTTTCTTATAGCTGATTCTAACATACTCCCAACATTCATATAAGACCAATAATAGCTACTTTCAACATTTCATTCATTCCAGTACTTTGTAAAATACTAAAATTAAATAATAGTTTCAAAATATTTAAATGAAATAGTTTGAAATATTAATATCTCAATAAATTATTTACAAATAAAAAGAAAGTACAAATAAGACTTAATTCTCATAAGTCTCCTTATCATTATCATCCTCCTCCTCCACCACTCACACCTTCCCCTTCATACTGTTTCTACGCATCTTCTATATTTTAGCCTCCATTACAACCATATGGGATTCCATTTGAGCAGTCATCCTTGCTTCCATGTTCCTAGTCATTGCAGCGACACACCTTTGAACTATCTCGTCAATCGACTAACTACTCGTTCTAGAGATTGAATGATGTGCATCAAAGGCTAACCCCTGTGAGCCTAGGGGATGAATCCATCCCTTTCTTCTTTCCTTTAATATATTCTTTCCATATGCATTACTCCGACTACTTTGATAGTCCATTAGATCTTCCTACACCAGTAAAGCCCTGACTAGCAACTTCTTTCAACCTCATGTAGTCATCCTATGAGCAATTATAATGTGATTTAAATACAATAGATTATTAACAAAATTATAATTTAAAATTTTTTGAGTTAGCTTAGATATGCTCTCCATAACTGAACATCAACCCACTGTTGGTCAACTTGATGCTGATGTGTTCTGCTATGTAATTTAGTGACAATAAGTTCTCATCCAAGAACTTTAGTCTATAAATATTCCAATAAAAGTAATTAACCATGATTATAAGTTGAATTAATGCAAGTAATAAATTACTTACTATCATTCATTTGTACTTAGTGTGTGGTATTGAGCCTCAAGTATGCAGATAGGTGCCCATGCCTTATAATCAGAAACTTGATTTTGCGTTGTCTTCTCTCTCTTACAAATATAATCTGAGGAGACACATTCTCTACAGAGGTCAACCCACATATCCTCTCTGATCCAAAGAGGTATTCGTCCACACTTATGTATGTCTATGAACATATCACATAGGTGGGAAATACCTTTAAACTCAAATTTGCTTCAGATTTTTTAGTTGTTCTCTGACAACTAGTTGAATTTCTTATGTAACATAAAAAAATAATGTTAATTAGTAGTGCTTCAAGATCAAATAATGCATTTTAAATTTATAAATAATTATTTCAATACCTCAAATTCTCTGAACCTCTTGTCCTAAATCTCAGTTTAGACCTTCTTCCATGAAACATATGGATCATCATATTTTCTCCTTATTATGTCCTTAATTTTATGTATAGTTTCTTTGGATGGATTAGAACTAAAATAATATAATTAAGATTATACCCACAATATGCCAAAAGTAAAACTTTAAAAATAAACTTACATGTTGCCCTTTAGCTTAATAAAAATGCATATCATCGATGACTCAGGGGGTGTACAAGTATCAGGCTGATCAAGTGTCGTATGCTGAAACCTTAACCCCATAAAAACTGTGTGTTCTTGATATAAGAATAACGGTGTAGTATCTACAAGTTCTGAAGAATGGTAGGAATGTGTACCAGTGTTGACCTCACTTTTGGAGTGAGGTTGACTACCTTTACCATAGATTTAGGACTCTTCTAGACACTAAGAATTCCCTAGTGCTAGGACATTTCTAGTGATTAAAGGAACACCAAAACTAAGCTTAGAGATCTATATGGTACAATAGACTAGAACTTACCTTTGGAGAAGTGAAGCCTCACTTACCCTAGGACTCAACCAAAGTCCATGATCAATTAATTAACTAAATTCATATTAAATGGATACAATCCAAGCTCCAAGCCAAATGCCAAATCGATTTAGGCTCAATTTGATCCATCATAGGCTCAACTTGGCTAAATGGGCTAAGTTGACTGAACCTAACTTAACCTATTTGAATTCTTCAAAATCAATCTAACTTGATTGAAACTCAACCTATCCAAACTCATTTGGATTCCAATTCAACATAATTAAACCTTAATCGTAATCCAATTAAATCAAGCCAAAGTTGGCCTGTTTGAAATCCTTAAGATCAAAACTCATTTTAGTTTGAATCAAACCAATCCAACCCAATCCAAATTCCTTGATTATTCCAAGCATCTTACTAAACATCATAACCTATCCCAATCCACTCAATCGAGCCAATTAACTTCATTGATCCAAGTTGACCCATTTGACCTAAAGGGGTTCAAATGAGCCAAAATTCAATCTAGCTCAAGTTAATTGTAATCAAAGCCTCAAGTCAACTCCAAATCTATCATCGAATATATCCCAACCTTCATATAGCCTTAATTGGACCCAACCGACCTAATTGATCCATCCAACCCAAATCTCAATTGAACCAAACAAACTCACCCAATCTCTTACAAAATGATTATTGATCACCATTGATCATTCAAGTACATCCAATTAGGCTTAGCTAAGCAAATTTGGTCACTTGGCCTATTTCAAATTGGACCAAATCCTATTCTAATTCAAATTTATTGAAATCAATGATCTCAATTAATCATGAATTGAGTATTGAACACAATCCAACCACCAATTGAAGCCAGTTTGATCAAATGAACCCAATTGACCCATTTGAGCTTGAATCAAATCTCATATTAATTCAAATCAACACCTATAATCAATCTTAAATGATCATTCAAACATGAACCAACCTTCCACTCAAACAAATTTGAACAAATTGGTCAACTTAACCCTTTTGACCTAAATGAACCCAAGTAAGCCAAACTTAAATCCACTTCAAATTGGGTTAATCTAATTGCACCAATGCATTCCAAATGACTAAGTGAACATAACCCAAGTGTCCTCTTGACCAAATTTGGTCAATTCGTAACCCATTTGAATCCAAATTGACCTATGTAGGTCAAATTGTGCCAAACCTAATCAAACCAAGTCTAAATCCAAACAAATTTAGCATGACTCATCTTTAGGTCTCCATTGACCAACCCAAGTGGACCCATTCCATGGTGAACCTAATTTGATTTAATCCAAGTGAACCAATGGTTCCAAATAAGAAAAATTTCCATTTGGAATGCTTACCCACCTCCTGCCCTTGGTAGCCAATTTTAGCCCTCTTTGGACATAGGCCCACTGACCTACCTAACCCAAGGCTGTTGGGTTCAATCCTTAACCAAGGGAAGGGCCTTCTCCCCTTGGAAAACCATTAGTACACCTCAAAAGAGGTGTATGCTCAATGGCAGGCCACTAAGCTCCCTCAACCACTCAAGCACCTCCGCATCACCAGTCCCCTGCCACCTTTAGCCACTCACATCGGCCGAATGATCACCAAAAGCTGAACTAATCCCATGTCTTGCTTCACTTGGGGAGGACATTATGCCCCTCCTCTCTCTTTCAAACTCAACACACACTCCAAAGAGCATCCCGAGCAGTCCTCAAGCATTCTCAAGCTCCCTCGTGCCTCCAGCCATCGATGAGACTAAGCTCCACTTGAACCCGAGCCTCCTTTCCATCCAAAGTCACCAAACCAAAATTAATTCTTCTCAAACCTTCCTATAGCCTCAATGAGCCAAAATGAATCAATTTTTGATCGATTCGAGCACCAAAAACCATATGAAGACCAACTCTGACGAGTTTGTAGTGGCGTTTAGTCCACAGAGCAACCGATAGAGAGGTAACTCGCAGCTTCTCAATAAGGCTTCGTCTCTTCAAGATAAAGCTATTTTAATCGACTGACAGTCGATCTTGAGCTCCAAGGTAAAATATGGAAAACCATAGAAATCCCTAAGATTGTTGGTCGTTTATGAAAGAAACCACGATTTCATGTGAATCCTGTCGTAAGATCTTCATAGATTTCATCCTTGATCATTTTTGAAATCATTTTGTCCATTGAATAAGGTCCATCAAGCTCGGATCGAGTGATGAAAGGTAGACAGTGTCCACCTTCTAGTGCTGGTGGGACGACGGATCATCGATTGTTCATTTCGTGTGATTAGAATGGACTGTCATGATTAATCACGTTAGATTTTTTTATTATTTCCTTTAGAATCACTGGATTAATCTCGACTAAACAATTTGTTAAGATGAAACTATGTCCGTCATCACTGAGTCAACTCCAGCATCAGACGTTTTAAATAGCCAATCCCGTGGTGCCATGTGGAAAGCGATGCTGTGTCAGCATCCACATGACGCCGACTATGTAAATCATTTAATTAGGGTTGAAATTTTTATTAGTTATCCAAAACTTTAAAACTTCATAACTAATTTTAGGAAAAAATAAAAAAAATATAAATAAACCCTCTATGAAAAGCTTAGAAAGAGGATAATCCAAGAAAAATAAAATCCCTACATTTTATCTAATGAACAATGACTAATTATAGTTTAAAATTTTAATAAATTACCTTAATTAAGTCCTAATCACTTGATTAGTTTGCATGAATATTGGCATGTTGGATACATGGGATGACCACTACCTCTCATAAAATTTTTGGATTAATTTTCTAAGTAGATTAGGAAAATTATAATTTTAAACTCTAATTACCCCTTTTGAATGATTTAATAATAATTAAAATTGAAAAAATTATGAAATTAATTAGGGAAGGTTATTTAATCATCTTAACATTAAAGATAATTAAGAAAATAACTTTGGATCTCTCCTCCTAATTATTTCCTCAAAATAATCCTTAAATCCTTTAGTTAAGTGATTAAGTAATTAAATTAAAAAGAGATAGATAAATAGAGAGAGAGAGAGAGAGAGAGAGAGAGAGAGAGAGAGAAACTTAAGTAAAAATTACACCATCATAATTAGTGCAATTAGCAAGATTGGTTTATTTAATTCTCCTTATGTGCTTAGTTAATATAAGAGTTTTATTGGAATTATGATTTTCCATAGGTTTGGGAAATCATGAATGTAATTAGCTTAATCCTCTTAATTCAATTAATCATTTAAGCATGAGCCTAATTGCATTAGAATCTTTAGGACATTATTAATTTTATTTTCAATTGCATCATCATGTTTCATAGGCCTTTAATTAATGGTTAATTAAACTGAGGGACTACTTGGGAGGGTGACTAATTGACTTGCTAATGAACCAAATCAAATTAAGTCATAAAATCTACTTAATTTCTTTTTTGAATTCATTAACTAACCAGCATGTGTATGAGTTAAATAAATTGATCTTGCTTCTCCTCTTTAAGATTAAATAATTAAAAACAAAAAAATCTAAATCTTAAAGAAATTTTGATTAGGCTTAAGGTATGTTTATTTAATATGATTGTCCTTGGGTTCTAATGAAGCTAAGTATGTTATTTAATGAAGTTTAATTATCTTGTTTCAATTATCATAAGTTTGCATGCCATACATTTCATACATTCATGTTTTAAATTTAAAAGAAAAAGTTGCATTTAATTGCATAATGTGAGAAATAAACTATATGGTATGGCCATTATCACTATGTAAATCTCAAGCTATTTTTCTTCTTTAGGCAAAAATTAGGTGCTAAATATCAATAATTAGAAAGAAATCTTTATGTTTGTGAGTCTCATTGTAAGTAATAAAACTCAAATAAAATTTCATTTGTTACAAGATAATAACCTATAACTTTTCATGATTTGATTTTATATCCACATATATGCATGTGTATTTGAACTTGCAAGCATATAGTCTGGATATCCCGAGAACACGAGGCTTTAAGTAGCCCCAAGGAGGTCTTAGATAATCTTACTTCTCTGGTTTACCAAAGACACGTACCTGCATAGCTCTCTTACATACTTGTATGTATATGATTAGATATGAAGTGAGATTTCCTTTGATATAAAATTGATACATATTTGTATTTAAATATGTCAAAATGAATATGTAAAGTACTTGTGTGATTGAATTTGCAAGTATATAGTCTGGACATATCTGGAACATGAGGCTTTAAGTAGGCCCAAGGAGGTCTTAGATAATCTCACTTCTTTAGTTTAATAAAGGAATGTACTTGCATAACTTTCTTACACAATTATATGCATAAAGTGAGATTCTTTTGTTATGAAATTTATGCACATCCACGCTTAAGAATGAGAAAATATGTATAAGATGTATGCTTATGTATTAAATTAAAGTGAAGTAAAATGAAATAAGATTTTAATGTTATTGATAATAAGACTAAAATATAAAGCATTACACATTTGATGGTGACTTGGTTTCATTAAACCTAAGATACCTTTCATGTTTAAATAGAATTCATTAAGTTAAATCCAAACATAAGATTGATCGAAATCCATGATTCATTAAGAAAATTTAAAGAATCATAAAATTCATTTATTAGAATCAACTTAAGGCATGGATTAAAGGGGTTCAACTCTCTTTCTTCTCTTTACAATGATAAATTATAAGTAAAGGATAAAGGAAAATATGTAATGTAAAACTCAATTAAAGTCTTAAGCTAGTTGAAGTGTATCCGCCTTTAATAAGAAGTTTAAACATTCAAACACTAGAGGATCTCAATTTTAATGCATAAGTGAGACATACCACACTCTAGCTATAGCACACACATTATACTACTAACTCACCGATCATAGTATTAGGTTAGGCTGGTGATTGTTATGGTGATATATTTTATTTTGTGATTTAATATTTTAGACTGTATGTTAATATTGCTTGTGCATAGATGGGATGTCAGGTCATTGTTGACCTCACTTTTGGAGTGAGTTCTAAATCTCCTCACCATAAATCTTGGACTCTTATAGACACTAAGAGCTCTTTAGTTTTAAGACACTTCTAGTGATTAGGTGAACACTTAATTTAAGCCTAGAGACTTATAAGGGTTAGTCATAGGGGTAGGTTATGCCTTAGAGATTTAGGGAGACTTTCCATCCTATGGCCTAAACCCAACCTATATTCATGTTCTCAAACTGAACCTCAAATTCAATTCAATTACCAAATTAAAATCCAAATTCTAAATCAAATGATTGAAGCCCATGATGAAATCCAAAATCAAAATCCTGCCTAAGCCCTATGATTTTATCTTGTGGACAAGGCCCTTAACCAAACTCAAATCAATCCAAATTCGATTAATTTTCTCCAAGATCAATTCAATCCCTCAATCTTTTGTCAAATTCAAGTCCAAACTCAATTCCAAATGATTGAAACCCTAGATCAAATTCAAACTCCCAAATCCTCCTTAAGCCTTATGATTGAATTCCATAGACTTAGCCAAATCTCCACCCAATTCAATCCAAACTTGATTGATCTCTTCATGAATCAATCATATCTTCATTTATATTCATAAATATAAATGAAATATAAACTCAAATAATCAAAACTAAATCAAACTAAATCTAAATTCAATCAAATCCCAAGCTAAGCCATATGGACCTACCTCCATGAGCTTAGCCAAATACTATTCAAATCAACCCAAACTCAATTGATTTTCTCATAAATCAATTATATATTTAATTATATTTTAAAATATAATTGCAACCCAAATTCCAATGATCAAAACTAAAGCAAACTAAATCAAATTCCCTTTTTGCCCTTTTGACCTACCTTCATGGGTTTGGCCAAATTTGCCTTCAAACCACTCGAATTCAATTGATTTTCCCATAGGTCATTTACATCTTCATTTATATTCAAAAATATAATTGAAATATAAATTCAAATAGCCAAAACCAAATCCAAAATCAAATCAAAACCCAATTCAAATCCTTTAAGCCAATTCTTTGGACTTAACTAAAACCCATCCAAATCAAGCCAAAATAAATGGATTTCTCTTGAATCAATCATTCATTCAATCATATATCCAAATATAAATCAAACCTACAATCATCAAGCCAAATTGAAATTAACCCAAGTCAAGCCCAACTTAGCCCTTTTGGCTTGAAAATTCCAAATGAACCAAAACCCATCATAGCCCAAATTGATTGCAGTTGGATTTATATTTTAATTCTAAACTCATATTTAAATTCAACTGAACCTTAATCAAACCAAAACCAAGTCAATTGACCCATTTAAATCCACTTAACTCAAAGTGGCCAAAAGAACCCATATGAACTAAGCTCTCATCCAACCCAAATTGGATTGAACCTAGCCCATCCAAACCACATACCATGATCATTGATTACCCTAGGATGATCAATTGCCTTAAATTGGGTCAAACCAAGTCAACTTGGTCATTTGACCAAGTCAACCCTTAGCCCATATGAAACCCAAATTAGCCAAAACTCATCCTACACCAAATCAATTGAAACCATTGATTCACATCAACCCATAATCAATGATTGAACATAACTTGACCATCAATTGAGCTAAACCAAATCCAATTGGCCATTTGACCCAAGTTGACCCAAACTAACCTAAAAAGGCTAAAATGGGTCAAATCATGATCCAACCCAAATTGACTACAACCAATGGCTCAAGTTCATTCCAAATTGATTATGGAACTTGACCAAACTCATAATTGAACCCAATTTAGGCAATTGAGCCCAATTGATCAACTTAGCCCAAATTAACTTAAAGGGTTAAATTGGCCAAAATCTAAATTAAATCCAAATTGATTCAAACCAAAGCCTTCAATAATCTTCAATTATCCTATTGAACTTGAACCAACACCTAACACAAGCCAATTTGACCAATTTGGTCAGATTGGTCAACTTGACCCATTTGGCCTATATGAATCCAAATGAGCCAAAATCAAACCTAGGCCAAATTGATTGAAACCACTTAAACTAAAATACTTTAAATCATCATTTGAACCTAACCCATGCTTTGGTTTGATCTAATTTGACCAATTGGTCAACCTAACCCAACATAGCCCAAATTGACCAAAATGACCCAAATTGAACCAAAACCCTTGAAACCAACCCGTGGGACCTTGAAACTCGACCAAACTTGACCCAAACCCATCCTAGGTCAGCCCAAAACCGAAATGAGTCCAACCCAAGGGTATTACCCATTGGCCAAACCTTTTTTACATAGGATTCCACTTATAATTGGCAAAGTCCACTCTCCAATCACATGGCAGCCCTCACTCACCCCAAATGGGGTATCACCTGCCCACCCTAAGTGGGTTAGGACTTACCTTGGACCAAAGGGAGGTGAGTTAAGTCAATTCCCTTATAAACCGAGAACAAAAGGTTCCAAGGAGATGCAATCAGCCCAAATCCCACCTTGAGCCAGCTCCTAAGCTTTCCTCCTGTCAAACCGAGCCACACAGACTTGATGGGGCAACTCCGGTGCCTTGATAGTGGCTGGCCGACCAAAAATGGGGGATTGATCCCATCTATACACCTCAACCAATTGAGGGATATACCCCCTCAATTCGTATGGGAAATAGATCAATTCAACTCTCTAGAGCTTCCTAAGGTGATTTCGAACTCCCTAGCAAGCTCTCGAGCATTCCCAAGGTCTCCCCTCTTTGGATTCCTCCTTCTCAAGTGAAGCCAAAATAGGGCATTCATCTCTTAATCAAAATCAAATTTCTCTTGCACACACCTTCCATGCATCTCATCGAAGCCAAGCGAATCCTCCCCAAGGCTCTATGATCGCCAGAGCTAGGATTTTGATCAAAGACAAAGCTGCAAAGTACGGATCTTGGCCTCTCGAGCAATCCACTTAGAATCAACACAATTTCCACTCAACAGGGCTTCGTCTTAACTAGACGAAGCTTTCTCAAGCGTGCGAGCCACTGGTCTTAGCTCCGGTGATTTAACACCACTAAAATTGAGATTCCTTTAATTTTTTTTGTAGCTTTGTGAAGAAAATGTGCATGTGAGCCATCTTAGCCATTGGATCTTCCAGGATTCCTTGAGCAATGGTGTGGGTTCCATTTGGAGCCAATCTGAGCTTGGGTGAGCTCGGATCGAATGAGTAATGGTGGACGACCACCGTCTTTCGTCGCTCACAAGATGAGAGATCATATGTCATCCATTGCGCATAATTGGAATGGAAAACCATGATTAGATTATGTTAGATCCATTTGATTCAAGCCATTATTAACTACAGGATTGATCTGTGCCATTTAATCCGAGATTGGATGGTGGAGATCAAAAGCTCCTCCCGCCGCCAGCTGACTCAACGCGAAATGTGACAACTGAAATAGCCAATCCCGATGCCATGTGGAAAGCGTGCCGCGTCAACACGCCGTATGGTGCCGATGGGATTATGCATAGTTAAGGCTAATTAATCTATTTTTAAGGCTGAAACTTCATAAATTCATAATAAATCATAGAAAAATCTAAAAAGTTTAAATAAAGGTTCATTTTAAAGATATTTCAAAGAAGAATCAATTAAAATTATCTTTAATTGATTTGAAAAGTAATCAGAGCTTAATTTAGGTTTAATTAAAAAATTTATTACTTTAATTACTTCTTAATTAATTAACTAATTAACCTTAAACTTTCTAAGATTATTTAAGGGGATGACTTCTGCCTCACTTATTTTTGTTCAGATTTAGTGATAATTAATTAGGAAAATTGATTGATTAACCCCTAATTACTTTCTTAATTTAATTAAGTGTTAATTAAGCATATGAACAGTGAATTAACTAGGTCTTTATTGCTGTTTTAGAGTGAGGATACTTATGGAATTGGATTGAGGCTTCTCTCCTAATCTTTTCCCTAAATTTCCTTCATTTTTTCAAAAAGAAATTAATAAGGATTAATTAATTAATTAATTACTTAATTAGTTTAATTAAAATTTAAAACACATATGAACCTAATTAATTGATTAAGGGGTAGATCTTTAGGTGTTCAATAGCCTACAGACATTTAAGAAAATTATGGTTAGCTCACATGTGTGGGAAAATCATAAATGTACTTAATTAAGTTCCTTAAGCTTAATTAACTATCTATTGTGAGCCAATTGCATTAGGCCCTTTCATTTCCTAGGACCATTGCTAATTTACTTATCAATTTATTTGCATATTATATTGGATCATAATTATTTAGTTAATTACTTTAAGGTAACATAGGTAAGGGTTAATTAATTGATTTAATTTATATCTTAACCTAATTAATCCATAAAATCAACCTAATTGCCTCTCATTAAATTAAATTAACTTTCAAACATAAGATGAGATTAGGATTAACAAACTTCTTCTCACATTTCTTAAGTCAAATTGAACATGGAATTAAAAATGACATTAAAGAACTTTGGTTTATTTTAAATAATTTTATTTGGTATGTTTGTCCTCAGGAAATAATTGGATTGAATGAATCACATGCTTGTATTTGATTATTCTTTTCCAATCATGCTATATATTGTATGTTGTTTTCCTTTATGTTAAGCTTGCATGTGTTGATCTAATTTAATATATGTGTGGCTATTATCACATGCTAGTTATAAATATTTAGGAGATGTATGTGATTATACCTTAAGTATATGGAGTAAAGTCATCTTTTCTTTGATTCATGTGCAACTTTACATGCATTTGAATGTTAATAAGTATATAGTTCAGACATCCCAAGAATATGAGGCTTTAGTTAGCCCCAAGGAGGTCATTTGACTACCTCACTTCCCTGGTTAACAGTGACAAGTACTTATTTGATTTCATTTACGTGTACTTCTATGTTAGAATGTGAATAAAGAACTTTAATTCACATGCATAAATGATTCAATCAAAGAAAGATATGATCTTTGCATGGTTTTACTTCCTTTACTTATATATACGTCCACATGTATTTGAGTAAAGCAAGTGTATTGTTTGGACATCCCCAGAATACGAGGCTTTAAGTAGCCCCAAGAAAGTCATTTGATTACCCAACTTCCCTGATTAACAATGGCATGTACTAGCTTATGTCTCTTATACATGTGTGTGTGTGTATTTAATTATAGAATTTGAACCCCCTCTTTCTTCTACCAAAAATGCATGCATCCATAATTGACTTATTGTTTGGATTAATTAGTCATGTGATTTAGAGCTTTCTTTCTCATATTCATATATATATATATATATATTTACATATGATTGAATGCAATTGGGTATATAGTTTAGACATTCAGGGAATACGAGGCTTTAAGTAGCCCAAGGAGGTCATTTGATTACCTCATTTCCCTAGTTAATAATGACACGTACCTATTTAATTTCATCCCTATGTATTTTTGCATAAGAATTTAGATCAAGCTTTAAGCTAATATGACTAAATAATTTAATCACATAAAATAATATAAATTCTATATACATATACATTTATCATTTAAATGTGTTATATGTATTGATTACCTTAGGGTTAAATCATATGGATGATATTCATGATAGAAAGGAATGATTTGATATGTGTCATATGTTAGTAGTTCAATCCAATTAATCTTAAGATGCCTTACATGTTAAATGTAATTACTTAAGGTGAATCTAAACTTAGGGTTAATTAAAATATGTAATAAGTCATTCACTAAAGGGAACTTAATCAAATTAAAATGCTTTAGAAATGACTTAAGGTAGGGATGTGATTGGTTGAAAAATTTTTATAGAGGGAGTCACCTTCAAATCTATTGGTGAGAAATGAAAGGGGAAAGACTTATAGAAATTCATCTTTTTAGGATGCCACATAGATCCGCAGATGTACTTATTCAGTTATCGAGCACATCATCAAGGAAATAGTGTACTATCTCGAAAGATAGAAGTCACTACCCTTTAATGGACCTAATCACCTCAATAAGGACTCCTAAGGACGATGGGTCTGCATATGTACTAGAGATTCTTCCCCTACTTTACATGGAAAAGTAAAGCAGAGTTTATTTTAAATCAGATTTGTTAAGTTCCCTGCAGGGGCAAGCCCCCATAGTTAATTACATCCTAAGGAATGGGGATTCCTTAAGAAAACTCTCAATTAAGGTAAATGATCGTTGTCTTTAAATATTTAAATAGGAAGGACTATCAATCTATTGGTTTATTTTTGAAAGATCAAATGGGATTGATCAAAAGAGGGAGTTATAATCGAAGCCAAAATGGAAGATAAGTAGGAGATGCCCATGATGCTAGGAAACCTAGCGAGCATCTCAAACTATCCTAAGGTTGGGCTTTACATTTTTGAAATTAATTTCTCTTATTTGAGTTACATTTTTCATTAGAAATTTGGACTTATGATTCTTTAACACAAGATTAAAGAAATTCCTAAGAGGTGAGGAATTAAGCTTATAGCCCATAGAGGGGAGAAACAACCTCAGAACCTAAATCAAGGGAGCTTTCGTGAGGGCCGAAAAAACAACCTAAATCTAAGGCAAAAATAGGTAATTGGTTTGTCTCCACAAGACAGGATAAATCACCTGACAGCTTGGACATACAATCGCCTGGGGGTGGCCACCAACTAACTCCTCCTACGATTTTAAATACATGTAGGCAAGTTTTCATGCTTATGCAAGATAACTAGGTTGTTATTTATTTATAAAAGTCTAAGCCCTTAAACTCACTCCTTAAAGAGAATAGATATGTAAAGGGAGATGCTTCAAATGATCTAAATCTAATGCAATTCAAATTTTATTTTATTTTCATTTTGGATAATTATTTTTACTTAGGCTAATAGGATTCATATGTCTAATGCATGAGAAATAAAGTTATTGGCCAAAATCAATGAGAAGGGAAGAGGTGTGTTTCCACCATAACTCTCAAAGGTCAAGCCAAGTTTCTC
This sequence comes from Cymbidium sinense, assembly GCA_021442155.1. NCBI lineage: Eukaryota > Viridiplantae > Streptophyta > Magnoliopsida > Asparagales > Orchidaceae > Cymbidium > Cymbidium sinense. Next base: position 121,269,736 of record CM038219.1, read on the forward strand.
TGGCAAAGGTGGAAGCTCTCCAATCAAGAGTGAAATAAGATGTTGTTGTGCTTGATATTACCAAAGAAATGCTCATCCAGCTAAGGGGTTGCTAATTCTTTTATCTTGATTTTAAACCTAAGCTTTAGGTGAGGTTATGAGTTGTTTAATTTTTATTTTGAGTTGTTAAATTGGGTAAAAGATTTATTTTTTCCTAAAGAGCCTAATCCACATCCAGGCCATACATAAAGCAAGGAAGAAACTAGGAAAAGCATGCCACTTAATGCATAAGCTAAACAAATCATCAATCAATTTATAAAGCTAAGCGCAAAAAGAATAAAAGACCATTGTGGTTGGGCACCACCGCACAAACCCAAAAATATCAAATTGGGTAGCCGAGCTCTACCCTTATACAACCCATATTACAAATGAATTAAATTACAACTAAGCAAGGAATTCATTGTTATGGGGGTCTTCAAACTTCATTTCTTCTTTCTTCTTCTTTTCTTCTTCTGGTTCCTTCTTTTCGATAGTTAGATGGTAGTTGCTCCAAGGCTTCACATGGTGCATAAGATAGGATCTTATGACCAATATTCATCCTAATCCCCATAACAATCATTCTAAAATCCTAATTACACAAATTTACATGAAAAGGAAAAGTGAAAATCTAACTAACACCTGCAAAATAAAGGCTAGCTAAAATAAATCACACAAATTCCAAGCATGTATATTAGACTTATCACCCCACACATGGGTGACTAAGTCCACATGCCCTATTGGATTATGCTTAGGGGTATAAAGCACCTTCAAGCAAAACCATTTATATTTTTATTTATGATAGTGCCCCTTAAGCACAATCCCCTGCAGAAAAGAATAGTTAGACTAAGAGCATCCTACCATTCATTCTACAAGCACACGCCCTAACATCCAGTCTAAAACATACATTACAAAATAAAGCAAACATCAAACCATGCACCGACCTAACCTAAAGCTAGAAGTGGTGGCTTAGGCTAATGTGTGTGCTTTGAAGGTTTGTGTGGTATGCTTAGCTATGGCTTTAGGTTCAGATTTTCTAAGTGTGAAGAACATGTTCAACTTAGAGGAGGGTTTCATTTAAGTTGTTTAATTATTTTAGGTTGATTTTATTTTATGTTTTAATTTGATTTAAGTAGATTCACATTTTATTTCATGATATGAAGAGAGGGAAAGAGAAGAGAACTTCTCTTTCCTTCCCTAACCTAAGTAATTTCTAAAGTAGATTCACATTTTTAGTTTTGTTTAGGTGAATGTTTTGATTAAATATTTTAATTAATCCTAATTTTAGATACTCTAAATAAACCTATTAAAAAAGAAAGACATGTTAAGATTAAATAAAATGAACCCAATTTACATAACACACATTACTTCATTTCTTTCCCAACATATATAACATGCATATGGATGGACCCTAAGCATATCTATGCATACAAATGAGAGTATTTAACACACAGTTTGATTCATGCTAAGTAATCTATATAAGGAAATTTAGAAGTTGAATATGCATGATTTTTCTTAAGTAGAAAATGGTTTATTTATCCAAATTTTCACATATACACATGAAAGTAAGAAAGGCATAAGTGAGTACAGTGTCATTATTAACCATAGGTGTAATGTATAAAACATAACTAGGGCTACTTAAAGCTTCACAACCTCGGGGTTGTCCAGACTAATATACCACTTTCCTTAAATACAAACATATGTATAAAAGAAATGAAATAGAAAAGAAGAATGCAAAAGTTGTATTAATGGATTCATTTTATTCCCCTCTTAGGTGATAGCATAGAGATGTATATAATATAGAATTAGGTAAGTCTTAGGTCCTTTTCAAATAAACCATATATCTCACCAAATTTCTATTCAAAACTATACCAACAGAAGAGAGAAAGGAAACCTATGCTAAGTATACATTTATAATCTTTCACATGCAAGCTTATAATTGAAGTATAAGTAGCACACTTTTAGATTTGGTATTTGATTTTTATGATTTGAAAATAATTTGAATTTAGTAGTGATAATAGCCATTCATATTTCTAGTTTAGCCAACACATGCAAATTTGACATAAAGTAAATAATTTCATTATTAACTAGGGGAGTGAGGTAAAGACCTCCTTGGGGCTACTTAAAGCCTTGCATCCCTGGAATGTCTAAACTAGATATACCCACTATTCATAAATACACATGAATATACAAGTGACTACAAGAATAGAAAATCATCAAAAAAGTTATATTTCCTTCAATTGAATTATTTATACATGTGAGCTAAAGTTCTATCTAAATTCTAAGATAGAAATACATAGGAATGAGTTCAAACAAATGTTGTGTCCTTTTCAAATGGGCTATACACTTATTAACATTCAAAACTTATGTAAATCCATATAGACTAGAGTAAGAGAACTCCATATCACATGGTCTAAGCCATATACACTATGGTGTTTATTTTTGGTTCATGTGTTTTGTGTGTGTATATGGATGGGGAGAGACCCCACAGATCTGAGGGTGTACTTATTGAGGTGATCGGGTACAACATCAAGGAATAGTTAAATCAGGTACGACATCTGATGGTGTACTTATTGAAGTGATCTGAGGGTGTACTTATGGATGAAAAAAGTATGGTTTATTTAAACCGAGCTCTAAAGTTTCTTATGAGGAAAGCCCCCATAGTTAATTACATCTTAAGGAAGGTGAGTTCCTTAGGAATACTCTCAATTAAAGTAGATAATTATTGTCTCCAAAGAATTCAAAGATTTGACTATCAATAAATTGGATATGTTTGGAAGATCAAACTAGATAGATCAAAAGAAGAGACTTATTATCGAAGCCAAAAGGAGATGAGTAGGGGATGCTCATGATACTAAGAAGCTTAGTGAGCATCCCAAACTATCATATGGTTAGGATTTATATGTTTGAAATTGAGGAGAATTACATATTTGAGTTGAAAGTTTATTAAAAATCTAGGACTTATAATTCCGCAAGACAAGATTATGAAAATGCCTAAGAGGTGAGGATTTATGCTCGTAGCCCCAAAGGGAAACAACAACCTTGGATCCTAAATCTAGGGAGCTTTAGTGAGGGCCAAAGCATGACCTAAATCTAAGGCAAAAGTGGGTATATTATTTACTTCGACAAGAGAGGGTAAACCACTTGACTGTTAGACTTATAGCCTGGAGTGGCAGCCAGCTAACTCATCCTACGATTTAAAACTATGTGGTCAAGTCATATGTTTTACAAGATGGCTAGGATGTTATTATTTAAAAAGAAAATTAAAGTTCTTAAACTCACTCTTTAAGAGACTAGAGCATGAGTGGTATGAATAATGACTTAGTCTAATACAAATCTTTTCAAATTTTATTTGTATTTGACACTTCTTTTTTGACATAGGCTATAGGATTTTATATGCTTAAATGTATGATGAAATTGGTTATGGGATAAATCAAAAGAGAAAGAGGTGTTTTCCATCATAGGCTCTCAAAAGTCAAGCCTTTTTCTCTATCTAACAAAGATGGAAACCCTCTCTTAGCAAGAGTGAAACAAAATGACATGCATGGTATTCAGCATACAACATCCAGCTAAGGGGTTGCTAAATATTTTATTATCTTGATTTAATTCTTAGGCTTTATGTGAGGTTATGAGTTATTTTAGAAAATTTAGTTATGAGTTGTTATTGGGGTAGAAAATTTATTTATTTTTCCTAAGAGCTAAAATGGATCTAGGCCACACATTAATTCATCATATATGAAAAAACTAAAAAAATACATGCCATTTCTATCACACAATGTAAACAAATTATCAAATAATTTATAACCTCAATGTGAAAAAATAACAGGCATCGTCAGACAACAAAAAAAAGAAATGGGTAGTGAATACCCTTATACATCTTGGTATAATGAAAGAATAATTACAATATAAATGCAACAAATGAATGGGAGCTATGGGGGGTCTTCAAATATTGAAAGCTTCTTCTTTACTTCATTTCCTTCTTTCATTTGGTTGGGCAAGCTCCATGGGATCACATGGTAGATAAGACTTGGTCTTGTAACTAACATTTATCCTAAGCCCTCATAGCACTAATCCTAATTCCTAATACAAAATTACATTAAAAATAGGAAAAGTAAATCTAATTACACCTGCAAAATAAGTGTTAGTTAAACACATCATACAACCCAAGCAGTCATATGAATAATTTAGGCTTAGCACCCTACACATGGGTAGCCAAGTCCACCTATCCTAATGTAGATTATGCTTAGGGGTTAAGTAACCTGCAAAAGAGAGCATTTATAATTATTTTAAGCACCCCTTAAGCATAATCTCATGTATAAAATATGATTAGCCTAATCACAGCTAAACATCCAGTCTACGAAACATGCACCCTAACATCCAATCTACAATATTACATCACAAGACAAAACATACATCAAACCATGCACCACCCTAACAGAAAGATAGAAGTGGTGACTTAATCTAAGGTGTGTGTTAAGGCTTGTGTGGCATGTTTTAACTAAGCTTTAAAGTTAATATTTTCTAAGTATGAAGGACATTTAATTATAAAGGCTGGTTTCACTTTAAATGGTCTAATTATTTTGCAAATTTTATCGAATGTTTTCTTTTATTTCATTTGACCTACACTAAACAACTAAGTGTTATGAAGAGAAGAAAAAAGAGGATCACTCTCTTTCATCCCTACCTTAAGTCACATCTAAAGTAAATTAGTTAATCATTTCCCTTTAGTGAATGGCTTATTACATGTTTTAATTAATCTTAAGTTTAGGTTCACTTTAAATAAACTCATTCAATAAGAAAGGCATCTTAATGTTAGTTGGAATGAATTACTATCACATAACAAATGTTTGTTCATTTCTCTCCATCATGTATATCATGCATATGATTAAATCCTAAGCATCGCTATACATATAATTTATATCTTAGCACACTTAAATGATGAATCTGAGTAAATGTATTTGGAATTAATATTTAATTTGGTTGAATAATTTTATCATATTGATTTAAAGCTCTATCTAAATTCTTATGCAACATAGGGAAAGAACCTTAAATCACATGACTAATCAACTCAACCAAATAAACAAAGTATGAATGCATGCCTTTTAAGAAAAATTTTCATTCATTAAGCTAATCCATTGTATAAAAGTTTTAAGCAAGTACATTGCCATTGTTCTACACTAAGGGAATGAGGTAGGAACCTCCTTGTGGCTACTTAAATCCATGCATCCCTGGAATGTCTAGACTAATATACCTGCTATCATTATGGATGTATAAACAACTACAAGAATAGAAAGCCACGCAAAAATTGTATTTTTGGTTTGATTGATTCATTTTGTGTAAATGAATTAAAGCTCTATCTAAATTCTAATGTCCAAATGCATAAGAATGAAGTCAAGCAGGTACGTCACCATTATTCTACACCAAGGGAATAAGGAACCTCCTTGGGGCTACTTAAAGCCTTGCATCCATGGAATATCCAGACTAATATAGCCGCTAACATTCTTACTTATACAAATTAACACATGAATTTAAGGAAGAGACTTTATTTCATACACTAAATTTATATTCACTTGCATTTCCTATGTATATATAACTAAAGTTATAATATATAGGTATATTCATTCATTAATAAACTTTTGAAAATATATTTGAGATTTAATAGTGATACTAGCCACACATATTTTTAATTTAACACATACAATTTGACATAAAGGAAATCATTTTTATTTGATTAATTTGAAAGACATGAATAAATGAGTAGAAGTGGTATACAATATTTAGCATGACTAGAAAGAAATAAAATAACACAAGTATGTAATTTTAGTTAAATCAATTAACTCCCAAGGACAATCAAATTAAATAAGATTATTTAACACAAACCAAAGTTCTTTAATGTCATTTCATTTTCATATTTGATTTGATTTAAGAAATGTGAAAGAGGTTTGGTAATCCTAATCCCATCCCCCATTTGTGAGTTAATTTAGTTTAATGATGAATATTTAGGTTGATTTTATGGTTTAATTAGGTTAGGGTATGAATTAAGTCAATTAAATAACCCTTACCTATATAACCTTAAGTTAATTAACTAATTAATAACGTGCTAATATGATATGCAATCACATGAAAAGTAAATTAGCTATGCTCCTAAGAAATGAAAGGGCCTAATGCAATTGTCTCATGATTAATAGTTAATTAGTCTTAAGGAATATAATTAATTACTTTTATGGTTTTCTTACACATGTAAACCAACCATAATTTCATTAAATTCATTTAGACTATTAAACATCTGAAGGGCTACCCAAAATTGATTAAAGGTGATTAGATGTGAATTGTATTTTAGATTAAGTTAATTAAGCTTATTAATCCATTTGATTAAGCATTAAGCAAGTTCAATTAATGAAATGAAATTAACTTAAGGAAAGAGATCAAGAAAGAGGCCTTAATCTCAATTCCTAAGTCCTATATTTGATCACTTAAGCTCTGATTTTATCTTGAAGATTAATTAATTAACTAAGCAATTAATTACTTCATTAATCATTAATTTGATCTTTAAAAGTAAAAAAAAAAACTTAGGAAATGAATTAGAAAAAAATATCCCAATCACATTCCCTAAGCTCCCTTACTGTTCAACAGAAGTAATTAGGCTTAAATAATTAATTAAGTCACTATTCTTTCACTAATTATCATTAATTAAATTAAGAGAGTGATTAAGTCTTAATCAATTTATTTACCAAATTAAGCAACCAATAAAACCCTAGAAAAATAGGGGAGGCAGAGGTCATCCCCTTAAACATCCACAAAATTTTTGAGATCAATTGGGTGATTAGATAAGGAATAATTAGGTTAATTTAAGTTTTAATTAAACCTTAATTCAGCCAAAATAAATATTTTAAATTACATAATAATAATTTTCCTAGATTCAACTCTAAAATATCTTCAAAATGAGGCATAGTTTGTATTTTTTGGAATTTTCTAGGATTAGTTATGAATTTTAGAAGTTTTTTCTTAAAAATAGATTAATAAAGCTTAATTAAAGCCTCAATCTAGTCGGGCCACATGGTGGCTGACGCAGCGTGCTTTCTACATGGCATGACTGGATTTACTATTTAAGTTATCACATCAGCTACTGACTCAGATTACGGTGGATGCGCTAACTCCATGGATCATCCGATCTAAGATCGGACAACTATGATTTGATCCGTGATTTAGAGGAGAAATCAAAGTGGATCTAACGTGATTTAATCATGGTCGTCTATCCCGATCATGCAAAATGGATGGCCCATGATTCCTTAGTGAGCGATGAAAGACGAATGTTGTTCACCTTTCCCTATTCAATTTGAGCTCACCCAAGCTCGGGTTGGGATCAAATTGATCCCACACCTTGAGAAGAAGGATATGAACACATCTAACAGTAAAAAATGCATGACATTCGAATTTCCTTCCAAAAGCTCCAACAAAAATTTCCTAGACCAACAATTTTGAGAAATTACCTCACCGATGCTAATGTTTGACTGTGGGATCAACGGAGGTAGCTTCGCCTAGTTGAGGCGAGACCCTGTTGAGGAGATTCAAGTTTGATTTGGTGTAGAGCTCTCGGTTGACCAAGCCAAGCACGTAAGAGCCTCATCTTCTATCAAACTCCAGTCTCCGGTGATCAGGAAGGCTCAGAGATGATTCAGTTGGCTTTGATAAAGTATGAGGATGGTGTGGGTGCAAGGAATTGAGGTTTGATCAAGAAGGGAAGGAGTATTGCACGGTAGAAGGTTGTCTTATTTTGACTTTGCTCGGGGAGGAGGAATGCCAATCGAGGAAGCTCTGAGAATGCTTGGAAAAGCTCTATGGGGTTTTGAAAATGGCTAGGGAAGTCTCACAATGCAATTCGTGAAGCCCGCTCAAATTGAGCGGGTATACCCCTGTATTGAACTTGGTGGATGGACATGATTCATCCCTAAAATCTGCTAATTTGGCACCATTGGGTCATTGGAGGGGTCACCGTCAGCTACACGTGGCATGCCAAGAGTGGAGGAAGTGGTGGCAGGGAGCTCAAAGCAAGATCTAGGCTGATGGTGTGGGATTGATCCTCGCCCTTGTCCATGGGGTTCAGCTATGAGAGGGAGTGGCTTGGCTTGTTTCCCTTAGTCCATGGAAAGTAGTATTGGGCTAGAAGAGTGTAGGAATGCCTCATTTAGTAAGTGGAGGGCTGTTATAGGAGAGGCACAGTGGACTTTTCCTCTTATGAAAAAAACTAATGCAAATGAGCTTGTCTAATGGTGAAGTCCCTTGGATTGGGTCCTACTTGGGTTTGGGTTGGCTTGGGGTTGACCTAGGGTTAATTTGGGTCAGGTCAGATTAGCCACCAAGGTTCCATATGGTGGCTTTGGGTGATTTGGTTTAATTTGGTCAAAATGAGTTCATTTGGGTTAGGTTGGGTTGGGTTGACCAATTGGTCAAATTGGATCAAACTAAGGCTTGGGTTAGGTTCATATGATGATTTGGGATGTTTTGGTTCAATTGTTTTGATTAATTTGACTTAAGTTTAAATTTGAATCATTTGGATTCAAAAGGGTCAAATGGGTCAAGTTGACCAATTTGACCAATTTGACCAATTTTAGTTGGGTTAGGTGTTCAATTGGTTAATTAAAAATGATTGTAGGCTTTGGTTTGATTTAATTTGGGATTAATTTGGATTTTGGCCAATTTGACCCTATAGGTTAATTTAGGCTAGGTTAAGTCAGGTTGACCAATTGGTCAAATTGGGCTCAATCATGGCTTTGGTCAAGTTCAATAAGTGATTTGGGATGAACTTGAGTCATTGGTTGCAATCAATTTGGATTAAATCATGATTTGACCCATTTTATCTTTTTAGGCTAATTTAGGTCAACTTAGGTCAAATGGCCAATTGGGCTTGGTTTGGCTCAATTGATGGTTTGGTAATGTCAATTATTGATTATGAGTTGGTTTGAATCGATGGTTTCAATCAATTTGGTGTATGGTGGGTTTTGGCTAGTTTGGGTTTCATTTGGGCTAAGGGTTGACTTGTTCAAAGGACCAAGTTGACTTGGTTTGACCCAATTCAAGGTAGTTGGTCACCCTAGGATGATTGTTGATCATGATATGGGGTTTGGATGGGGTTGGTTCAAACTAATTTGAGTTGGATTAGAACTTGGCTCAAAAAGGTCTTTTAGGTCACTTCGGGTCAAGTGGACCTAAATGGGTCAATTGGCCTGATCATGGCTTGATTCAAGTTTAATTGAACTCATATATGAGCCTAGGATGAAGATATGAATCCAACTGCAATCGATTTGGAGTCAAATGAATTTTGGTTCATATGATAATTTCAAGTCAAAAGAGGTCAACATGGGCTTGACTTGGGTTGACTTGGGTTGACTTGGGTTTTGATAATTGTAGTTTGTGTTTTTATTTGGATAAGTAATTGAAGGGATGACTGAATCAGGAAGAAATCCATGAGTTTTGATTGATCTAGGTGTCATTTAGCCTAGTTCAAGAATTTGGCTAAAAAGGCTAAAATTGGGAATTTGATTTCATTTGGGTTTGGTCTTGGCCACTTGGATTTATATTTCATTTATATTTATGAATATAAATAAAGATATAAATGGCTCATGAGAAAATCACTTGGGTTTGGAGTGATTTGGAAGCAAATTTGACCAAGTTGATGGATGTAGGTCAAAAAGGCTTAAGTAGAGAATTGATTTGGGTTGATTTATTTTTGGTCATTGGAGGGTGGGCTTCATTTATATTTCTGAATATAAATGAAGGAATGATTGATTTATAAAGAAATCAATTGAGTTTGGGTTGATTTTGGATTGAGATTTGGTTAAGCTTATGGAGGTAGGTTCATATGGCTTAAGAAAGGTCTTGATTTGGTTTGATTTAGTTTGATTTGATTTGAATAGTTTGAATTTAGATTTCATTTATATTTTATTTATATTTGTGAATATAAATGAAGGAATAATTGATTTATAAAGAAATCAACCAAATTTGATTTGGTTTGAAGGAGGTTTTGGTTAAGCATATGAAGGTGGTTCATATGGCTTAAGAATGGATATTGAAATTTGAATTTGATTTTGGGTTTCAATCATTTAATTTGGAATTGGATTTGAAATTTGGGTTGGGATTTGATTTGAGATTGAGTTTGACAATTGAGAAAATCAATTGAATTGGGGTTGATTTGAACTAGGTTAAGGCTAAATCCATAAGATAAAATCAAAGGGCTTAGGAAGGGATTTGAAATTTGAATTTAATCATGGGTTTCAATCATTTGGAGTTGGATTTGATTTGGAATTTGAATTGGGATTTGATTTGGAAGGAGGAAGCAAGGATTAGGTTTAAGGTTATAGGGTAAGAAAGTCTTCCTAAATCCCTAAGGCATAACCTCTTCCTATGACTAACTCTTCTAAGTCTCTAGGCTTATGTTAAGTGTTCACCTAATCACTAGAAATATCTTAAGACTAAGGAGCTCTTAGTGTCTACAAGAGTCCTAGATCTGTGATGTGAAAGTTGAGAGCTCACTTCTAAAAGTGAGGTCAACAAAGGGCACCCAATAGGTGTGGTGCAATGGACTAGGCACATCGCACATATTAGTGTTGACTGAGAGGACCAACAATGTCTGAAGGATTGCAACCACTAACAAAGAAGATCTACTCCTAAACCCGAGATGTAGAAGGAATCAAGATCTTAGTGCAATGTAACTCAACTCATGTCAAGGGCATAAGAGAGGAAGGAAGTATCCACTAAGGATCAATCATGTGAACCTTCCACTAGAGAAGCAGGTTCATTATCCATAAAGGATAAGAGTTGAGTTTGATATGATTTGGGGAGAAAATATTCACTGGAGATGAGTGCATGAACCTTTCGTTAGGGAAGCAAGTTTAGATAATCCACTAGGGATAGGGATTTGACTGGGTTTGATTTTATGAGAGCTCCGCTGGGAAAAGGATGTGATTTGGTTTTGAGGGCACATCTGGTAGAGATATGAGCTCAGATCCACTGAGGATAAGGTAGAGTAAATTAGACTCCCCTGGAGGGAGGATGGTGAATTTGATGAAATGGACCCTATCGGTGTGCGATGAATCTACTAAGAAGGAGCTAATATCAGCCTAGACTATCTTAGATTTACAAATCCAAATGGGTAGTTTACCGACCATCAGGTAGAGCTATCCAACCAAAGGGTTGCCTTTCAATGTGCAATGGTCAAGTCGGGAAGAAATCTTGTATACTTACACTCTCTTAAACAAGGGACCAATGGGGTGATTGGTTGATAGCACAACAAATTGAACCCGACCTAAGGCGACTATTGAGCGAATGCCATTGTAGACTCATATTGACTCAAGAATAGTAAGAATCAACATCATTTAAATTCTAAGATGGACCCAGTCGATGTACGATGGAACCATTAAGAAGGGGCTAATATCAGCCTAGTGCTATCTTAGATTTACAAATCCAAAGGGATAGTCTACTGGCTGTGAGGTAGAGTTAACCAATCTAAGGGGTGCCTTTCGGTGTGCAATGGTCAAGTTAGGAATAATGCTTGCAGATTTACATCCTCCTAAAAAAGGAACCACTGGGGTGATTAGTTGCTAACAACAAATCGAACCCAGCCTAAGTCTGCCCGTCGGTGTGCAACAGGCACGCTAGAAAGAATGCGTGATAGACTTACATCTTGCAAAGCAAGGATGACCACCGGGGTGACCCGTTGGTGGCACAAAAAATTGAACCTGACCTAAGGGTGACTACTGAGAGAGTGCTGACCTGGGGACTTATCTCAACTCAAAAGTAGTCAGGAGATTCCTATAGGTAGTTTTGCCGACACTGCCCTAAAGATAGAATGCCTGCTTGGAAAAGGTACCGCTAGGGGTTTTCCTCCTAATCCATAAGCAAAGATATATATATATATATATATATATATATATATATATATATATATATATATATATATATATATATATATATATATATATATATATATATATATATATATATATATATATATATATATATATATATATATATATATATATCTATGTGTGTGTGTGCTTTGTTATTATATGTTTGTGTGAGGACCACCTGCGAGAAGGAGCTTATATCAGCCTAGTCCTATCGCAGACTTACTAGGACCAGGGAGAATCTGCATATCCATGAGACAAATTCTCCAATGGCTATTAGGAAAGCGGGGTTGTCCAATACAAAAGTAACTAGGTAGTATCTAAATGGTCCACCGTCAGCATGGAAATCACCAACCAACCTAAGGTGCCCGTTGGTGTGCAATAATCAGTCTAGAAAGAAGGAGTGTAGACTTACATCTCCCTAAGGCGAAACTGATTGCTCGGATAGTCTATCTTCAGCTTGATAGGTGCTATCCGACCTAGGGTGACTACTATGTGGGGAGTCCCATGTAAGAACTGGACCCAGACTTAAAGTAGTCAGGAGGAAAGGAGCCACTCGGGGGATTATCCTAAGCCTCAAATATACTCAACCCAATCAGTGCATGATGGCTTGTTCAAGAAGAAAGCATGTAGGCTTACATCCTCTAAAATAAAGTAATCATGAGGTAGCTTACTAGTTGCACAGTAAGGCCTACCAAACTAACAAGGTGCTGCTAGTGTGCGATCAAATTAGAAAGAAAGCATAACTTACATCTTTCTAAATAAGGGATCCAGGGTGACATGCTAGCAAGGTAGCATGTCACATTCCGACTAATGAATGAGTGCCACAAGGGGCTTGCTCCCACATCAAAATAGCCCGAGACAAAAGATATGTGCTTACGCTGTTTGTCAAGTATACCTAACCAAGTTAGTTCATGATGGCTAGTTTAAGAAGGCGTAGCAGACTTACATCCTCTTAAAGAGAGCCAACATGAGGGTAGTTTACCGACTGCACAGTAAGGCCTACCATGCTAATAAGGCCCTTGTCGGTGTGTAGCGGTCAAGTCAGGAAAGAAAGTGTAATAGACTTACATCTTCCTGAACGAAGGACCACTGGGGTGACACTTACAAGGTAGCATGTCAGCCCGACGTAGAGCAGCTAATGAGTGAGTGCCATAGGGGGCGTGCTCTAACATGAAAGTAGCTTGAGATCAAAAATATACATGCATGTTTGTGTTATGAAAGAAGGAATAGGATGACGTTTGGGTTCTCTTACACCTACCCTAAACACATCGTGGAGGATTCACAAGCAAAGATATTTCTAACCAATATGAAGAGATGGAATTTGAAATGAAAAGAAGTTTTATTAATAATTATTTTCAAACAAGATTTATGGATAATATTTCTTCAGGTAGAGCCTATTGATTGGAAGCATAGGGCACTCCCCTTTATAATTTATAAGTTGATAGGACCCTCCTTGGTAGGCCTTTTCCATGGAGAAAGGGCCTTCCCAAGTGGGTTCAAAATTGCCTCTCATCTTTAACGGGCAATAATTGGTCTTCTTAGAACTAAAATAAGCTCTTCTACTTGAAAATCTCTAGGGTGTACCAACTTATTATGAGCTTGAATCATTTTATCTTTATGTAACTTGAGGCTCTAGCATGCTCGAAGATGTCTCTCCTCCAAACCTTCGAGCTCTCCTAACTTCAACTTGGCATTATGCTCCATTGTGATTTTGCAACCCATAGCTATCCTTAATTATGGGAGTTGGACTTCTAAAGGTAGAACAACTTCAGACCCATACATTAGGAGAAAGGAGTAGATTGAGTTGGAGTCATGTATGTGGTGCAGTAAGCCCACAAGGCTTCAACTAACTGCTCATGCCACTGTCGCTTGTTATCATCAAGTGTCTTCTTTAATATTTGGATGAGAGTTTTTTTGAAGGTTTCTACTAAGCCATTTTTCTCGGGTAATAGATGGGGGAATATCTCCAATCTATGATATGTCTCCTGGAAAAGCTGTTAATTTTAGCACTCTTAAATGCAGTACCATTATCAGATATAATTTGTCGAGGCACCCCGAACTATATACGATATGGTTCCTGAAAAACTTGAGCATGTTGAGTTTTGAAGTCTTTGAGTGGGATTGTCTTTGCCCACTTTGAAAAGTAATCGGTGGTAGATAGAATGAACCAGTGACCCTTGAAAGAAAGAGGTTCAATCGGACCCACTATGTCAGTACCCTAACACTTAAATGGCCATGAGGCCAATGTAGTGTGTAGAATGTTGGGTGATTGGTGTAGGACCACGTCGTGTACCTGACATTGGTCTACATCCATGTTGTATGTGATCATCAAAGGCCAGTGGTATTCTAATCTTTTGATCTAGGCTTTCATCTTCAGACTGGATTGATGCGCTCCATATAAACTTGAGTGTACCTGGATCACGATCTTATGGGCTTCATGTTTGTCCAAACAACATAGCCACATATGATCAAAAGATTACCGATATAAGGTGCCATCCACGAGAGCGTAGGGAAGGGCTCTTTACTTCATTTGATGTGCTATTTTTTTTCTCTTGAGGTAGTTTTCCAATATGTAGGTAATCCATGAATGGTTTCCTCCAATCTAACTCATCATCCTTTTTAGCAATGGCAATGTCCCCTTCAAGAGAGAGTCCATCGATGAGTTCAACATCAATAAGGGATAAGACTTGTCTATTTTGGACTCTTATTAGTATGGACTCATCTTTCAGGCATGCCAACTCTTTGGCAAGCTTAGCTAATGCATCTGCTATTGCATTTTTTTCTCAAGGAATCTTATAGATGGTAACCTCTGGGATTTGGGCTAGCAACTCCATGGTATACTAGTGGTAATGATGGAGCTTAGGCTTTAAAACTTTGTAGGACCCAATAATTTAGTTGATAACTAACTGAGAATCCCCAAAGATGTTGATGCTCTAGATGCATAATATAATGGCTAACTCTAGACTAGTAATCAGAGCATCATATTCAGCTTTGTTATTGGTGCATGGATTGGACAAATGATATGAGAATCTCATTACATCACGGTCTGGAGTTAGGAGGGCTATTCCTACTCCTGCCATTCCTAGAAGAGTAGATTGTGGGTCTTCTCCTTTTTGAAAGGAAGTCGCACCATCAAAATACATCTCCCAATGATGAATGCTAGTCCCCAACTTCATGATTTGTTCATCAGGGAGGTCATCACTAAGCAGGGAGTCAATAGGAAGTAGGTGTGCTGCTAAGAAATCCACTAGTACATGTTCTTTCACTGCACAGAGAGGTATGAATATGATATCAAACTGTGATAAAATCATGGACCAACATGCCAACCATCGTGTTAGTGTTGGCCATGTCATGAGATATTGCAGTGGATTGATCCTAGAGATTAGATTCACCTTATGAGAAAGCATATAATGCCGTAGCTTTTGGGTTACAAAGATTAAAGCTAGGCAGTGCTTTTCAATAGGTGGGTAATTTGCCTTCGCAGGGATTAGATGACCACTAAGATAATAGAGTGCATTCTCTTTCCCTTCATCATTGGTTTGAGCCAACAAAGTGCCAAGGGAGTCATCTAATGCAATGGTATATAATTTCAATGGTTTGTCTAGGATAGGGGCTGCTAGAACTGGCAGTGTCATCAAGTAATGCTTGATGTCTTCGAAAGCATGCTAACACTTATCATCCCACTTGAACTTAGTATCTTTTTTGATAAGTGTTGAGAATGGCTGACATCTTCCTGGTATGTTAGAAATGAAGCATCTTAGATACGCCAACCACTCTTGGAATGATCTAAGTTGGGTTAGACTTTTAGGGGGTGACATGTATAAGATAATCTTGATCTTCTCCAGGTTGATTTCTATTCCACGGTGTCATACAATAAACCCAAGAAATTTCCCTGAAGCTACTCTGAATGCACACTTTAGGGGATTCATTTTAAGGTTAAATTATCTTAACCATTTGAAAACTACTCTCAAGTCAAAGAGATGGTCTTCCTTTTCTATATAATACTGATTCAGATACATTCATGCATTGCTTGGCGGCCTGATCTTCATCGCTATCTGGCTCGAATGTCACCTTCAAAGGGACCTACTGAAAGGGGTTGGTTGGCATGCTAACCACATGAGACTCATCCTCCAAACTTGACTCTAAGTCTATGTGGATAGCGGGGGTACTCCTGTGAGCTAGAACATAGCTCCTACTAGCTGGCCACCAGTAAGGAGGTCTTCCACCTCTAGAACTGCCTCTGGATCTGCCTCTTCCTCTACTTGGTGGGGATCGAGTCATCCTACCCATGTGCTCATATTGAGGAACAAACTATGGGCGAATCCAACATCTGGCTCTACTTCTTCCTCAGTGTCAGATTCTCGCTCACTTGCATTTTGCATTTTAATTTTTTTTCTTTTCTTTTTCTTCTTCTTCTTTTTCTTTTATTTTTGAACATTGACCCAGTTTATGAGAATAAACTTTTTGATTTTGAAGAAGGTAGTAGGCCACATCTTCATATATCTCGACCTCCTTAATGAAAATGGCTTCAAGTCTCCTTTGACACAATACTCGATTCCACCTCTTCAGAATTTGATGCACTGATGTAAAAATGATGGAATCATGTTGTTCCCATGTATTTAAGGCCTACTGAGCAAAGCAGTGAAGGATGTATTTGAATCAATTTTGTAGAACTTGGCTTTTCTCTTCTAATCATCTATCTCTAATGGCAACACTATAGATCCTAAAGTCCTCTCGCCTTGCTCATTGAATCCTCTCAATATCATTCGCTCTCCTCGAAGTTCAAAGATGTCAATCTTTAGGTAGGAAAGGGGCTCTAGACTTATAATGTTCAGCGATTCACGGATCAACACGCGGAGAGTCTAAATCATGTCCCTTTATGATATAGACGATTGTGCTCCAAAATTGTCGAAGATGTAACCCTGGGCTTCTCTTGAATAACATGCCTCCTCTCCAATAGCAGTCAGCTGAGCTAAGCATATTTCTGGATCGAGAAGGGCTTTGATCAATGACTCCCTCATCTCTTTGGATAAGATAAGGGCATCATATATGCTTAGCCTAACTGACAACTTTCTCAGGTGAGTGAGGACATTGTAGTCAACTCTAGGGCTGGTCTTCCAGAAGCATATCTATAGGTGGAGCATCCTGTGGAGGGGCTACTTGATCACTAGAACTAATGACTTGCTTACCCTTATCCTGAGGTGCTACCCAAGGAGGTAGAACTTTGCCACAATGAAGGTTGCCTTTAGTGACTTCATGAGATGGTTTAGTGGAAAGTTTTGCTCATCAGGTTCACCTACAGCTTCTCCTATAATATCATCAGAGTCAGATGACTCCAAATCAATCTCAATGGGAAAACTCGAGTGATTCAGGAATGGGTAATCCATTTCTAAATTAGAAGATGAGTTATCAGAACTAGAGTTATTTTTAATTAGACTTAGAGAGCTATATAAGAATAAACTCAGGAAAATCATCAAAAGTGACACAAATGTGAGTGGAATTAGCTTTCTTCATTTCTTTCTTAGATTTTGATGGAGGTACAAAATAGAAATTAAGTAAAGTATGCAGAGTGAGGGATTTAGCACCCCTCCACTGATATAATATGGCTGCTAGAAGAAGAGATGGCTAGAGGAACTATAGCTACAACTGTGGAAGGAGTGCTGAAACTGGTCAGTGGTTGCGCTACTATGCTACCCTAGGTAAGTGGAGGTTGTCGATGCTGCTGTTGGGCTCCTACCTCCCTCAACTTATCCTTAGCAACTTGTAAACCTTTCTTAAAGTTGGAGGCTTGAGCTGCTTCAGGCACATGCAAGGGTAATTTTCTGGCCTTAGAAATAATTTTCTTGGAGGTTCGGGATAGGGAGATATCTCAACCTTCTTTTATCTTAAGAGGATCGCTTGTATCCTCAAGGATTACTTTAATAGAACTAGAAGGTTATTCTAGTAGGTATTCCTTAGGGATGATGATGGTACCTGACTTGAAGCTATGCTTAAGCAAGTCCTTAAAGATAATGTAATCTTCTAAGACATGACCTAACATACGTGGTAGGGGTAATAGTTTGGATCATGATTCTTGCCCACTTCCTCTAGCCTCTTAGCCTTTGGTAACTAGAAATCAGGCTACTTTAAGAGATTCTTAAAGATCTTCCTAACTACCCCCCCTTTAATAAGGTTTATTCAATCTATCAGTAAGAGCAGGTAAGTAATAGTTACCTGGTGGCAAGTAGGAATATTGCTGCTGATGATGCTGGCGAGGAGGTGGTGATGGAGACCGTTGTGGCAACTGAGGTGGCTGGTATGACAAGCAAGGTGGTGGCAAAGGAGGTGGAAAAGTAGGTTGTTGAGCTTGAGGCCTATCTGACTGAACCCTAGCTAGTTGCTTCCCCTTGTCAATTATTGTGACTACCCGTGGCTTCTTCTCAAATGCCTTCTAAGGTATGGGCTTGGCTGACTGATCATGGAAAGGCAACTATTTGGCCTCTTGTTGTAGACTAGCCGCCTTGTTGATTAATTTCTTGAAGATTTTGATTGTAAAACCCTTGAGCTTGAAAGTAACCGGGCCATGGATGTACATGAGGAGAATCACTATGGCCTGCTATTCAGATAGCTATGGTTTGCATTTTATACTCAGGTTTTGTCACTTGGTAATGTAATCAACAAGGGACTCATTGAGGACTTGTGTCGCTACAACAAGATCGCCTATAGTTACCCTTTGACGAGCTCCAACAAACCTCTTGATGAAGTGGTGCTCCAACTCAACAAATATTTTTACCAAACTATTGGGAAATTCATTATACCAATGAAACGCGATGCCCACTAAATTGCTAGCAAACAATCTGAAAAGAAGGGTGTCACTACCTCTGGCATTGCAGCAGTTGGCCCTAAAATGTTTAATGTGTTGGCGAGGGTTCCCACTGCCATTAAAGATTTTGAAAGAAGGAGGTACTAAACCCTTAGGATATTGGACTGCATCAAATTCCTGTGGGTTGGGTCTACCCTTTGGAACAGATGAGCCACCTCGCACTTATACCAGCTTCTCTCACTTATTACTCCATCATATTTTTGATGTCCTTCTCTTGCATGGAGGTATTATCCACCACTTTCATATGCAAGCTACCATTATCATCTTCTATAGGAATGTACCTAGGATGATCTGAGGTATGTTCCAACTCTACTCTGTCGGCTACTATAGGAGAAGGTTGTGAAATCGGGACTAAATTTTGTAATGCTGAAACCACTGCCATGAACTCCTCAATCTTCTTCCCCATTTTATGAATATGATCATCCCTCTGTCTAAGCTGGTGGAGGAGGTGTTGAGTTGAATGGATGGCATCATATTCTTCAATTATAATACATCTTGGCTCTATTGGTCCCTATGGAGGGAGCTCCTAGTATCGACCATGTGGACTTTGGATGAATCCTCAAGAAGGTCATCCTCATCGAGATCAAATGCTACCCTCTTATCCTCTGAATCTGTGCCATCACTGCCTAAGAGTTCCCTCTTCTTGACAAAGTAGGTTGCTACAATCTCTTCTAAGGAATGATTTCCTACCTTGTCAGGCTACACCGAAACAAAGACTCGCTGACGACTGGTAGTAAGATTATGGTCACTGATAGAAATACATCTAACACTACATGCCACTGGAGGGCTATCTCTAGGAAGACTATGCTCATTAGAAGATAAATGCTCATGACTACCCACAATCAGAGGAGTGTTGTCTCTGGGGGGATCCTCTGCCATGGGAACTGTAAAATTATCTCCCTCCCCCTCTACTACTGTCACTATCACTGGCTCTGATGGTGGGGCTAGTGGTGGTGCGACCATGATGCTGCGGGGTAGTTACTCCTTCTTCACCAAGACTAAAATATGGGGTTGAGTAGGGGAACTCACCCTCACCTCAATTGGTGGAGTAAATTAAGTGGGATCCTTTGGCCATGCCAGATCACCAAGGGGCTTTCTTCTCCCTAGAAGCTAACTTCATGACCTTTGTGGGAATGATGAATAGAGGGACCTGAATTGGTGATGGAGGAGGAGTTGATCGGCGTGGTGGAGACAACACTGACCACACCTGCTGCTTTCCCACCTGTGGTACAATACTATGATGTTAATCCATCGCCTGGGCTTGAAGATCGTGGAAATCAAGCAGTGAGCTCGACAAACCTCTATCTCCTCCCCATTGATTTGCTACTCTGGCCTCTGATGCTCTATCCCTACAGATTTGCTTGGTAACACTCCTGGGGATGATCAACCTCAAGTCAAATAGTGTGCCAGACTCTGAGCATCTGTGGGCTCTACCAACCTAGCATAATACCTTCTATAGATTGCATAGGGCTTCCTCCTATCATAGTTTGTGGGTGGTAGAGGTGATGCATCTATCTTTCTATAGTCACCAACCTACAATGGACCTAATCACCTCAACAAGGACTCCTAAGGATAATGGGTCTACATATGTACCAAATATTCTTCCCCTACTTCACTTGGGAAGTAAAGTAAGGTTTATTTTAAACCAAGTTCACTAAGTTCCCTAGAAGGCCAAGCCCCCATAGTTAATTACATCTTAAGGGACGGGATCCCTTAGGAATACTTGATTAAGGTAAATGATCATTGTCTCCAAAGATTTCAATAGGTAGGACTATTAATTGATTAGTTTAGTTTTGGAAGATCAAATGGGATTGATCAAAGAGAAGGAATTATTATCGAAGCCAGAAGGAATATAAGTAGGAAATGCCCACCAAGCTAGGATCCTAGCGAGCATCTCAAACTATTCTACGATTGAGCTTTACATTTTTAAAATTGATTTAATTTTTTTGAGTTGAATTTTTTATTAGAAATTTAGAATTTATGATTCCATAACACAAGATTAAGGAAATGACTAAGAGGTGAGGATTTAAGTTATGGCCCAAAAAAGGGAGAAGCAACCTCAGAACCTAAATCTAGGGAGCTTTGGTGAGGGTCGAAAGCACAACCTAAATTTAAGGCAAAAATGGGTATTTGGTTTGCCTCCATAAGAGAGGACAAACCACCCGACTGCTTGGACTTACAATCGCCTGGGGGTGGCTACCAACTAACTCCTCCTATGATTTTAAATTCATGTAGGCAAGTCATATATTTTATGCAAGATAGCTAGGCAGTTATTGATTTAGAAAGAGACTAAGTCCTTAAACTCACTCCTTAAAGAGACTAGATCATGTAAGGGCATGCTTCAAAAGACCTAAATCTAATGCAATTTAGATTTAATTTTATATTCATTTTTGGACATTCATTTTGACTCAGGCTAATAGGATTTATATGCCTAATGCATGAGAAATGAGATTATTGGCTACAATCTGCGAGAAGGGAGAAGGTTTGTTTCCACCATGGCTCTCAAAGGTCGAGCCAAATTTCTCTGGCAAAGGTGGAAGCCCTCTAATCAAGAGTGAAAATAATATACATTTGTGTATGATATTATAAAAGAAGTACTCATCTAGCTAAGGGGTTACTAATTCTTTTATCCTAAGCTTTAGGTGAGGTGATGAGTTCTTTATTTTTAGTTTTAAATTATTAGATTTGCTAAAAGATTTATTTTTTTCTAAGAGCCTAATCCACATCCAGGCCATACATAAAGCAAGGATGAAACTAGAAAAGGATGCCACTTAATGCATAAGCTAAAAAAATCATTAATTAATTTATAAAGCTAATCATAAAAGAATAAGAGGCCATTGTGGTCGGGTACCACTGCACAAACCTGAAAACAAATTGGGTAGCCAAGCTCTACCCTTATACAACTCAGATTATAAATGAATTAAATACAATTAAGCAAGGAATTCATTATTATGGGGGTCTTCAAGCTTCATTTCTTCATTCTTCTTTTCTTCTTTCTTCTTTGGTTCCTTCTTTTGGATGGTTGGAAGGTGGATGCTCCAAAGGCTTTACATAGATGAGATCTTTTGACCAATGTTCATCCTAATCCCCATAATAATCATTCTAAAATCCTAATTGCAAAATTTACATAAAAAGGAAAAGAAAATCTAGCTAACACCTGTAAAATAGAGATTAGTTAAACAAATCACATAATTCTCAAGCATGTATATTGGACTTATCACCCCACACATGGGTGATTATGTCCACCTAGCCTATTGGATCATGCTTAGGGGTATAAGCACTTGCATAACAAAAGAATTTGTATTTTTATTTATTACAACACCCCTTAAGCACAATCTCCTACAAAATATAATGGTTAGACTAAGATCGCCCTACCATTCATTCTACGCACATAAATCCTAACATCTAGTCTAAAACATATATTTCAAAATAAAAGCAAGCATCAAACCATGCACCACCCTATCCTAAAGCTAGAAGTGGTGACTTAGCCTAATGTGTGTGCTTTAGAGATTTGTGTGGTATGCTTAGCTATGGCTTTAAGTTAGAATTTTCTAAGTGTGAAGCATGTTAAACTTAGAGGAGGGTTTAATTTAGGTGATTTAATTATTTTGGATTGATTATATTTCATGTTTTGATTAGGTTCAAATGAATCCTACAATTAATTACTAAGTTATAAAGAGAGGGAAAGAGAAGAGAACTTCTCTTTTCTTCCCTAACCTAAGTAATTTCTAAAGTGGATTCATATTTTAGTTTTATTTAGTGAATGCTTTAATTAAGTGTTTTAATTAATCATAAGTTTAGATGAACTCTAAACAAACCTATTCAAAAGAAAGACATTTTAAGTTTAAAGAAAATGAACTAAATTCACAAAACATACATCACTTCATTTCTTTCCCAACATATATAGCATG
The DNA here is from genome assembly GCA_021442155.1 of Cymbidium sinense. Taxonomy (NCBI): domain Eukaryota; kingdom Viridiplantae; phylum Streptophyta; class Magnoliopsida; order Asparagales; family Orchidaceae; genus Cymbidium; species Cymbidium sinense. The sequence continues at coordinate 121,292,430 of CM038219.1, forward strand.
CATATGAATGAGTCCTAAACATATCTATACACACAAATAAGAATCTTTAACACACTTTATGATGCATGCTAAGTAATTCATTTAAGGAAATTTGAAATTTTATGATGCATGATTTTCATTAAGTAAAAATTTCTTATCCAATTTTCACATGCACACATGAAAGTAAAAAATGCATAAGTGAGTACAGTGCCATTATTAACCAGAGGTGTAAGGTACAAGACCTACTTAGAGCTATTTAAAGCCTCACAACCTTAGGGTTTTCTAGAATAATATGCCACTTTCCTTAAATACAAGCATATGTACAAAAGAAATGAATGGAAAAGAAAGAATGCAAAATTTTGTATTAGTTGATTTTATTTGTACAATTTATAGGTGCAAGCATAGGCATCCTTCTTAAGTGATAGTATAGGAATGAATAGGATATGGAATTAGACAAGTTTTAGGTTCTTTTCAAATGAATCACACACCTTGTCAAATTCTATTCAAAACTATACTAAAAGAGAAGAGAAGGAAAACATACACTAAGCACACCATTATATTTTACTCACATAAACTTATAATTAAGTATATAAGTAACACACTTAGTTTGATTCATATATTTTGAAAATAATTTAATTTAATAGTGATAATAGCCACTCATATTCTTACTTTAGCCAACACATGTAATTTAACATAAAGGAAACATTTTATTTTAAATTTAATTTTTGAAAGGCATGATGTATGAAACCACATGACATACATATTTAGCATGTTGGGGAAGAATTAAAGCAATGAAAGCATGTAAACAAATTCAATTTAATTAAATGCTAAAGATAATCTTATAATATAAGAAATCTTAAAGTAAATCAAAGTTTATTTAGTATGATTTTTGTTTGATTTTGAATTTCATTGAATTTTGAAAATGTGGATTGAGTTTGCTATTCCTAACCCATTCTCACATGTGTTTGACATTTTTTTTTTTTTTTTTAGATGATTAGATTCATTTTCGATTTTGATTAGGTTAAGGTATGAATTAAATATGTTAATTAACTCGTACCTACACCACCTTAGCATAGTTAATCAAATAATTATGAGCCAATGAGATGACATAAAACCTCACAGAGAAATTAAATTTGTAATGCACCTAGGAAGAAAGGGGCCTAATGCAATTTGGCTCATGATTAATGATTAATTAAGCTAAGGGGTTTAACTTAAGTAATTTCAAAACACCCCTCACAAATATGAGTTGAATTTGATTTTTTTTAATCGAACTGATGCTCTTGATCACCTAAGCATCTATCCAAAATAGATTAATTAAGTTCTAGAAAGTTTTAAAAAAATTTAGAAATTAATTAAGAGGGTAATTAATGAATTACCTTAATTAAAAGAGGATTAAGAAAGAAAAGGGGTTTAGGGAATAGCTTAGAGGAAATGCCCCAAAATTATTTCTTAAACCTTCTATTCACTGGATCAAACCTTAATCAACTTCAATGAGGGATTAAAAAACTAATCAAACCCTTAGTTATCCTTAATTACATAAAAGGAGTAATTAGAAAATGAATTAGAAATTCTCCCAATTAAGCCATCAATAAATCCTAAGAAAATTAGGGGAGGCAGAAGTCATCCCCAAAAATATACCCAAGAAGTTTGAGATCAATCAGTGGATTAATTAGGGAGTGATTAGCAAATTAATATTTCTAATAAAACCCAAAATCAAAAGATACAATTCAAAATCCATTAAAACCAATTTTAGAATATTCTAGATTGAATTATTTTTCAATGGAAATTTACCTCATATTTTTCTAATTTTTATTTAGATAGATATGAATTTTTGAAGTTTAGAGGATTAATTAAAATTATTTAAACCCTAATTAATCCCCTTAATCCAATGGCATACACGCCAAGGCGTGACTCATAACATTAAGCAACCACTTCAACATCTTGTCACATGTGGCGTTATATTTTGTATCTACCATTTGATCAAGGCTCGAATGCTCAGAAATTAATCTGTAATTTAAAAAGGTAAAATAGGATTTAAAACATGCTTCTAGTCTCGGCCGTCCATCCAAAATGCACGGATTGATGGCCGAGATCATCCATGTTCTTCCTTGAGGAATAAGGGAGATAATCCACTTTCAAAGGGAAGATGCGAGTTTGATCGAGCTCAGATTGGAATGAAATCTTGCACAAACCATCTAACCCTAACGACAAGCCTATCTAACGGTCAAAATCTCATGCCATTAAAATTTCTTTCACAAAGGACCAACACACATTGAGCTTAGTGGTCAAAAAATGTCTAACCTCATAAGAGGTGATCATCGGCCTTGAATTCGCTTAGAGGAGCTTCATCTGGATGACACAAGTTGTGGTGAAAGTTTTAGCTTCTAAGGTTGAGTGGATTGCTCTATGGACCAAGCCCTCCTTAGCTCCCTTACGGCTTTGATCAAATTAGATCTCCCCTTGCCTTTGGAACTTGAGAGAGAGAAGGCAAGCTTGACTTGGCCCTCTGGTGGAGTGTGCAAAGAGAATTTGGTGGAGTTTTAGTCTAGAGAAAGTTTGCCAATCAATGGAGGTCCCTTATTTTTGCTTAAGGGTTAACCGAGAATGGCAAATTAAAATCCCTTCTAGAGAGCTTAGGATCACTCAAGAATGATTCCTATGACTCTCTCTTACTCAATCGACAATGAGGAAGTGAGAATTGAAGTGAATTAGGGGGAGTATATCTCCCCCTATGGAAATCGGACGGCCAAAGCATTGTTTGCCATTTTGATCCAATTGCTAAGATTGAAAGGGTTGTTTGAGCTGTTAGAAGTTTGCACATGGTCGGTTTGGGCTAAGGAGTGGAGTGGTAACCTCCCATGTGCCTCAAATTGCGTGGTGGGAGGTTTCCCAAAAGGCCAATTTGAGCCATGTGCTCAGTTTTGGCCTTGGGTCAAGTTGGGCTGACCCAAACCCATTGAGTTGGGTCTATTAGGAAGGTATTAAGTAGATATGAAGAGGGCTTAACCAAACCCCACATGGATTTGATAAAAATTTATTCAATGAACTAGGGGTAGAATGGTCATTTGGCTGATTTTTGAATTTAGATATGTTGGTATGTTGAGAAAATAGGTTTGGCCAAGTTTCATTGGATTTGGAGCTCATTTGATATGGTTTGGCTCATGTTGACCAATTTAGGTCAAAATGGGTCAACTTGGGTCAAGTTGACCAATTGGTCAAATTGGGTCAAACCAAGGGTTGGGTCAAGTTCATATGACCATTTGAAATATTTTTAGAAGGTTTGGTTTGATTCAATTTGGTTCAATTTTGAGTTTGGCTCATATTACTTCATTTAGGTCAAATGGGTCAAGTTGACCTATTTGACCCATTTGACCTATTTGAGCTAGGTCATGGGTAAATTTAGGTTTGGTTAGTCATACAAAGTAGATTGGTATCTTTATTTCCAATCAATTTTGGTTATGTTTGAATTTGGCTCAACATGATCCCTTTAGGTCAAGTTGAGTTCAAGGTCAATTGGGCTAGGTTGTGTCTAGTTGGCCAGTTGAGGTATTGGTCAAGTTTAACAAGTGATTTGGAATGAACTTGACCCATTGGTTTCAACCAATTTGGCTTAGGTCAAGTTTTGACACATTTTGACTTTTTAGGTCAAGTTGGGTCAACTTGGGTCAAGTGGCCAATTGGGCTAGTTAGGCTCAAATGTTGACTTGGTCAAGTTCAAACATAGTTCATGAATGAACTTAGATCAATGGTTTCAATCAATTTGGCCTATGGTAGATTTTGGCCATGTTAAGGTTTATTGGCTTAGTGTTGACTTGGTCAACCCTTAGGTTTGACTTGGTTTGACCCAATTTGGGTGATTGATCATCTCATGATGATTGTTGATCATGAGAGCATAGGTGAGTTTGATTCAATCCAATTTGGTTGGGATTAAAATTTGGCTCATAAGGTACTTTAGGTCACTTTGGGTCAAGTGAGCCTAAGTGGGTCAAATGGCTTGGTCAAAGCTTGATTTGAGTTTGATTGAACTTGTATATGGACTTATGATTGAAATATAAATCCATTTGCAAGTGGTTTGAAGTCAAATGGGTTTTAATTTATTTGATAATTTCATATTCAAAGGAAGAACATGAATGGACTCGGGGTTTGATTTTTGAATTGAGTTTTGATTTAGTGATTGAAGTTTGTATTTATATTTGGGTTCATGATTGTAGGGTTGATTGAATCATGAAGGAAAACTAAGAGTTTGGCTTGATTTGAAGTTGATTTGGCTATGTTCAAGATTTTTACTTGAAAGGCTTAGGTTGGATTTTGAGTGGATTTGAGTTTGACTTTTGGAAGTGTTTTTGATTGTTTGAATTTATATTTCATTTATATATGTGAATATAAATGAAAATCTAAATGGGTCATGACAAAATTTGATGAATTTGAAGTGATTTGATCATGATTTAGGCTAAGTCCATTAAAAGGAATTTAAAGAACTTAGAAATTTTGGAGTAGGGATTTGAATTTTGGATTTAGATTTGATTGATTTATATTTATATTTCATTTATATATGTGAATATAAATGAGTTATTAGAAAATTCCATGAATTTGAATTGATTTGAACATGATTTAGGCTAAGTACTTAAGAGGGAAATTAAGGACTTAAGAAGGATTTTAAATTTAGAATTTAATTTTTGGATTTGATTTGATTGATTTGTATTTATATTCCATTTATATATGTGAATATAAATGAGAATATAAATGAACTATCAGAAAATCTAATGAGTTTGAATTGATTTGAAGATGATTTAGGCTAAATCTTTAAGAAGGATTTTAAAGGACTTAGAAAATTTTGGAGTTTTGGATTTGAATTTTGAGTTTAGTTTGATTGATTTGTATTTATATTCCAATTATATATGTAAATATAAATGATAATATAAATGAACTATGAGAAAATCTCATGAGTTTGAATTGGCTTCAATATGTTCGAGGCTAAGTCCTAAAGAGGAGATTAAGTACTTGAGAAAGATTTGGACTTAGAAATTTCATTCATGGGTTTCAAGCATGGATTTCAATCTCATGGAGTTGATTTGAATTTGGAGAAAATCAAATGAGATTGATTTGGAGTTTGACTTGAAGGAAGGAAGGTGAGTAGTGGTTCAAGCTAAGTGTAGGCAAATTTTCCTAACACCCCTAAGGCATGACCTATTCTATAAAACTCTTCTAAGTCTCTGTGGCTAGTTAAGTGTCCACCTAATCACTAGATGTGTCTTAAGACTAAGGAACTCTTAAAGTCTAAGAGAAGTCCTGTGTCTAAGATGGAGGGGTTGAGAGCTCATTCTAAAAATGAGGTCAATAGAATGCTATGTCTATCTTAGGGCTTCATGCTGTGGATGCCTGATCTTACAGCCTCACATGCTAAGACTATGTATGAAAGGTAAGTTGAACTAGATCCTACCTTGAAGGTAGGGGAGATCTCTAAAGTTAAGATAGCTTTCCCCTTAGAGGTGACCAACGAGGATGTGCTAGTATGCACCTGAGTGGTTGTAGGAGCAACTGACTGCGTGGGAATTGAATTGACTAGTGAAACCTTGACTGCCTTCCTCTTTAAGGAAGGATACTCAGTTTCGAAAGGTAGGTCAATGCAGATGACTAGCTTCTACCCAGCCACCTCATCTCGACTGATAGTGGTGAGTGTCACCCCCTCATAGGTAATGCATGCTCCCTTAAATCCTCAGCTAAGGAAAACTAGGTGGGAGGAGTCAGTCTCAGAGAGGCTGGCCCGGTCCAAGGCCAAATCCATCCCGAATGGAAAGATAAATACAAACTTCTGGGAAGCCATATATCCGATTAAAAACAAAATAAAATGAATTTGGCCAGACTGTATCTGTATGTTGAAATGTAACTTGAGTCAGATCTCTGCTTAGAGTAATAGAGATTTGGAGTTTTAAACCCACACTCAATAATTCAAATATGTTAAGAGGGGTTCATTGGAGAGATTTTGATATGTGAGGAGAGGCTTTGCCATTTAACTTGATTTAGAATCTAGACTCAACCAATTTAAGTAGGTTGGACGGGGTTCAAATATTTGGATATGTTTGTGTTGTTATCTTGTTTGAAATTTTTTGATTTTGAAAGGCTTTACTTAGCAAATTTAGGTATGCTAAGGAAAGGTTGTGATTGCATGTTTTGGAAATTTTATGAGAAATCATTGCTTGTGGTGATTGATTATGTGTGTGATATATGTTGATTTTATTTGAAAGTGGGGCTTCTTACTTAACAAATTTGGTATGTTAAGTAAGAACAAAATATGATTGATATGTATTTGTTTGATTTGAAAATTAGGCTCTCTACTTAATAAATTTGGTATCTTAAGTAAGAATCAAATGTGATACGATTTGAAATTCTCACTTAACAAATTTGGTATGTTAAGTGGAACCAAATGTGATATGATTTGAAAATGAGATTCTTAGTTAACAAATTTGGTATGTTAAGTGGAAATCAAATATGACATGATTATTTGATTCTCACTTAACAAATTTGGTATGTTAAGTGGAACCAAATGTGACATGATTTGAAAATGAGATTCTCACTTAACATATGTTAAGTGGGAATCAAATATGGCATGGTTATGTGATTCTGAATTAACAAATTTGGTATGTTAAGTGGAACCAAATGTGACATGATTTTAAAATGAGATTCTCACTTAACAAATTTGGTATGTTAAGTGGGAATCAAATATAGCATGATTTGCTTTTGAAAAGAGGGAAGCTTCAATTCTAACATATGTGAAATATGTTAAGTGAAGTTTCAATTTTATGCTATGATTTTAACTGAAAATATAACCCTGATTCAATAATTTTGAGTATTTTGAATGAATATGGTCATTTTCAAGAATGTTCTTTTGAAAAGATGGAAACGCCAACTTTAGAATATATGAGATATGTTAAGTAAAGTTTCAATTCTAGGCTATGATTTTATTTGAAAATAGACTCCTCACTCAACAAATTTTGAGTATGTTTAATTAATATGGTCATTTTAAAAAATGTGTTTTTATTTTTATTATTTTTATTTTTTAAAGATGGAAACTCCAACTTTAGCATATGTGAAATATGTTAAGTAAGGTTTAAACCCTATGCTATGATTTTATTTGAAGATAGACTCCTCATTCAATAATTTTAAGTATGTTAAATGAATATGATCATTTTCAAAAATGTGCTTTTGAAAAAATGGAAACCTCAACTCTAACATATGTGAAAAATGTTAAGTTAAGTTTCAATTTTATGCTATGATTTTATTTGAAAATAGACTTCTTATTCAACAATTTTGAGTATGCTGAATGAATATGGTCATTTTCAAGAATGTATTTTTGAAAAGATGGAAACCCAAACTCTAAGATATGTGAAATATGTTAAGTGAAGTTTCAATTTTATGCTATAATTTTATTTGAAAATAGACTCCTCATTCAACAATTTTGAGTATGTTTAATGAATATGATCAGTTTCAAGAATGTGCTTTTGAAAAGAACCTCCATGTAGCAATCATAGGGATTGTTAAATTGGGTTTGGTTATATGAGTTTTGTGCTCTTTGAAAATTTTGTACATAAAATTATTTATTATGTGAGTTTTGAAAAAGGTGCTTTTGGAAAGATGGTATTTTGCAAAAGAGTTCATTTTCTTAATCATTAAGATGAACCTTGCCTCACCAAGCTAGTGGTAAGAAGGTTCTAAATTTTTTTCATCTCCTTTCATGGGTTAATTTTATTTTTACCTATTAGGAAACCCAATAGGGGTTCCAGGACCTATAAGGAGTGAAGTTCTAAAACCTAGAGGATGTTGGCTAGCTTTGCTTAAGAATGAAATAAGCTAAGTGCCAAAGGAAGGAAAGATAGTTTTGGACTCATATCAAATACAAGTCCACTATCGATGCTTCGAGACAATAATTGTCTACTAGAGATGGAGAGAGAAACCATCCTCAATGGAGTTACTAGAAAAATATGTGGTGTTTATTTTTGGTTCATGTATTTTGTGTGTGTATATGGGGAGAGGGGGGGATCACACAGATCTGAGGATGTACTTATTGAGGTGATAGGGTATGACATCAAGGAATAGTGCATTATCTTGAAAGATAGAAATCACTACTCTACGATGGACCTAATCACCTAATAAGGACTCCTAAGGAATGATGGGTCTTCAAATATATCAGAAATTTTTTCTCTATTTTACATGGATGCATAAAGTAGTGTTTATTTAAATCGGGTTCTAAAGTTCCCTATGGGGGTGTTGACCTCACTTGTGGGAGTGGGCTCTCAACTTACTTATCATAGATCTAGGACTCTTGTAGACACTAAGAGTTCGTAGTCTTAAGACACTTCTAGTGATTAAGTGAACACTTAAACTAAGCCTAGAGACTTAGAAGAGTTAGCCATAGGAAGAGGTTATGCCTTAGGGATTTAGGAAGACTTGCTTACCCTATAGCCTTAAACCCAATCCTTGCTTCCTTCTTCCAAACAAAACCTCAAATCCCAACCCAAATCATAAATCAAATCCAACTCCAGATGATTGAAACCCATGATTGAATTCGTTCCAAAATCCCTTACTAAGCTATAAGGACCACCTTCATATGCTTAGCCAAAACCTCCTTTAAACCAAATCAAATTTGGTTGATTTCCTTATAAATCAATTATTCCATCATTTATATTCACAAATATAAATGAAATAAAAATTAAAACCATTTAAATCAAATCAAACTAAACCAAACCAAATCAATTCCCTACTTAAGCCCTTTTGACCTACATCCCTCAATTTGGTCAAATTTTCTTCCAAATCACTCCAAACTCAAGTGATTCTCTTATGAACCATTTATATATTTATTTATATTCACAAATATAAATAAAATATAAATCCAAATGTCCAAAACCAAACCAAAATTGAATCAAATTCCCAATTTTAGCCCTTTTGGCCAATTTCTTGAACTTGGCTAAATGATATCCAAATCAACTCAAAACCCATGAATTTCTTCATGATTCAATCAATCCTTCAATCATTGAACCAAATATAAATACAAACTACTTTTATCAAACCAAATCTAAGTCAACCCGAGTCAAGCCCTTGTTGACCCCTTTTGACTTGAAATTATCATATCAACCAAAATCCATAGAGCTTCAAACCACTTGCAATTGGATTTATATTTTCATCCTAAGTCCATATGTGAGTTCAATTAAACTTGAATCAAGCCATGCTCAAGCCAATTGACTCATTTAGGTCCACTTGACCCAAAGTGACCTAAAAGACCTTTTTGAGCCAAGTTCTAATTCAACCCAAATTGGATGGAACTAAGCTCATCCAAACCTATATCATGAACAACAATCATCCTAGGTTAATCAATTATCTTGAATTGGGTCAAACTAAGTCAACCTAGCCCATTGACCAAGTCAATCTTTAGCCTAAATGAAACCTGAACTAGCTAAAACCCACCATATACAAAATTAATTGAAACCATTGACTCAAACCCACTCACAATCAATGATTGAACATGACTAAACCCTCAACTGAGCCAAACCAAGTCCAATTGTCCATTTGACCTAAGTTGACCCAAAGTAGCCTAAAAAGCTAAAATAGGTCAAATCATAATTTGATCCAAATTGATTGCAACTAATGGTTGAAGTTCATTCTAAATCACTTATTAAACTTGACCAAAGCCATGATTGAGCCTAATTTGACCAATTGGTCAACTTGACCCAACCTAGCCCAAATTGACCTAAAGGGTCAAATTGGCCAAAATCCAAATTAAACCAAACCAAAGCCTACAATCATTTTCAATTAACAAATTAAACTTGACTCAACACTAACCCAACCCAATTTGGTCAAATTGATCAAATTGGTCAACTTGACCCATTTGACCCTTTAAATCCAAATGAGTCAAATTCCAACCTAGGCCAAATTAATCAAAACCAATTGAACCAAAACATTCCAACTCATCATATGAACCTAACCCAAGTCTTGGTTTGACCCAATTTGACCAATTGATCAATCCAACCCTACCTAACCCAAATAAACCCATTTTGACCAAATTAAGCCAAATCACCCAAAAGCACCTTATGAAACCTTGGTGGCTGATCTAACTTGACCCAAATGGACCCTTGGTCAGCTCCAAACATGCCCAAGTCCATGTGAGATCCAACCCAATGGGATTAACTAATGGACACCCTCTCTTTACATTGGATTCTTGCCTTAAGAGGTAAAGTCCACTCTCCCATCTCCATGGCAGCCATCAAACTTCCTAATAAGGAACTCCTTGGCCACCTTAGCCCACCCTAAGGCATCCTAGAACTTGCCATAGACTAAGGGAAGCAAGCCAAGCAGCCACCTCTCATGGTCGAACCCCATGGGTGCAAAAGAAGATCCAACCCAACTTAATCCTTCCATATCAAGCCTTGAGACTCCTGCCACCACTTTCTCCACTCTTGGCGTGCCACGTGGAGCTGACAGCATCACTCCGATGACTCAACCGCGGCCAATCAGTGGATTTTCATGGATCAATCCTATCCATCCATCAAGTGCAATTGAGGGGTATACCCTCTCAATTCGAGTGGAAAACGACACCAATTGCTTTGTGTAAGTCCCTAAGGCATTTTTGAAATCCCTCAGAGCTTCTTAGAGTATCCCAAGCCTCCCTCAGTCGGCCATAGCTCTCTATGTGTAAAGCCAAAATAGGATAACTTCCTGCTAAGCAATACCCCTCCTCCACTCAATCAAACTTTGATTCCTTACACCCACACCATCCTCATACTTCGTCGAAGCCAACCGAACCATCCCTGAGCCTTCCCGACCATCGAAGATCAGAGCCAAAGCCTTTACACATGTGGATTGGTTGACCAAGTGTTCTACACCAAAATAAATCCCAAGCTTCTCAGCAGGGCGTCGCCTCAACTAGGTGAAGCTACCTCCGTCAATTCCACCACTAGACATTAGCTTCAGTGAGGTAATTTTGCAAAATTGAGCCTTGTATGGAAAATTGTTTGGTCTTTTATGAAGCAAATTTGAATGTCATGTATTTTTAGCCACTGGATGTGTGCGCCTCCCCTCCCTGAAGTGTGGGATCAATTTGGTGGTAATCCAAGCTTAGATGAGCTCAGATCGAATGGGGAAAGGTGTATGGCATCTATCTTTCGCCACTCGTAAATGGGACAGATCACAGACCATCCATTCTACATGATCAGAATGGACAACATGGTCTAATCTTGCTTTAGATCACGAGCATTCCCTAAACTCGATCTCATGTCGGATCTTAGATCCATGGAGTTAGCCGCCCAATTTGAGTCAGTGGCAAATGTGACAACTTAAATAGCCAATCCCATCACGCCATATGGAAAGAGCGTCGCGTCAGCCGCCATGTGGCCCAATGGGATTAAGGCTTTAATTAGACTTAAGTAATTTATTTTTAAGGTTAAAACTTCTAAAACTCATAACTAATCCTAGAAAATCAAAAAAATACAAATTAGGGGTCATTTTGAAGATATTTTAGAGTATAATCTAGAAAATTTATTATTAATTAATTTTGAATAGTAATTTTTGATTAATTAAGGTTAAAGTAGAAATATAATTAGCTTAATTTCTCCTTAATTAGTCACTCAATTAATCTCAAAATTTCTGTGGATGTTTAGGGGATAACCTCTACTTCCTCTATTTTTGGGATTTCATTAGTTGCTTAATTAGGAAAATCAATTGATTAAGCTTTAATCACTCTCTTAATTTAATTAGTGATAATTAGTAAATGAATAGTGGCTTAATTAATTATTTAAGCTTAATTGCTTCTGTTGAATAGTAAGGGAGCTTAGGGAATGTGATTGGGATATTTTTCCTAATTCATTTTCTAAGTTTTTTTTACTTTTTGGAATCAAATTAATTAATGATTAATGAAGAAATTAATTTCTTAATTAATATTTAAGATAAAATTAGAGCTTCAGTGATCAAATATAGGACTTAGATTGAGATTAAGGCCTATTCCTTGATATATTTCCTTAGGTTAACTTCATTTCATTAATTGAACATGGTTAATGCTTAATTAAATGGATTAATGAGCATAATTAACTCAATATAAAATCTATTCACATCTAATCACCTTTAATCAATTTGGGTTTCTTAGATGTTTAATAGTCTAAAGGAATTTAATGAAATTATGGTTAGCTTACATGTGTAAGAACCATAAAAGTATAAGTAAATAAGCCTAATTAACTATTAATCATGAGCCAATTGCATTAGGCCCCTTTCATTTCTTAGGAGCATTGCTAATTTACTTTTCATGTGATTGCATATCATATTGACTCATTATTAATTAGTTAATTAATGAAAGATGATATAGGTAAGGGTTAATTAATTGACTTAATTCATGCCCTAACCTAATTAAGACATAAAATCAACCTAATTATTCTTCATTAAATTAAATTAACTCACACATGGAGAATGGGATTAGGATTATAAAACTTCTTTCACTTTCCTTAAATCAAATCAAACATGAAAATGAAATGACATTAAAGAACTTTGGTTTATTTTAAATAATCTTATTTAGTTTAATTATCCTTGGGAGTTAATTGATTTGAATGAAATCACATACTTGTGTTATTTCATTTCTTTTCAATCATGCTAAATATTGTATGCCACTTGTACTCATGCATTCATGCCTTTCAAATTAATCAAATAAAAAATGATTTCCTTTATGTCAAATTGTATGTGTTGATTTAAATTAAAAATATGTGTGGCTAGTATCATTATTAAATCTCAAATATATTTTCAAAAATTTACTAATGATTGAATATACATATATATTGTAATTTTAGTTACATATACATATGAAATTCAAGTGGTTAAATATTTAGTGTATGAAATAAAGTCTCTTCCTTACATTCATGTGTTAATTTGTATAAGTAAGAATGTTAGCGGGTATATTAGTCTGGACATCCTAGGGATGCATGGCTTTAAGTAGCCCCAAGGAGGTTCCTACCTCATTCCCTTGGTGCAGAACAATGATGACGTACCTGCTTAATTTCATTCTTATGCATTTGGACATTAAAATCTAGATATTGCTTTAATTCATTTACAAAAAATAAATCAATCAAATCAAAAAATAATTTTTGCATGGCTTTCTATTCTTGTATTTGTTTATACATCCACATGTATCTAAGGATAGCGGTATATTAGTCTGGACATTCCAAGGATGCACAGCTTTAAGTACCCTCAAGGAGGTTCTTACCTCGTTCCCTTGGTGCAGAACAATGGCCACATACTTGCTTAAAACATTTATACATGTGGATGTATACTTAGCTAATGAATGAAAACCCCCTTTTTCTATTAAAAAGACATGCATTCATACTTTCTTTATTTGTTTGAGTTGATTAGTCATGTGATTTAAGGATCTTTCCTTATGCTTTTGTATAAGAATTTAGATAGAGCTTTAAATTAATATGACAAAATCATTCAACCAAGTGAAATATTAATTCTAAATACATTTACTCACATTCATCATTTAGGTGTGCTAAGATACAAATTGCATGTATAGCTATGCTTAGGATTTAATCATATGCATGATGTACATGATGGAAAGAAATGAATAAATATGTATTATGTTATAGTAATCCATTCCAACTAACCTTAAGATATCTTTCTTATTGAATGAGTTTATTTAAAGTGAACCTAAACTTATGATTAATTATATGCTTTAGATGTGACTCAAGGTAGGGATAAAGGGGAGTGATCCTCTCTTTATTTTTCTTCATAACACTAGTTATTTTGTGTTGGTCAAATGAAACAAAAGAAAACATTAAGTAAAATTTACAAATTAATTAAACCATTTAAGGTGAAACCACCCTTGATAATTAAATGTCTTTCATACTTAGGAAATCTTAACTCTAAAGCCTAGTTAGGACATACCACACAAGCCTTAACACACACATTAGATTAAGTCACCACTTCTAGCTTTATGTTAAGGCGGTGTATGATTTGATGTATATCTTTTTGTGATGTAATGAGATGTAGGTGTATGTGACTAGATGTTTAGTTAGCTAATCATGTTTTCTATAGGAGATTATGCTTAAGGGGTCATTGTAATAAAAGAATAAATGTTTTATTGTGCAGGTTGCTTAACCCCTAAGCATAATCTATATTAAGACAGGTGGACTTGGTTACCCATGTGCAGGGTGCTAAGTCCAAATTATTCATTTAAGTGCTTGGGTTGTATGGTATGTTTAGCTAACACTTATTTTGCAAGTGTAGTTAGATTTACTTTCCCTATTTTTAATGTAATTTTGCATTAGGAATTTGGATTAGTGCTATGGGGGCTTAGGATAAATGTTGGTTATAAGACCAAGTCTTATGTACCATGTGTTCCTATGGAGCTTGCCCAACCAAATGAAATAAGGAAATGAAGGAAAGAATGAGCTTTGAAGATTTGAAGATCCCCCATAGCTCCCATTCATTTGTTGTAATTAAATTGTAATTATTCTTTCAATATGTCAGGTTGTATAAGGGTAGAGCTAGGCTACCCATTTCTTTTCGTATAGTGATGACCTCTTTTATTCTTTTCAGTTTTATAAAATTGATTAATGTTGTGTTTGCATTGTGTAATAGAAATAGCATGTCTTTTCATAGTTTATTTATGATTGATGATTGTCTTGTGATTCGAATGAGAATAGGCTCTTAGAGAAAAATAAATTTTTTACCCAACTACCACTCATAATTAAACTTCTAAAATAATTCATAACCTAATATAAAGCACATGCATTAAATCAAGATAATAAAAATATTTAGCAACCCTTTAGCTAGATGTTGAATGCTTAATATCATACATATCATTTTGTTTCACTCTTGCTGAGAGAGGGTTTCCAACTTTTCTAGATAGTAAAAAAGGCTTAACCTTTGAGAGCCTATGATGAAAAAACACCTCTTTCTCTTTTGATTTAGCCCATAATCAACTTCACCATGTATTTAGGCATATAAAATCTATAGCCTATGTCAAAATAAAGAGTCAAAATTAAATAAAATTTGAAAATATTTGTATTAGATTAGGTCATTATTCATACCACTCATGCTCTAGTCTCATGGGGAGTGGGTTTAAGGACTTTAGTTTCTTTTCTAAATAATAACAACCTAGCCATCTTGCAAAAAATATATGACTTGACCACATGGTTTTAAATCATACAAGGAGTTAGCTGGCTGCCACTCTAGGTGATTATAAGTCCAGCAATCACGTGGTTTACTCTCTATTATGGAGGTAAATAATATACCCACTTTTACCTTAGATTTAGGTCATGCTTTCATCCTCATCAAAGCTCCCTAGATTTAGGATCTGAGGTTGTTTTTTTCCTCTAGAGCTACAAGCATAAATCCTCACCACTTAGGCATTATCACATTCTTGTATTATGGAATTATAAGTCCTAGATTTCTAATAAAATTTTAACTCAAATATATAATTCTCCTCAATTTCAAACATATAAAGCCCAATCATAGGATAGTTTGGGATGCTCACTACGTTTTCTAGTATCATGAGCATCCCCACTCATCTTAACAATAATAAGTTTTTTCCTTTGATCTATCCCATTTGATCTAAATATCCAATTTATTGATAGTCCTATCTTTGAATTCTTTAATTACCTACTTTAATCGAGAGTATTCTAAGTAATTCACCTTTAGATAACTAACCCATAGAAACATTAGAATCTAGTTTAAATAAGCCCTACTTTTTTATTCATATAAAGATGAGGCATTACCCATTATGTCTTAAGAGTCCTTATTAGTCATTAAGTTTAATAGGAAAGTGATTTCTATCTTTTGAGATAGTGCACTATATCATGATATCATACCCATCACCTCAATAAATACATCCTATCTGGGTGTTCCCTTCTTCAATTTCAAACATATAAAGCCCAATCATAGATAGTTTGGGATGCTCACTATTTCTAGTATCATGAGCATCTACTCATCTTTACAATAAAAGTTTTTCCTTCGATCTATCCCATTTGATCTAAATATAACCAATTTATTGATACCATTCAATTCTTTGGAATAATTACCTACTTTAATCAGAGTATTCTAAGACCCTTTTAGATATTAACTATGGGGCCTCATAGGAAAACTTTAGAATCTAGTTTAAATAAGCCCTACTTTTTCATATAAAGTAGAGAAAATCTATACATTCAAGACCCATTATGTCTTAAGATTTTAGGTCATTAAGTTTAACAGGAAAGTGATTTCTATCTTTTGAGATAGTGCACTATATCATGATATCATACCCACCACCTCAATAAATACATCTATCTGGTGTTCCTTTTCTCCCTCAATTTCAAACATATAAAGCCCAATCATAGGATAGTTTGGGATGCTCACTACATTTTCTAGTATCATGAGCATCCCCTACTCATCTCCCCTTGGCTACAATAATAAGTTTTTCCTTTAGATCTATCCCATTTGATCTCCCAAATATAACCAATTTATTGATAGTCCTATCTTTGAATTCTTTGGAGACAATAATTACCTACTTTAATCGAGAGTATTCTTAAGTAATTCACCTTTTTTAGGATGTAATTAACTATGGGGGCCTGCCCCCATAGGAAACATTAGAATCTAGTTTAAATAAGCCCTACTTTTTTTATTCATATAAAGTAGGAGAAAAATCTGAGGTACATTCGAAGACCCATTATGTCTTAAGAGTCCTTATTAGGTCATTAAGTTTAACGTAGGAAAGTGATTTCTATCTTTTGAGATAGTGCACTATATCATGATATCATACCCGATCACCTCAATAAATACATCCTTAGATCTGCGTGGTGTTCCTCAGCCTCTCTCCTCCCCCCACAATATACACACACACAATGAATCAAGAATAAACACCACAGGGGGCAAGCCCCCATAGTTAATTACATCCTGAGGAAGGTAAGTTCCTTAGGAATACTCTCGATTAAATTAGGCAATTATTGTCTCCAATGAATTCAAAGATAAGACTATCAATAAATTAGTTATGTTTGGAAGATTAAATGGGATAGATCGAAAGGAGAGACTTATTATCGAAGTGAAAAGGAGATGAGTAGGGGATGCTCATGATATTAGGAAGCTTAATGAGCATCCCAAACTATCCTATGGTTGGGCTTTATATGTTTGAAATTGAGGAGAATTATATATTTGAGTTAAAATTTTATTAGAAATCAAGGACTTATAATTCTACAGTATAAGATTATGAAAATGCCTAAGAGGTGAGGATTTATGCTCATAGCTCCAAAGAGAAATAGCAACCTAGGGTTCTAAATCTAGGGAGCTTTGGTGAGGACCAAAGCATTATCAAATCTAAGGCGAAAGTGGGTATATAGTTTACCTCCACAAGAGAAGGTAAATCATCAGACTGCTGGACTTATAATTACCTAGAGTGGCAAATCCTTATTATTTAGAAAGAAAACTAAAGTTCTAAAACTCACTCCCTAAGAGACTAGAGCATGAGGGGTATGAATAATGACTTAGTTCATTTTCAAATTTTATTTATATTTGACACAGGCTATAGGATTTTATATGCCTAAATGTATGATTAAGTTGGTTATGGGCTAAATCAAAAGAGAAAGAGGTGTTTTCTATCATAGGCTCTCAAAGGTCAAGCCCTTTTTCTCTATCTGGCAAAGATGGAAACCCTCTCTTAGCAAGAGTGAAATAAAATAACATGCATAGTATTAAGCATACAATATTTAACTAATAGGTTGCTAAATATTTTATTATCTAGATTTAATGCCTAGGCTTTATGTGAGGTTATGAGTTATTTTAGAAAAATTAGTTGAGTTATTATTGGGGTAGAAAATTTATTTATTTTTCTAAGAGTCTAAACAGATCCAGGCCACACATTAAATCATCATATATGAAGAAACTAGGAAAATACATGTCATTTCTATCACATAATGTAAACGAATTATCAAACAATTTATAACCTCAATGTGAAAGAATAACAGGCCGGTGCAGTCGGGTACCGTTATACAACCTGAAAAAATAAAAGGGTAGCCGAGCTCTACCCTTATACATCTCGGTATAATGAAAGAATAATTGTAATCTAATTACAACAAATGAATGGGAGCTAGGGGGGGAGGTGGCCTTCAAATCTTCAAAGCTTCTTCTTTCCTTCATTTCCTTCTTTCATTTGGTTGGGCAAGCTCCATAGGATCACATGGCACAAAATACTTGGTCTTGTAACCAACATTTATCCTAAGCCCCCATAGAACTAATCCTAATTCCTAATGAAAAACTACATTAAAAGTAAGAAAAGCAAATCTAACTACACCTGCAAAATATGTCTTAGTTAAACAAACCATACAACCCAAGCAGTTGTATAAATAATTGATTTTATGGTTTAATTTAGTTAGGGTAAGAATTAAGTCAATAATTATCCCTTACCTATATCACCTTAAGTTAATTAACTAATTAATATTGAGCCAATATGATATGCAACCACATGAAAAGTAAATTAGCAATGCTCCTAAGAATTGAAAGAGGCATAATGCAATTGGCTCATGATTAATAGTTAATTAGGCATAAGGGATCTAATTAATTACTTTTATGGTTTCTTACATATGTAAGCTAGCCATAATTTCATTAAATTCCTTAAGATTATTAAACATCTAAAGGGCTACCCAAAATTGATTAAAGGTGATTAAATGTGAATTGGATTTTAGATTAAATTAATTAAGCTTATTAATTCATTTAGTTAAGCATTAAGCATGTTCAATTAATGAAATGAAATTAACTTAAGGAATGAGATCAAGAAAGGGGCCTCAATCTTAATCCCTAAGTCCTATACGTTATCACTTAAGCTCTAATTTTATCTTGAAGATTAATTAATTAACTAAGCAATTACTTACTTCATTAATCATTAATTTGATCTTAAAAAGTAAAGAAAACTTAGGAAATGAATTAGAAAAAAATTCCCAATCACATTCCCTATGCTCCCTTACTATTTAATAGAAGTAATTAGGCTTAAATAATTAATTAAGTCATTGTTCATTCACTAATTATCACTAATTAAATTAAAAGAGTGATTAAGGCTTAATCAATTAATTTCCCTAATTACGCAACCAATAAAATTCCAAAAAAATAGGGGAGGTAGAGGTCATCCCCCTAAACATCCACTAAAAATTTGAGATCAATTGGGTGATTAATTAAAGAATAATTATATTAATTTAATTTTTAATTAAACTTTAATTAAGAAAAATCACTACTAAAATTAATTAATAATAATTTTCCAAGATTGTACTCCAAAATATCTTCAAAATGAGCCTTAGTTTATATTTTTTGGATTTTTCTAGGATTAGTTATGACTTTTAGAAGTTTCAAGCTTAGAAATAGATTAATTAAGCTTAATTAAAGCCTTAATCCCATCGGTCCATGTGGCGGCTGACGAACATGATTTTCACATGGCGCAATGGGATTGGCTATTTAAGTTATCACATCTGCCATTAACTCAAATTGTGGTGAACGTGCTAACTCCATGGACCATCTGATCTAAGATCGGACGGCCAACCATGATTCGATCTGTGATCTAGAGAAGAAATCAAAGTGGATCTAACGTGATTTAATCATGATCGCCTATTTCGATCATGTGGAATGGACAACCCGTGATCTTTCTCCTTCGCAAGCGATGAAAGATGATATCACATCTACCTTAGTAGGTTGTCATGTTTTGGCTTTGCTCGAGGAGGAGGGATTTCGATTGAGGAAGCTCTAGGAATGCTTGGAAAGGCTCTGTGGGGTTTCAAAAATGGCTAGGGAAGTCTCATATGCAATTCGTGAAGAATCCTGCTCGAATTGAAGGGGTTTACCCCTCAATTGCACTTGATAAATGGATGGGATTCATCCCTGAAAATTTGCTGATTCGCCATCATCGGGACATCGTAGGGGTTGTTGTCAGCTCCATATGGAATTCCAAGAGCGGAGGAAGTGGTGGCAGGGAGCTCAAGGAAAGATATGGGCTGATGGTGTGGGATTGATCATTGCCTTTGCCCATAAGGGTTTGACCATGAGAGGGAGTGGCTTGGCTTGTTTCCCTTTGTCCATGGCAAGTGCTAGGTGGCTTAGATTGGGCTAGGGGATTTTAGGAATGCCTCACTTAGCAAGTGCAGGCTGTCATGGGAGAGCCAAAATGGACTTTGCTTCTTATGGAAAGAATACAATGCAAATGAGCTTGTCCAATGGTCAAGTCCCTTGGATTGGGTCCTACTTGGGTTTGGCCTAGCTTGGGGCTGACTTAGGGTTAATTTGGGTCAGGTTAGGTCAGCCACCAAGGTTCCATAAGGTGGCTTTAGGTGATTTGGATTAATTTGGTCAAAATGAGTTCATTTGGGTTAGGTTGGGTTGGGTAGACCAATTGGTCAAACTGGATCAAACCAAGGCTTGAGTTAGGTTCATATGATTATTTGGGATGTTTTGGTTCAATTTATTTAGAGTAATTTGACTCAGGTTTGAATTTGACTCATTTGGATTCAAGGGTCAAGTGGGTCAAGTTGACCAATTTGACTAAATTAGGTTGGGTTAGGAGTTGAGTCAAGTTCAATTGGTTAATTGAAAATGATTGTAGGTTTTGGTTTGGTTTAATTTGGGATTAATTTATATTTTTGCCAATTTGACCCTTTAGGTCAATTTGAGCTAGGTTATGTCAAGTTGACCTATTGGTCAAATTGGGCTCCATCATGGCTTTGGTCAAGTTCAATAAGTGATTTGGAATGAACTTGAGCCATTGGTTGCAATCAATTTGGATTAAATCATGATTTGACCCATTTTGACTTTTTAGGCCAATTTGGGTCAACTTAGGTCAAATGGCCAATTGGGCTTGTTTTTGGCTCAATTGATGGTTTGGTAATGTTCAATCATTGATTATTAGTTGGTTTGAATTGATGGTTTCAATAAATTTGGTATATGATGGGTTTTTACTAAGGTTTTTATTTAAAGGTGAATACCCAATTCAAGAGCAATACGTAACTGAACGAAGTACAACAGCTAGGATGATTGTCGATCATGATATGGGGTCTGGATGGGCTTGGTTCAATCTAATTTGGGTTGGATTAGAACTTGGTTCAAAAAGGTTTTTTATGTCACTATGGGTCAAGTGGACCTAAATAGGTCAATTGGCTTGATCATGGCTTGATTCAAGTTTAATTGAACTCATATTAGGACTTATGATGGAAATATAAATCCAACTGCAAGTGATTTGAAGCCATATGGATTTTGATTTATATGATAATTTCAAGTCAAAAGGGGTCAACATGGGCTTGACTTGGGTTGACTTGGATTTGGATTGATAATTATAGTTTATGTTTATATTTGGAACAATGATTGAAGAAGTGATTGAATCATAAAGAAATTTATGGGTTTTGAGTAGATTTGGATATCATTTAGCCAAGTTCAAGAAATTGGCCAAAAGGACTAAAATTGGGAATTTGATTTGATTTGGGTTTGGTTTTGGCCATTTGGATTTATATTTCATTTATATTTGTGAATATAAATGAAGATATAAATGATCCATGAGAAAATCACTTGAGTTTGGAGTGATTTGGAAGTAAATTTGACCAAGTTGTGGGATGTAGGTCAAAAGGTCTTAAGTATGGAATTGATTTAGTTTGATTTATATTTGGCCATTGGAGGGTAGGCTTCATTTATATTTGTTAATATAAATGAAGGAATGATTGAATTATAAATAAATTAATTGAGTTTGGGTTGATTTGGATTAAGATTTGGTTATGCTTATGGAGGTATCATATGGCTTAAGAAAGGTCATGATTTGGTTTGATTTAGTTTGATTTGATTTGAATGGTTTCAATTTAGATTTCATTTATATTTGTGAATATAAATGAAGGAATGATTGATTTATAAAGAAATCAACCAAATTTGATTTGAATTGAAGGAGGTTTTAGTTTAGCATATCAAGGTGATTCATATGGCTTAGGAGGGGATTTTGGAATTTGAATTTGACTTTGGGTTTCAATCAGATGATTTGGAATAGGATTTAAAATTTGAGTTGGGATTTTATTTGAGATTGAGTTTGATAATTGAGAAAATCAATTCAATTGGGGTTGATTTGAATTTGGTTAAGGCTAAGTCCATAAGATAAAATTAAAAGGCTTAGGAAGGGATTTGGAATTTGAATTTAATCATGGGTTTCAATCATTTGGATTTGGATTTGATTTGGAATTTGAATTGGGGTTTTATTTGGAAAGAGGAATCAAGGATTAGTTTTAAGGTTATAGGGTAGGCAAGTCTTTCTAAATCCCTAAGGCATAACCTCTTCCTATGGCTAACTCTTCTAAGTCTCTAGGCTTAGGTTAAGTGTTCACCTAATCACCATAAGTGTCTTAAGACTAAGGAGCTCCCAGTGTCTACAAGTGTCCTAGATCTATGATGAGAAAATTGAGAGCTCACTCCCAAAAGTGAGGTCAGCAGACACATACAAACTTATAGATATTTATAACTACTATCACTCCAAATATTTTAATTGATTTATAAATTTTTAAAAATAGATTTTGATTTACTAGTGATAATAGCCACACATATTCCTAGGTTAATCAACATATGCAAGATAGATATAAAGAAAATTCATTTAAGTTAAAACATTTTGAAAACATGAATGCATGGAACCACATGACACACATCATTTAATATGATTCGAAAGGAATAATAAGACATAAAATACATCTTTCATTCAATCAAACTAATTCCTAAGGACAATTATATCAAATACAATCATTTAAAGTAAACCAAAGCTTCTTATTAAGTTATTTTTGGAGGTTTGATTTAATTTAAAGAAGACATGATATTCAATCATTTGTTGCTCCTAGCCCATTTCCATATTAGTTAATCAATTTGTTCAATGAAAAGATATTAAGTTGATTTTATAGATTAATTAGGTTGCAATATGAGTTAAGTCCATTAATTACCCATTTCATATATCGCCTTAACATATTTACCCAAGAAATTGTGAGCCAACATGATATGCATATGCATTAGAAATTAAATCAATAATGATCTTAAGAAATGAAAGGGGTCTAATACAATTGGGTCACAATTAATGGTTTATTAAGCTAAGGACTTAATTAAGTACTCTTATAATTTTTCCACACATATGGGCTAATTATAATTTCCTTAGGATTCTCTTAGGTTATTGAAGACCTAAGAGTCTACCCAAAACTTAATTAGATGAGATATGGACTAATTATAATTTTAATTTAATTAATTAAGCCATTTAATTAATGAATAAAGCCATTAATTAATCTCAAATTAATTAGTTTCAAGTCAAGTTAAATAAACTTAGGGAAAAGAATGGGAAAGAGGTCCCAATCTCATTCCCTATGCCCATTCAATGTTCCATAATGATTAGTAAGCTTAATTAATGGTTTCCTTACTAATTATAATGCTAATTAATAACTTAATTAATTAAGAAAGTAATTAGGGATAAGATAAGTAATTTCCCTAATTAACTGTACAATAAATCCCAAAAAAAATTATGGGAGGCAGAGGTCATCCCATTAATCAACCTCAAAAAGTTTGAAATTAATTACTTGGGTAATTAGAGAATAATTAAACTAATTAAATTTTTATTTAAATCTAAATTAAGCTTTAATTATTACTAAAAATTAATTAAAAATATTTTTATTAAATTCTCCTATAAAATATCTTTAAAATGAGTATTTATTTACATTTTTCTAATTTTTCTATAGTTTATGATGAATTTATGAAGTTTTAGTAATTAAAATCAAATTAATTGGCCTTAATGAACCTTAATCCCACCAGCACCACATGGTGCACTAACGCAGCGTGCTTTCCACGTGGCGTTGTGCGATTGGTTCTTTAAGTAATCACATCCACGTACCGCATGGGCGGATGCATTTTCATGTGATCCGATTTGAGATCGATGGCCACGAAAGTCAGAGTTAATAAGGATTAATCAGACAGATCTAGTGTGATTTTATCAGGACCGTCCATTCTGATCACGCGGAATGGATGGTCATGATCTATCTCCTCCCGAGTGACGAGAGATAAAGACCTTATGTCGTTCTTCACTCGATCTGAGCTCACCTGAGCTTGAATGAAGAACAAATCGATCCCACACCTTTGGGCAAGCACAATAAAGAGATCCAATGGTGGAAATCTTGTGACATGCAACTTTACTTCACAAAAGACCAAACCATTTTGAGTTAAGGATTGATTTCAATGGCATACCTCACCAGAGCTTATGACTGACGGTTCCAATGATTGAGGAAGCTTTGTCTAGTAGAGATGAAGCCTTGTTGAGTGGCATGAGCTTTGATTTAAAGTAGTTTGCTCAAGAGACCAACTCACGGGGTTAAAGTGGTCTACCTTGGTCAAACCCCTGCTTCTGGCGGTCGGAGGAATCAAGAAATGATTTGTTCCTGCTCGATTGGCTCCGAGGATGGTGTGTGCAAAGTTAATTGCACTTTTGTGAGATTTAAGCAAGTGGCGATCAGATGTGGCCTCCCCTATTTCAACTTTATGTAAAATCGAGAAGGAGAAGATTGGGGATCTCGAGAAATGCTGGGAACGGCTCTAGGGAGGAGTTCTTTGGTTGTTAGGATTGTGAGGAGTCAAATTGTCTTCGTTTCAATGAGAATGAGGGAGTATACCCCCTCATTCTAAGGATTGGATGTCAATCACTGATTTGGCCATTTTGATCCAATGGCTACCTAAGGGAGCTTGATTTGGGTAGAGAATCATCTAGGCTTCATTTGAGTGGGTGAGTGGAGGGAAGTGGCTGCCATAGTAATGGAAGTGGAGCTCCTTGATGGAAAGCATTCTAATGGAAATAGGGAGGTGATTTTACCTCCCCATGAGTCATGGCTGACTTAACCGCCCTTAGGTCAGGTCAGCCAGTGTCCTTGGTGCCTAACTAGACCAATGGATGGGTGTCAAGTGGCCAAGAGGAGGAAATGACAAAATGTCTAAATGATTTGTTTCATGGGATGCTCTTGACCCAAGGGTAAAGTGGTCATTTGGCATTGGATTTCATTTGGGAAGATTTGGAATGATTCAAAAGTAGGTTGGGCTAAATTTTATTTCATTTGGTTCAATTTGACTTGGGTCAAATTGGTCAAATTAAGTTAGGTTCACTAATTGGTCAAATGGGGTCAAACCAAGGGTTGAGTCAAATTCATATGACCATTTGGAGTGTATCAGTGTCATTGGTTTGATTCAATTTGGTTTAGATTTGATTTTGGCCCATTTGAGTTCATTTGGGTCAAATGGGCCAAGTTGACCAATTTGATCCAATTGACCAAATTGGCTTGGGTCATGGCTTGGTTTGGGTTTGGTTGACCATTTGAAATGTATTGCAAGCTTTGGTTCTAATCAATTTGGATTTGATTGGGTTTTAGGTTGACTTAACCTTTTAGGTCAAGTTGGGTTTAATGGGTTTTGGGTTTAGTGAGTCAACTAGGTGCAATTGAGGCTTTGGTCAAGTTCAACGATCAATTTGGAATGAACTTGAGCCATTGGTTGCAATCAATTTTATTTAGATTTTGATTTGACCCATTTTGGCCATTTAGGTCAATTTGGGTCAATTTGGGTCAACTTGGGTCAAGGGGGTCAATTGGGTTTGGTTTGGCTTAATTGAAGGTCAAGTCATGTTCAAACCTTAATTATGGGTTGGTGTAAATCAATGGTTTCAATCAATCTGGTATATGGTGAGTTTTGGCTAGTTTAGGTTTCATTTGGGCTAAGAGTTGACTTGGTCAAATGACCAAGCTGACTTGGTTTGACCCAATTCAAGGCAATTGATCACTCTAGGGTGATTGTTGATCATGATATGAGGCTTGGATGGGTTTGGTTCAATCCAATTTGGGTCGGATTAGACCTTAGCTCAAAAAGGTCCTTTAGGCCACTTTAGGTCAAGTGGACCTAAATGGGTCAATCAACTTGGTTTTGGTCTGAATAAGGTTTAGTTGGATTTATACCTGAGTTTGGGATTGAAATATAAATCCAACTGCAATCAATTTGGGCTATGATTAGTTTTGGTTCATTTGAAATTTTCAAGCCAAAATGGCTAAGTTGGGCTTGACTTGAATTTGGCTTGATAATTGTAGGTTTCATTTATATTTGGATAGATGATTGAAGGAATGACTGATTCAATAGAAAATCCATTGATTTTGATTTGATTTGGATATGATTTGGCCAAGTTCAAGGAATTAGCTTAAAGGGCTTGAATTGGATTTTGACTTGATTTTGGACTTGGTTTTGGTCATGTTAATTTATATTTCATTTATATTTGTGAATATAAATGAAGATACAAATGATTTATGATAAAATTACTTGTGTTTGGAGTGATTTAGAAGCAAATTTGACTAAGCTCATGGAGGTAGGTCAAAAGGGCTTAAGTATAAAATTGATTTAGTTTGATTTAGTTTTGATCATTGGGATGGGGATTTCATTTATATTTGTGAATATAAATGAAGGAATAATTTATTTATAAAGAAATTAATTGATTTTGGGTTGATTTGGGTTAAGATTTAGTTAAGCTCATGGAGGTAGGTCCATATGGCTTAAGAGAGGTCTTGGTTGGATTTGGTTTTAGTTTTATTTAGTTTTTTCTATTTGAGTTTATACCTCATTTATAGTTGTGAATATAAATGAAGATGTAAATCATGAAGAGATCAATCAAATTTTGGTTGAATTGGGTGGAGATTCGGCTAAGTCTATGGAATTCAATCATAAGATTTTAAGGAGGATTTTGATTTTGGATTTGATTATGGGTTTCAATCATTTAGTTTGGGGTTTGGATTTGGATTTGATACATGATTGAGGGGTTGAATTTGACTTAGAGAAAATCAATTAAATTTGGATTGATTTGAATTTGGCTAAGACTAAGTCCATAGGATAAGATCATAGGGCTTAGGAAGGATTTGATCATTCAAACATTTGATTTGGAATTTGAATTTGAATTTGGATTTGAAATTGAATTTGAGGTTTGGTTGGAGATTTGGATTTGAATTGAATTTAAGAAGGTGTACATGGATTGGGTTTAGGCCATAGGGCAGGTGATTTTCTTAAGTCCCTAAGGCATGGCCTAATCCTATGATTAACCCATCTAAGTCTCTAAGTATAGGTTAAGTGTTCACCTAATCACTAGAACTATCTTATGACTAAGGAAGTCTCAGTGTCTAGAAGACTCCTAAGTCTAAGAAGAGGATGTTGAGAACTCACCCAAAAAGTGAGGTCAACAAAATGACCCCCAATAAGTGTGGTGGAACTGATGAGGAGCACCGCATGTATTGGCGTTGACCGAACGATCAACAACATCCAAAAGATTGCAAACACTAACGAAAATGATCTATACCTAAACCTAAGAGGTAGATAGAATCACGATCTTAGTGCAATGCAACTCAACTCATGCCAAGGGCATGAGAGAGTAAAGAAGGAATTTGATAAGAACTCTATATCATTGATATGGAGGGAGATCTGCTAAAGGATCACATGCATTGGGCATGACATATGAGAGGTTTATGCCAAGGGCATAAGGAGGAATCTAGTGAGTATGAGAGTTTGGTGTGTCCGATATGTTTAATCCACTAAGGAGGTTAGTTTGATTTATTTTAAATTCTAAATTTTAGATTTTGAGATGGTTCCTGTAGGTTTGCGATGGACCACACTAAAAGGGGCTATGTTAGCCTCGACCTATCTCAGATTTATAGATCCAAAGTGGTAGTTTACTAGCCACATGGTAGGACCATCTAACTTAAGGGGTTGCATTTCAGTGTGTAACGGCTGTACTTAGGAAGAAAGAATAGCAAACTTACATCTTCCAAAGCAGGGATCAACCGCTAGGGTGACCCGTTGATGGCATAACAAATCACCCCAACCTAAGGGCGGTTATTGAGTGAATACCACTGGGGGAGTTATATCAACTAAAAGTAGCCCAGATTAATTTTTTTTTTAATTTCATTTGATGAATCCTGTCAGTTTGTGATGGACCATAGTGAGAAAGGGATATGTCAGCCTTGACCTATCTCAGATTTACCGATCCAAAAGGCTAGTCTACCGGTCGATGGGTAGGACTATCTGACCTAAAGGGTGCCTTTCGGCTTGCAATGGTTGTACTAGAGAAAGCGTAGCAGACTTACATCTCCAAAAGAAAGGATAGCTGTTGTGGTGACCGGTTGGATGCACAATAAATCGAACCTGGCCTCAAGCTGCCGGTCAGTTTGCAACGGGCATACTGGAATGAATGCATAGTATACTTACATCTTCCAAAACAAGGATGACCACTGGGGTGACCCCTTAGTGGCAAAATAGATTGAACCTGACCTAAGGATGACTATTAAGAGAGTATCGCGAGGGACTTTTCTCAACTCAAGAGTAATCAGGCAATTCCTATAGGGAGTTTTGCTGACACTACCCAAAAGATAGGATGCCTGCTTGGGAAACATGTCGATGGGGGCTTTAATTCCTAATCCACAAGCGAATTTATGTTTTGTTTGTTTATTATCGTGGACCTTATATGTGAGGGACCACACTGAGAAGGGGCTATGTCAGCCTTGACCTATCTCAGATTTACTAGACCGAGAGAGAATCTACGCATCCGCTGAATAAACTCTCCAACCGTAGGGGTGGTCAATAGAAAAGGGAGATTGTTCAATCTAAAAGTAACTCGGGTAGTGTCTAAATGAGATCACAAAGGATGTGAGCCAAGTAGAGTGCCCATAGGGGAGGGGCTACTAGGGGCGTTATTCTGATCCTTGAAGAAAATAATACCTGTAGGTATACAGTGGCCAACTCAAGGAGAAAGCATAGCAGTCTTACATCTACCAAGAGTGGTGTATCTGTTGAGTGGGTCGCTGTCAGCATAGAACACCAACCAACCTAGGGTGTCTATCAGTGTGCGATAATCAGTCTAGAAAAAAGGTGAGTAGACTTACATCTCCCTAAAGTGAAGCTGATTATCAGGATAGTTCGTCATTGGTTTGATAGGTTCTATTCGATCTTGGGCTGCTCATCAGTGTGCAACGGCTATACTTGGGAAGAAGGCGTACCAAACTTACATCTTCCAAAGTAGAGATCAACCACTGGGGTGACCCATTGATGATGTAATAGATCAACCTGACCTAAGGGCGACTACTAAGTAGGGAGTCACAAAGAAGGACTTGACCTAAACTTGAAGTAGTCAAGAGGAAAGGAGCCGCTAGTGGACTTACCCTAATCCTTTACTCGACCAAGTTAGTTCATGATAGGTAGTTTAAGAAGAAGGCATAATAGACTTTCATCCTCTTAAACAAAGCCAACATGATGGAAGCTTATCGACCGCATAGTAAGGCACCATACTGACAAGGCGCTCGTCAGTGTAGCGATTAAATCAAGAAAGAAAGCATAGCTGGTACAAGGTGCCATCCATGAGAGCATAGGAAAGGGCTCTCTACTTCACCTGATGTGCTAGTGACTTCTCATGAGATAGTTTGCCTATATTTAGGTAATCCATGAATGGTTGCCTCCGATCTGACTCATCATCCTTTTTGGCAATAGTAACCTCCCCTTCAAGAGAGTACTTTTCTATGAGTTCAATATCAATAAAGGATAAGACTTGTCTATTTTGAACACCCTTATTGATATGGACTCATCTTCCGAACATGCCAATTCCTTGGAAAGCTTGACCAGTGCATCCGCTATTGCTTTCTCTCCTCAAGGGATCTTGTAGATGATAACCTCTAGGATTTGGGCCAACAATTCTATGGTGTACTTATGGTAGTGATAGAGCTCGGGCTTAAGAACCTTGTAGGACCCAATGATTTGATTGATGAAAAATTGAGAATCCTCGAAGATGTTGATGTTATGCATGCTTAGCGCAACTACTAACCCTATGCAGGCAATCAAAGCCTCGTATTTAGCTTCGTTATTGGTGCAAGGATTGGATAGGTTATATGAGAATCTCATCACATCGTAGTCTAGAGTTAGGAGAACTATTCCTACCCTTGCCTTTCCTGGGATAGTAAATTGTGGTTCTTCTCCTCTTTAAGAGGAAGCCACATCATCAAAGTATATCTCCCAGCGATGAATGCTAGTGTCCCCTAAGTTCATGATTTGTTCATTGAGGAGGTCATCACTAAGCGGAGAGTCAATAGGAAGTGGGCGTGCTGCTAAAAAATCTGCTAATGCTTGTCCTTTCACCATATGGAGGGGTACAAAAGTAATATCAAACTATGATAAAATCATGGACCAGCATGCCAACCATCCGGATAGCATCGGCAGTGTCATGAGATATTATAGTGGATTGATTCTAGAGATCAAGTTCACCTTATGAGAAAGCATGTAGTGTTGCAGCTTTTGGGATGCAAAGATTAAAGCTAGGCAGTGCTTCTCAATAGATGGATAATTGGCTTCAGTGGGGATTAGATGATAACTTAGATAATAGAGAACATTCTCTTTCCCCTCGTCATTGGCTTAGGCAAACAAAGGGCCAAGGGAGTCATCTAATGCAATAGTGTAGAGGTTCAATAGTTTGCTCGAAATAGGGGCTGCTAGAACTAGCAGCTTCATCAGGTACTGCTTGATGCATTCAAAAGCTTGTTAGCACTTGTCATCCCACTTAAACTTAGCATCCTTTTTGACAAGTGTTGAAAATGACTAGCATCTCCTTGATAAGTTGGATATGAAGTGTCCTAGATATACCAACCGCCCTTGGAATGATCTGAGTTATGTCAGACTTTTAGGGGGTAGCATTTCAAAGAAAGCTTTGATCTTCTCTGGATCAATCTCTATTCCCAGGTGTCGAATAATAAATCTAAAAAATTTCCCTAAAGCTACTCTGAATGCACACTTCAGGGGATTTATTTTGAGGTTATATTGTCTTAACCGCTCGAAAACTACTTCAAGTCAAAGAGATGGTCTTCCTTTTCTTTGCTCTTGACAATGAGATCATCGACGTAACATTTGACTTGAAGATGAATGAGTTCATCGAAGATTCGATTCATGGCGCACAGGTAGGTAGCACTTGCATTTTTAAGGCTGAAAGGCATGACCTTATAACAATAAATTATGATCGGGGTTCAAAAAGTAGTGTTTCTTTTATCTTCAAGGGTCTTCTTTATCTGGTTGTATCTAGATGAGCCATCCATGAAATAAAAATTTACATGAGATGAGGCAATGTCCATCATCAGTTCTGGGATTAATAGTGAAAATTCATCTTTTCAACATGCCTTATTTAAGTCCCAAAATTGA
Source organism: Cymbidium sinense (assembly GCA_021442155.1). Classification (NCBI taxonomy): domain Eukaryota; kingdom Viridiplantae; phylum Streptophyta; class Magnoliopsida; order Asparagales; family Orchidaceae; genus Cymbidium; species Cymbidium sinense. Next base: position 121,323,621 of record CM038219.1, read on the forward strand.
TGCATATGCGAATTTGGCTATTCTTCTTCTTAATTGGGATGACACTAGCCAACTAGGTATGATATTTTTCTTTCATGATAAAATCAACATATATCAATTTCTTGACTTCAAAAATGATCTACTGTTCAATGTATAATCGCATGCGTCTAGGAGTTTGCTTGATAGGGTTAGCATTAGGCTCTATTTCTGATTTGTAGACTGCTATATCAGGAGATAAACCAAGCATCTCTTCATAACTCTATGTGAAGTAGTCCTTAAACTCAGTCAATAGCCTAACTAAGTCATTGGTTTCAATTTGACTCAACAAAGAACTGATGTATGTCAGACGTGGATTGTCTTCAATTCCTAAGTTGAATTCTTTAAACATATCGATGGTTGACCTCATCTCCTCTTCAAACATTGGCAGTGCATCTTTGACTTGAAACTCATCTAGATCATCTGAAGTTTCTAAGCATATCTTCTCACAAGAGTTAATATAATTTGAAAAGAGCCTATCTGACTCAAGATGGTTAGTGATGACTAAGCAATAATCATCATCATCGACTGGACTCACTGTACTGAATCCTAGTCCTGGTCGTGATTGAGAATGTCTGCATTTGTTGTCCCATAACCTTTTGAAGTAATCTAACCTGTGTTTACACCAAGCATGTGGAATCAATCCTTTCTTTGCTAAATTTAGAACACACACAAGTACAAATAAAAAGGTAATTCTATTAAATCTTTATATAAATTATCCTCAAGTTCTACATCAACTTCTTAACTAGAGGATGATGCTCCCAGAAAGAACCTCTAAGTCTTCACATCTGTGGATGACTTAGGGGTTTCTTAACTACTTTGGTGTTTATTTTTTGTTTGATGTGTATGCGTGTGTATATGGGGGGAGGGGGGACACCACACAGATCTGAAGATGTACTTATTGAGGTGATTGGGTATGACATCTAGGAATAGTGCACTATCTTGAAAAATAGAAATCACTACCCTATGATGGACCTAATCACTTAATAAGGATTCCTAAGGCATGATCAGTCTTCAAATGTACCAGAGATTTTCTCCCTACTTTACATGGACGGATAAAGTAGGGTTTATTTAAATCGGGTTCCAAAGTTTCCTATGGGGGCAAACCACCATAGTTAATTACATCCTAAGGAAGGTGAATTGCTTAGGAATACTCTTAATTAAAGTAGACAATTCTTGTCTCCAAAGAATTCAAGACAGGACTATCAATAAATCGACTATATTTTGAAGATCAAATGGGATAGATCAAAAGGAAAGATTTATTATTGAAGCCAAGGGGAGATGAGTAGGGGATGCTCATGATACTAGAAAACCTAGTGACCATCCCAAACTATCCTATGGTTGGGCTTTATATGTTTGAAATTGAGGAGAATTATATTTTTGAGTTAAAATTTTATTAGAAAACTAGGACTTATAATTCCACAATACAAGATTGTGAAAATGCCTAAGAGGTAAGGATTTATACTTGTAACGCCAAAAGGAAACAACAACCTCGGATCCTATATCTAGGGAGCTTTAGCGAGGGCCAAAGCATGACCTAAATCTAAGGCGAAAGTGGGTATATTATTTTCCTCCACAAGAGAGGGTAAACTACCCGACTGTTGGACTTATAATCGCTTGGAGTGGTAGCCAACTAACTTCTCTTACATTTTAAAACCATGTAGGCAAGTCTTATAATTTTTACAAGATGGCTAGGTTGTTATTATTTAGAAAAGAAACTAAAGTCCTTAAACCCACTCCCTATGAGACTAGAGCATGAGTGGTATGAATAATGACTTAGTCTAATGCAAATCTTATCAAATTTTATTTGATTTTGACTCTTTATTTTGACATAGGCTATAAGATTTTATATAAATGTATGATGAAGTTGATTAAGGGATAAATTAAAAGAGAAAAAGGTGTTTTCCATCATAGGCTCTCAAATGTTAAGCCCTTGTTCTATCTGGCAAAGATGGAAACCCTCTCTTAGCAAGAGTGAATAAAATGACATGCATGATATTAAGCATACAACATCCCGCTAAGGGGTTATTAAATATTTTTATTATCTTGATTTAATACTTAGGCTTTATGTGAGGTCATGAGTTATTTTAGAAAATTTAGTTATAAGTTGTAGTTGGGGTAGAAAAATTTTTCTTCCCCAAGAGCCTAATCGCATCCAAGCCACACATTAAATCACCAATCATAAATAAACTATGAAAAGACATGCTTTTCTAATGCACAAGCTAAACAAAATATCAAATAATTTTATAAAGCTAACGTAAAAGAATAAGAGGCCAGTGCAGTTAGGTACCGCCATACAACCTAAAAAAGAAATGGGTAGCCGAGCTCTACCCTTATACATCCCCGTATATGAAAGAATAACTACTAGTTACAAAATGATAAGTGTTATGGGGGATCTTTAAGTCTTCATGCTCCCTCTATTTCCTCATTTGATTTGTTCCATTTGGTTTGGTAGGCTTCTAGGCATCACATGACACCCCAGGATTAAACCTTCTAGCCAAGGTTCATACTTAACCCCTATGGTGAAATATTTTCTATCTGCATTCTATCTTTTGGAATGGATAAAATGAAGACAAAAAATAAACCACTTTGTTGGGACACCACGTAGATCTGCAGATATTCTTATTAAGATGATTGGGTATGACATTGAGGAATGATGTACTATCTCTAGAGACAGAAGTCACCATTCTACAATGGACATAATCACCTTAATAAGAACTCCTAGGACTATGGGTCTTCGTATGTACCAAAGATTCTTCCCCTACTTTACATGGAAAAGTAAATCAGGGTTTATTTTAAATCAGGTTCGTTAAGTTCCCTATGGAGGCAAGCCCCCATAGTTAATTACATCTTAAGGAATGAGATTCCTTAGGAATACTCTTGATTAAGGTAAATAATCATTGTCTCCAAAGATTTCAAAGATAGGACTATCAATCAATTAATTTATTTATAGAAAATCAAGTGGGATTGATTAAGAAGAGGGAGCTATTATCAAAGCCAAAGGAAGATAAGTAGTAGATGCTTATGATACTAGGAGGCCTAGTAAGCATCCCAAACTATCCTATGATTAAGCTTAATATTTTTGAAATTGAGGAGAGTTGTTTATTTGAGTTAAATTTTTATTAAAAATTTAGGGCTTACAATTTCACAACACAAGATCATGAAATGCCTAAGAGGTGAGGATTTATACTTGTGGCCGACATAGAAAGTAGCAACCTCTGAACCTAAATCTAGGGAGCTTTGGCAAAGGGCCAAGGCACGGCCTAAATCTAAGGAGAAAATGGGCATTTGGTTTACCTCCACAAGAGAGCATAAACTACCTCACTGTTTGGACTTACAACTTCCTGAGGGTGGCCGCCATCTAACTCCTCCTATGATTTTAAATACATGTAGGAAAGTCCAATGCTTTTGCAAGATAGCTAGGCTGTTATTTATTTAGAATGAGGCTAAGTCCTTAAACACACTCCCTAAGAGACTAGATCATGTAGGGCATGATTAATGACTTAAATCTAATGAAATTTTTTTGTTATATTTTATTTCCATTTTATACAATCAATTTGACATAGGGTTTAGGATTCAAATGCCTAATGCATGAGAAATTAGATTATGGGCCAAAATTAGCAAGAAAGGAAGTGTGATTCCACCATGGCTCTCAAAGGTCAAGCCAAGTTCCTCGGAAAAGGTGAAAGCCCTCCATAACAAGAGTGAAACAAGATGCTTTTTTATGCATGATGTGAAAACATACAACATCCAGCTAAGAGGTTGCTAAATCTTTTATCTTGTTTTATAACTTAGGCTTTAGATGAGGTTATGAGTTGTTTATTTTTAATTTGAATTGGTTAGTTGGATAGAAAATTTATTTTTTCTAAGAGTCTAATTGTCATCTAAGCCATTATCAAAGCATGTAAGAAATTAGGAAAACATGATATCTTAATGCACAAGCTAAACAAACATCAAATAATTTATAAAGCTAGTGCAAAAGAATAAGAGGCCATTTATGGTTGGGCTCCATCACACAAACTCAAAAATAAATTGGGTAACCGAGCTCTACCCTTATACAACCCAGATTACAAAAATGAATTAATTACAATCAACAAGGAATTCATGTTGTAGGGGTCTTCATTCTTCATTCCCCATTTCTTCTTTCTTCTTTCTTCTTTCTTCTTTCGTCTTTCATCTTTCTTCTTTTGGTTAGTTGGAATGTGGTTGCTCCAAAGGCTTCACATGGTACATAAAATATAGTCTTATAATAATGTTCATCCTAATCCTACATAACATTCATTCCAAATCCTAATTGCAAAAATTACATCAAAATGAAAAAGTAAATCTAACTAAAACTTGCAAAATAGAGATTTGCGAAAAAAAATCACGTAATCCCAAGCATGTATATAAATAAATTATACTTAGAACCCCATACATGAGTAACCAAATTCACCTGGCCTATTTTGGATTATGCTTAGGAGCATAAGCAACCTGCACAGTAAAATCATTTATATTTTTATTACAGCGCCCCTTAAGCACAATCCCCTACAGAAGATAATGATTAGACTAAGCTCATCCTACCATTCAGTCTATGCACATACACCCTAACATCTAGACTAAAATATCACATCATAAAATAAAAGAAAACATCAAACCATGCACCACCCTAACATAGAACTAAAAATGATGACTTAGCTTAATGTGTGTGTCATTTAAGGCTTGTGTGGTATGTCTTAGCTAGGCTTTAAGGTTAGAATTTTCTAAGTATAAAGGATTCAATTTAGAGAGTTATTTCATTTAAGTGGTTTAGTTGATTTGGTTGATTTTATTTTTATGTTTTGATTTGGATTAAATGAACCTACAATTAAATATTAAGTGTTATAAAGAGGGGAAAAGAAAAGAGAACTTCTCTTTCCTCCCTACCTTAAATAACTTCTAAAATTGATTCATTATTGATTTTTGTTTAGTGAATGTTTTATTATGTATTTTAATTAATCCTAAGTTTATATTTTCCCTAAACAAACCTATTCAAAGGAAAGGTATTTTAAGATTAAGTAAAGTGAATTACTATCATAAAACACACAACACTTTATTTCTTTCCAACATGAGTAGCATGCATATGGATGAATCCTAAGCATATTTATACATGCAAATGAAAATGTTAGCACACCTAAATGATGAATGCTAAGAGATGTTGCTTAACAAAATTTGGAATGTTTCATGTATGCATGATTGTGTTAAGTAGAAAAGAGAGGTTCTTTTATCCATTATTCATATGCACATTAACATGTATGAAAGACATAAGTGAGTACAGCACCAGTATTTTCTACACCAGTGGTGTAAGGTACAAGACCTACTTGGGGCTACTTAAAATAACCCTGAGATGTCCAGACTAATATACCACTTTTCTTGAATACATGTGCATGTACACAAAGAAATGAATGGAAAAAGAATCATGCAAAAAAGTTTATGTTTGTTTATTTTGATTTCATTATGCAATTTACATGTGTAAATGTGAAGGTCCCTCTTAAAGGATAACATAGGAATGAATAGGAATGGATTTAAGCAACTGTAGTGTTCTTTTCAAATGAACTATACACTTTACAAATCCTATTCAAAACTATATTAAAAGAGAAGAGAAAGAAAAGTCATATAATGCACATTTTATATTATACTCACATGCAAGCTTATAAGTAATTATAAGTAGCATGCCCTTCATTTGTAATGTTTGATTTATAAGTTTTTAAAATATAATTTTGGTTTTAGTAGTGATAATAGCCACTCATATTTTTACTTTAGCCAAAATATGCAATTTCACATAAAGAAAACATTTCATTTTGATTTGAATTTTCAAAAGACATGAATGCAGGATTTTCATATGGCATACACATTTAGCATGATAGGAATAAAATAAAGTGATGTAAGCATGTAATTTCATTCACCTTAATTAATTCCTAAAGACAATCCTATGGATTAAGATCATTTAAAGTGAATCAAAGTTGTTTAAAGAAATTTTTAGTTTGGTTTTGAGTTTGATTTGATTTTAGGAAATGTGAAAATGTTTATTGGTCCTAACCCATCTCTCACATATGGGTGTTGTTTTAGTTTAATTTTAGAACCATTAGATTGATTTTATATTTTGTTTAGGTTAAGGTGTTCATTAAGTTCATTAATTACCCCTTACCTACACCACTTTAACATATTTAACCAAATAATTATGAGCCATTGTATGACATAAAATCACAAGGAATTTAAATCAGAAATTCACCTAAGAAAGAAAGGGTCCTAATGCATTTGGCTCACAATTAATGATTAATTAAGCTAAAGGGTTTAATTTAAGTACTTTCATAACCCTTCCCACACATATGGGTTAGATATGACATCATTAAGCTACGTAGGTTATTGAACACCTAGGTATCTACACAAGAAGGAATTGATTAAATTCAAATTAACTTGATTTTAAATTTTTGATTAATTAATCCATTTAATAAAGTGATTAAACTATTTAATTAATTTACACCTTAATTAGACTTTTATCAAAATGAGAAAAGATTTCGGAAAGAACTCTTAATATCATTTCCTAAGTCCATTCACTGTTCTAAGCTAATTAATAAACTTAATTAATGAATTTATCACTATTTAATTGGTTAATTAATCATTTAATTAATTAAGAGAGTAATTAGGAGTGAATCAAGAAATTACCCTAATTTAGCCAACACCAAATTCTAATAAAATCATGGGAGGCAGAGGTCATCCCATTAATCAACCCTAGGAAGTTTGGAATTAATTTTTGAAGTAATTAGAGAGTAATTAACATAATTACATTCCTAATAAAACCTAAATTACAAAAAATTTACTCTTCAAAATCAATTAAACTTAATTTTATATTATTCCCCTTTGAAATATCTTCAAAATACATTTAAGTTTGTATTTTTTTCTACATTTAGTTATGTAATTTTGAAGTTCTTGTGATTATTAGATAATTAAATCTCTAATTATATGACTAATCCCATCGGTGCCACGTGGACCACTAACGTGGTGCACGCTTTCCATGTGGCAAGATGGGATTCATCACTTAAGTTATCACATCTACATAGTCGGGCCGACGCTACACGCTTTAGATCCCGATCAAAGATCGATCATCAAGCTGGTATTAAAGGGATTAAATGGTAGATCTAACATAGATTAATCAGGACCATCCATTCAAAACACACGAGATGGACAGTCCATGATTCATTCCTGCACTCGCCTACGGGAGATGTTGACTGTCCATCCCCCATGGCTTGATTTGAACTCGATTGAGCTCGATTGAGCTAAGATTGAACCCACACCATCAACATATAATGAGATGAAGATCTAATGGTGGAAACCACATAGGATAACAATTCCCTTCAAAAAGGGCCAAAGAAAATTCAATGCAAGCTCAGTTTTGAATAGTAACTCACTGGAGGCTATCACCGGTGCTCCCAACCGTCGAGGTAGCTTCGTCTAATGGATACAAAGCCTTGTTGAAGGTTTGAGGGCTTGAGGTTGAGTAGATCCTCCTATTTTTCAAACTCCTCCTCCTAGGCTTGCGACTTTAGTCAAACTCCCCCTTTCTGTGGTTTGAGAGCTTCGAACTTGACTTGGGTGAGCTCGATTGGATTCCCTAAGGGTGCTTGCAAGAGGAAGTGGATTGAAGTTGGGTATTTCTTAAGTTGAAATTTCTTACTACCTCCCCTATTTTTTATTTTGGTAAATTGAGAAATGGAGAAATGCAAAGAGCTAAAGGATGCTTGGAGAAGCTTGGGAATGCTTGCTCTAGGTTCCTATGGCTCAATCGACAGCAAGAGACTTGGATTGAAGTGTAATGAGGGGGAATATATCTCCCCCAACAAGGATTGGACGGTCGAGCTTGGCTTTCCCATTTTGATCAAATTGACTTGATTGATTGGGTTGGTTAGGCCATTTTGGATGCCATGTGATTTGATTTTGGTAGAGAGAGGGAGTGGAGAAGTTTCCATGTGCTCATTTGAGTGGAGGAGTGATCCCATGTGAGGAATTTCCCATTGGGTGGTCAATTTTGGCCTTGGGTTGGGTTTGGCTATACCAAACTCATTGGGTCATGTGCACCACACTCATCAATGTCCACTTGGTCCACTAAAAGGGTGTCAAGTGGCCATGAAAAGGATATGACCAAATTCCAAGTGGAATTGGCCATAGGTTACCCCTTGACCTAGGGGTAAAATGGTCATTTGGCTTTGATTTCACTTTGGGCAGATTTAGAATAGTTTGAAATTGGGTTGGGACAAATTTCAAAGAATTTGGAGTTGATTTGATGTCGTTTGGCTCATGTTGTCCCACTTAAGTCAAAATGGGTCAACTTGGGTCAAGTTGACCAATTTGTCAAATTGGGTCAAACCAAGGGTTGGGTCAAGTTCATATGACCATTTGAAATATTTTGGAATCATTGGTTTGGTTCAATTTTATTTGTATTTGGTTTTGGTTCATTTGATTTCATTTAGGTCAAATGTTTGACCAATTTGACCCATTTTACCCAATTGTTAGGTCATGGGTTGGTTTAGGTTGGTTGGTCATTTGAAATGTTTGCAAGCTTTGTTTTAAATCAATTTTGGTTTGATTTTATTTAATTTGACCTTTTAGGTCAAGTTGTTCGGTCAATTGGGCTAGGTTGGGGTTTAATAATTGAGGTCAAGTTCAACAAGTGGCTTAGAATGAATTTGACCCATTAGTTGCAATCAATTTAGCTTAGATCATGATTTGACACATTTTGACTTTTAGGTCAAGTTGGGTCAACTTGGGTCAAGTGGTCAATTGGGCTAGGTTAGGCTCAAATGATGACTTGGTCAAATTCAAATATTGATTATGAATTTGTTTTGATCAATGGTTTCAATCAATTTGGCTTATGGTGGATTTTGGCTAGTTTAAGTTTCATTTGGACTAAGTGTTGACTAGGTCCACCCTTAGGTTTGACTTAGCTTGACCCAATTTGAGTGATTGATCATCTCATGATGATTATTGTTCATAATGTGAGGCTTAGATGGGCTTAGTTCAATCCAATTTGGGTAGGATTAGAATTTGGCTCAAAAGGGTAGTTTAGGTCACTTTGGATCAAGTGAGCCTAAGTGGGTCAATTGATTTGATCAAGGCTTGATTCAAGTTTGATTGAACTCACATATGGACTTATGATTGAAATTAAAATCCATTTGCAAGTGATTTGAAGTCAAATGGGTTTTGATTCATTTTGGCAATTTCAAGTTCAAAGGGTGAACATGGGTTTGATTTGGGTTTGAGTTTTGAATTTAGTTTTGTTTTGATGATTGAAGTTTATGTTTATATTTGGGTTCATGATTGAAGGATTGATTGAATCATGAAGAAAATCCAAGGGTTTGAATTGATTTGAGGTTGATTTGGCTAAGTTCAAGAACTTGACTTGAAAGGGTATGATTGGATTAAAGTTAGATTTAGGTTTGATTTTCTTTTTAATTTATTTTTGGTTATTTGAATTTATATTTCATTTATAGTTTTGAATATAAATGAAAATATAAATGGGTTATAAGAAAATCTCTTGAATTTGAAGTGATTTGAATTTGATTTGAGCTAAGTCCATAAGATGAAATCAAAGTGACTTAGGAAGGATTTTTGAATTTGGAATTCATGGGCTTCAATCATTTGGAATTGATTCATGATTTGAGAAAATCAATTAAGTTGAAATTTATTTGAGATTTGATTTGGAATTTGGTTTGAATTTGAAGTTGATTTTGAATCTGAAGTTAATTTTTGAATTTGATTTGGATTGGAGTTGAAGTTGATTTAAGTTTGAGAAAATCAATTAAGTTTGGAATTGATTTGAGTTTTTGAAATTTGACTTGAAGGAAGGAAGTGAGGATTTGGTTCAAGCTATAGGGTAGGCAAGTTTTTCTAACACCCCTAAGGCATGACCTATTCCTATGATTAACTCTTTTAAATCTCTAGGGTTAGGTTAAGTGTTCACCTAATCACTAGAAGTGTCTTAAGACTAAGGACCTCTTAGTGTCTAAGATGGAGAGGATGAAAACTCACTCCAAAAGTGAGGTTAACAACCCCCATAACACTTAACCAAATTTCTAATGCACAATTACGTTAAAAGAATGGAAAAGTAAATCTAACTACACCAACAAAATAAGTGTTAGCTAAACACTCCATATAACCCATGTAGTTATATGAATAGTTTGGACTTAGCATCCTGCACATGGGTAACCAAGTCCACTTGTCCTAATGTAGATTATGCTTAGGGGTTAACCAACCTGCACAGCAAAATATTTATATTTTTATTATCTCTTGTAGAAAACATAATTAGGCTAACCACAGCCTGACATCCAGTCTACACACATACACCCTAACATCCAGTCTATAATATTACATCACAAAATAAAATCTACATCAAACCATACACAACCCTAACATAAAGTTAGAAGTGGTGACTTAATCTAATGTGTGTGTTAAGGCTTGTGTGGTATGTTCTAACTAGGCTTTTGAGTTAATATTTTTGAAGTATGAAAGACATTTAGTTATCAAGGGTGGTTTCACTTTAAATGGTTTAATTAATTTGCAAATTTTACTTAATGTTTTCTTTTATTTCATTTGACGTGCACAGTAATTAAGTGTTATGAAGAGAAGAAAAGATAGGATCACTCTCTTATATCCCTACCTTAAGTCACATCTAAAGCAAATTAATTAATCAATTCCCTTTAGTAAATGACTTATTACATGTTTTAATTAATCCTAGGTTTAGGTTCACTTTAAATAAATGCATTCAATAAGAAAAGCATCTTAAGATTAGTTGAAATGAATTACTATCACATAACACATGTTTGTTCATTTATTTTCATCATGTATATCATGCATATGATTGAATCCTAAGCATAGCTATACATGCAATTTGTATCTTAGCACACTTAAATGATGAAAGTGAGTAAATGTATTTGGAATTGACATTTCATTTGGTTGAATGATTTTATCATATTAATTTAAAGCTCTATCTAAATTCTTATGTAAAAGCATAAGGAAAGAACCTAAATCACATGACTAATCAACTCAACCAAATAAACAAAGTATGAATGCATGCCTTTTTAATAACAAGGAGATTTCAATCATTAGCTAAGTACACATCCACATGTATAAAAGTTTTAAGCAAGTACATCACCATTATTTTGCACCAAGGGAATGAGGTAGTTACCTCCTTGGGGCTACTTAAAGTTGTGCATCCCTAGAATGTCCAGGCTAATATACTGCTAACATTCTTACTTATGCAAATCAACACATGAATGTAAGGAAGAAACTTTATTTCATACACTAAATTTATATTCACTTGCATTTCCTATGTATATGTAACTAAAATTACAATATATATATATATATATATATATATATATATATATATATATATATATATATATATATATATATATATATATATATATTCATTCATTATTAAACTTTTGAAAATATATTTGAGATTTAATAGTGATACTAGCCACACAAATTTTTAATTTAAATCAACATGTGCAATTTGATATAAAGGAAATTATTTTTATTTGATTAATTTGAAAGACATGAATGCATGAGTACAAGTGGCATGCAATATTTAGCATGATTAGAAGAAAATAAAATAACATAAGCATGTGATTTCATTCAAATCAATTAACTCCTAAGGATAATCAAACAAAATAAGATTATTTAAAATAAACCAAAGTTCTTTAATGTCATTTCATTTTCATGTTTGATTTGATTTTAGGAAATGTGAAAGAGGTTTGATAATCCTAATCTCATCCCCCATGTGTGAGTTAATTTAGTTTAATATAGAGTAATTAGGATAATTTTATGTTTTAATTAGGTTAAGGTATGAATTAAGTCAATTAATTAACCCTTACCTACATCACCTTAAGTTAATTAACTAATTAATAATGAGCCAATATGATATGCAATCATATGAAAAGTAAATTAGCAATGCTCCTAAGAAATGAAAGGGGCCTAATGCAATTGGCTCATGATTAATAGTTAATTAGGCTTAAGGGATTGTATTAATTACTTTTATAGTTTTCTTACGCATGTAAGCTAATCATAATTTCATTAAATTCCTTTAGACTATTAAACATCTAAAGGGCTACCAAAAATTGATTAAAGATGATTATATGTGAATTGGTTTTTTGATTGGGTTAATTAAGCTCATTAATCGAATTGGTTAAGCATTAAAAAAGTTCAATTAATGAAATGGAATTTACTTAAGAAAAAAGATCAAGAAGGAGGCCTTAAATTCAATCTTTAAGTCTTATATTTGATCTCTTAAGCTCTGATTTTATCTTGAAGGTTAATTAATTAATTAAACAATTAATTACTTCATTAATCATTAATTAATTTGATTCAAAAAGTAAAGAAAACTTAGGAAATGAATTAGGAAAAATATCTCAATCACATTCCTAAGCTCCCTTACTATTCAACATAAGTAATTAGGCTTAAATAATTAATTAAGTCAATGTTCATTCACTAATTATCACTAATTAAATTAAGAGAGTGATTAAGGCTTAATCGATTGATTTTCCTAATTAAGCAATCAATAAAATCCCAACAAAATAGGGGAGGCAGAGGTCATCCCCCTAAACATCCATAGATAATTTGAGATTAATTGAGTGACTAATTGAGTAATTATACTAATTAAATTTCTAATTAAACCTTAATTTAGCTAAAATCATTATTTAAAATTAATTAATAATAACTTTCCTAGATTCTACTATGAAATCTCTTCAAAATGAGCCTAAGTTTGTATTTTTTGGATTTTTCTAGGATTAGTTATGATTTTTAAAAGCTTCGGGCTTAAAAATATATTATTTAAGCTTAATTAAAGCCTTAATCCCATCGGGCCATGTGGCGGATGACACGGCGTGCTTTCCATGTGGAGCAATGGGATTGGCTATTTAAGTTTTCAAATTTGTCGTTGACTCGGATTGGCGACGTTAACTCCGTGGATTGTCCGATCTAAGATAGGATAGCCACGATTCAATCCACAATTTAGAAAAGGAATCAAGGGATCTAACATGGGATTAGATGCATCCATTCGATCATGTGAAAGGATGGCATGATCCGTCCCATTTTGCGGCGGTGAAAGACGGTTGTTGCCTTTCCTCGTTGATCCAAACCGGTGCCTCCAAATTGATCCCACACCTTCAAGGAGGGGAGGCGCACACATCCAATGGTTAAAAATGCATGACATTCAAATTTGCTTCACAAAAGACCAAATGATTTTCCATACAAGGCTCGATTTTGCAAAATTACCTCACTGAAGTTAATGTCCGGCGGTGGGATCGATGGAGGTAGCTTCGCCTAGTTGAGGCGAGGCCCAGTTGAAAATCTTGGGGTTTGATTTGGTGTAGAGCTCTCAGTCGATCAAGCCACGCATGAAGGAGCCTCGGCTTCAATCTCAGTCTCTAATGATTGGGAAGGCTTGGAGATGATTCGGTTGGCTTCGACGAAGTAAGAGGATGGTGTGGGTGCAAGGAATTTGTATTTGATCAAGTTGAGGGGGAGTATTGCATTGGAAGGTGTCAATTTTAGCTTTGTTTGGGAAGGAGAAATACCAATCAAGGGAGCTCGAGGAGGCTTGGAGAGGCTCTTTGGGATTTTGAAAACTCCTTAGGGACTCTCAATGGTGTCATTTTGCTCAAATTGAGGGGTGTATCTCAATTGCATGATGATGGATGATTCATCCCCGAAAATCCAATTACCATCATGGTCATCGGGGGTCGCAGTTAGCTCCACGTAGCATGCCAAGAGTGGAGGAAGTGGTGGCAGGAGTCTCAAGGCTTGATATGAGGAGATTGTGTGCTGCTTTTTCTTCTTTGCATCCATTGGATTCGTCCATGAGAGGGAGTGGCTTGGCTTGGCTTGGCTTGCTTCCCTTGGTCCATGGCAAGTGCTAGTGGCTTAGATTGGGCTAGGGAAGTCTAGGAATGCCTCATTTGGCAAGTGGAGGGCTGTCATGTGAGAGGCAAAGTGATGGAAAGAATCCAACACAAATGAGCTTGTCCAATGGTCAATTCCCTTCGGTTGGGTCCCACATAATCTTGGGCTTGTTTGGAGCTGACCTAGGGTCCATTTGGGTTGGGTTAGGTCAACCACCAAGGTTCCATAAGGTGGTTTTGGGAGATTTGGCTTAATTTGGTCAAAATGGGTTTATTTGGGTTAGGTTGGGTTGGGTTGACCAATTGGTCAAATTGGGTCAAACTAAGACTTGTGTTAGGTTCATATGATGATTTAGGATGTTTTGGTTCAATTGGTTTTGATTAATTTGGCTTAAGTTTGATTTTGGCTCATTTGGAATCAAATAGGTCAAATAGGTTAAGTTGACCAATTTGACCAATTTGATCAATTTGACCAAATTAGGTTGGGTTAAGTATTGATTCAAGTTTAATTGGTTAATTGCGAATGATTGTTAGGCTTTTGTTTGATTTAATTTGGATTTAATTTAGATTTTGGCCAATTTGACCCTTTAGGTCAATTTGGGCTAAGTTGAGTCAAGTTGACCAATTGGTCAAATTTGGCTCAATCATGGCTTTGGTCAAGTTTAGTAAGTGATTTGGAATGAACTTGAGCCATTGGTTGCAAAAAATTTGAATCAAATCATGATTTAACTCATTTTGGCTTTTTAGGCCAATTTGGGTAAACATAGGTCAAATGGCCAATTAGACTTAGTTTAGCTCAATTGAGGGTTTGGTCATGTTCAATCATTGATTATGAGTGGGTTTGAGTCAATGACTTCAATCAATTTGGTATATGGTGGGTTTTGGCTAGTTTGGATTTCATTTAGGCTAAAGGTTGACTTGGCCAAAGGACCAAGGTTGACTTGGTTTGACCAAATTCAAGACAATTGATTAATCTAGGATGATTGTTGATCATAATATGGGGTTTGGATGGGCTTAGTTCAATCCAATTTGGGTTGAATTAGAACTTGGCTCAAAAAGGTCATTTAGGTCACCTTGGGTCAAGTGGACCTAAATGGGTCAATTGTCTTGATCATAACTTGATTCAAGTTTAATTGAACTCACATATGAACTTAGGATGGAAATATAAATCCAATTGCAAGTGAATTGAAGCCCTATGGATTTTAGTTCATATGATAATTTTAAGTCAAAAGGGGTCAACATGGGCTTGACTTGGGTTGACTTGGATTTGGATTGAAAATTATAGTTTGTGTTTATATTTGGAACAATGATTGAAGGAGTGATTGAATCATGAAGAAATCCATGGGTTTTAAGTTGATTTGGATATCATTTAGCCAAGTTCAAGAAATTGGCTAAAAGAGCTAAAAATGAGAATTTGATTTGATTTGAGTTTGGTTTTGGACATTTGAATTTATATTTCATTTATACTTATGAATATAAATGAAGATATAAATGATTCATGAAAAAATCACTTGAGTTTAGAGTGATTTGAAAGAAAATTTACCAAGTGAGGATGTAGGAAAGAGCTTAAGTAGAGATTTGGTTTGGTTTAGTTTGATTTGATTTGAATAGTTTGAATTTAGATTTTTATTTATATTTGTGAATATAAATGAAGAATGATGATTATAAAGAAATCAATTATTTGATAGTTTTGGAGTTTGGCTAAGCATGAAGGTGATAGTTCATATGGCTTAGAAAGGGTTTTGGAGTTTGAATTCAATCATGGGTTTCAATCATTTGGAGTTGGATTTGATTTAGATTTGATTTGGGATTTGATTTGATATTAAAATTTGATATTTACTCAATGAGAATTAGGGTTGATTTAGGGTCTAAGTCCTAAGATAAAATCAAGGCTTAGAGGATTTAGAATTTAATTTAATCATCATTTGATTTGGGATTGGATTTATGATCTTGGATTTGAATTTAAAGTTTTGTTTGGAAGAAGAAATCAAGGATTGGGTTTAAGGCTATAGGGTAGGCATGTCTTCCCAAATCCCCAAGGCATAACCTATTCTTATGATTAGCTCTCCTAAGTCTATGTTAAGTGTTCACCTAATCACTAGAAGTGTCTTAAGACTAAGGAGCTCTTAGTGTCTACAAGAGTCCTAGATCTATGATGAGGAAGTTGAGAGCTCACTCCCAAAAGTGAGATCAACAACTACCAAACCCTCAACTTTTTATGAGGAAAGTGGGGTAAGAGCTAAGGTTCCCAACTGATGACTAACTGTTTCACATATAAACTCAGATACAATTATGCATTGCCTTGGAGCTCGGTCTTCATCACTATTTGGCTCAAGTGTCACCTCAAAAGGAATCTGCTGCTAAGAAGAGCTGGCTAGTGTGCTAACCATATAAGACTCATCCTCTAAACTAGATTCTAAGTCTATATGGATAGCAAGTATACTCTTGGTGGCTGAGATATGTCTCCAATTGGGTAGCCAATAAGGAGGCTTTCCACCTCTGGGGCTACCTCTGAACTGGCCTCTTCCACTTCCTGGTGGAGGTCGGGTCATCCTGCCCATATGTTCGAACGGAGTAACGAACTCTGGGTGGAATCTAATGTCGGGCTCCACTATCTCCTCCAAGTCTATTTCTCGCTCCTTTTTACTTTCTTTTTCATTTTTTCATTTTATTTTTCTCTTTCTTTTTTCTTTCTCTTTTTCTTTTATTTTTGAACTTTGGCCAAGTTTACGAGAACATACCTATTGATTTTGAGGGAGGTAGTAGGCCGCATCCTTATATATGCTGACCTCGTGAACTATAAATAGCTTGAGATCTGCTTTGACATAGTAGGCGATCCCACCTCTCACAAACTTCATACACTTATGTAGAGAGGATGGAACCGTGTTATTTTCATGAATCCATAGTCTCCCAAGAAAAACATTGAAGGATGTATGTGAGTCCATAATGTGAAATTTAGCTTCAATCTTCCAATCATCTATCTCCAAAGGCAACACTATGGAACCTAAGGCCGTCTCGCCTTGTTCATTAAATTCTCTCAACATCATCCATTCTTGTTCGAGTTTGGAGATGTCGAACCTCAAGTAGTAAGGGTTCTTAGACTCATAATCTTGATTGATTCACCTGGATCAACCAACACTCTGGATAGCATGAATCTGCCCATATCCACTATGATGTAGAGGGGACAGTTGTGCTCGATCATCCCTAGAAGCAATTCTTCATTTCTAAATGTAACTACTAAGATATCTTTTGAATGGCATGCCTCTTCTTCAGTAGCGGTCAGCTGAGCTAAGCATATCACAAGATCAAGTAGGGCCTTGATTGGAGATTCCCTCATCCCTTTGGGTAAGACAAGCATCATATGCTTAGCAGCTTCTAAGGTGAGCTAGGACATTGTAACTCTAGCTTGGTCCTCCATAACCATATCCATGGGTGGAGCATCCTGGGAGATCACTCAGAATCAATACTTACCCTTATCACGGGTGCTAGGAGGTAGAACTTTGCAACTGTGTAGGTTGACTTCAGTGACTTCATGTGGCAAGTTGATAAAAAGTTCTACATGCTCATCAAGTATAACTATAGCTTCTTCTACGAGACCATCAGAGTCAGATGACTCCAAGTCAATCTAAATGGGTGAACACGATTAATTCAGAAAAAGAAAGTTTGATTCTGAATCATAAGAGAAAGGATCAAAATTATTTATTCTATTATTGTTATTTAAACTTGGAGAGCTTTCAATTAAAATGAGATCATCAAGACTATCAAAAGTAGAGAAGGTATTAGTCGAATCCTTCTTCATTGATTTCTTTCTAAATGGAGGTATATGATAGAAATCAAGTAAAGTAACCAGAGTAAGGGGTTTAGTGCCCTCATCCACATATACAATATGTCTACTAGAAGAAGAGCTAGCTAGAGTAGTAGTAGCTACAATGGTGGAATAGAGGCTGGACTCAGTTAGGGGATGCGCTACTTGGCTATCCCGTGCAAGTGTGGACTACTACTGTTGTTGTAGAGCTCCCACTTTCCCTAAGTTGTCTTTGGCAACTTGCAAACCTTCCTTGATGTTGGAGGTTTTGAGCTGCCTTAGGCTCCTACATGGAGAGTTTCTTGTTCTTAAAAATAATCTTCTTAGAGGTTTGACATAAGAAAATATCCCAACCTTCTTTTATCTTGAGAGGATCACATGTATCCCGAAAGATTACCCTAACAGAACTAGATGGTTATTCTAATAAGTAATCCTTAGGGATAATTACGGCACATGACTTTTATCCGTGCTCAAGCCAGTCCTTGAAGGTGAAGCAACCCTCTAAGACATGGCATAACATGTGGTGGTAGGGGGAAAAGTTAGGATCATCTCTCTTGTTCACTTCCTCCAGCTTCTTAGGCTCGGGTAGCTAAATTAGGCTTCTTTAAGAAGTTCTTAAAGATCTTCCTGATTACCTCACTCTTAAATGAATAAGGCTTATTTAGTTTATTCAAAAGAGTGGGTGGGTAATTGCTACCTAGTGGCAAATATGTGTACCGCTGCTGAGTATATGGCTGAGGAGGTGGAGGTAATGGTCGTAGAAGCTACTATGGTGGCCGATATAAAAGTCAAGATGGTGGTAGAGGATGTGGACGTGGAGGCTGTTCATCAAACTGAACTCTGGCCAGTTGTTTCCCCTTATCAACTGACATTACTACCCTAGATTTTTCTCAAAAGCTTTATGCGGCTTGGACTTGGATGCCTGGTCTTGAAAAGCAACTGTTTGACTTCCCCTTATAAATTAGCCACCTTGTTCATTAGTTTCTCAAAGGTTTTGATAGTAAATCCCTCGAGCATAAAAGCAACTGGGCAATGAATATTTTTAAGAAGAATTTCTATGGCATGTTATGCTGAAAATATATTTTCAACATTCTATCTATTAGAATGGATAAAATGAAGACAAAAATATAATCGCTTCATTGGGACACCACGTAGACCCACAAATGTTCTTATTAGGGTGATCGGATATGACATTGAGAAAAGGTGTACTATCTCAAAAGATAGAATTCACCAACCTATAATGGACCTAATCACTTGAATAAGAACTCCTAAGGACTATGGGTCTTTGTATGTACCAGAGATTCTTTCCCTATTTTACATGAAAAAGTAAAGCAGGGTTTATTTTAAATCGATTTCATTAAGTTCCCTATGGAGGTAAGCCCCCATAGTTAATTACATCCTAAGGAATGAGATTCCTCGGTAATACTCTTGATTAAGGTAAATGATCATTATCTATAATGATTTCAAAGATAGGACTATCAATCAATTAGTTTATTTTTAGAAGATCAAATGGGATTGATCAAGAAGAGGGAGTTATTATCAAAGCCAAAGGAAGATAAGTAGGGGATACTTATGATACTAGGAAGACTAGTAAGCATCCCAAACTATCTTATAGTTGGGCTTTATATTTTTGAATTGAAGTGATTTATTTGTTTGAGTTAAATTTTTATTAGAAATCTAGGCTTACAACTCCACAACACAAGATTATGGAAATCCCTAAGAGGTGAGGATTTATGCTGGTAGCCCACAAAGGGAAGTAGCAACCTCCGAACCTAAATCTAGGGAGCTTTGGCGAGGGCCGAAGCATGACCTAAATCTAAGGTAAAAATGGGTATTTGGTTTACCTCCATAAGAGAGGATAAACCACCCGATTGTTGGACTTACAACCACCTGAGGGTGGCTGCCAACTAACTCCTCCTACGATTTTAAATACATGTAGGCAAGTCATATACCTTTGCAAGATAACTAGGCTATTATTTATTTAGAAAGAGGCTAAGTCCTTAAACACACTCCCTAAGAAACTAAATCATTTAGGACATTATTAATTACTTAAATCTAATGCAAATTTTATTGCATTTTATTTTTATTTTTAGACAATTGATTTGACATGAGCTATGGGATTCATATGCCTAATGCATGAGAAATTAGATTATGGGCCAAAATCAGCAAGAAAGGAGGTGTATTTCCACCATGGCTCTCAAAGGTAAAGCCAAGTTCCCTGGAAAAGGTGGAAGCCCTCCATAACAAGAGTGAAACAAGATGCTTTTTATGCATGATTTGAAAACATACAACATCCAGCTAAGGGGTTACAAAATCTTTTATCTTATTTTATAACCAAGTATTTAGATGAGGTTATGAGTTGTTTGTTTTTAATTTGAATTGATTAGTTGGGTAGAAAATTCATTTTCCTAAGAGCCTAATTGTCATCTAGGCCATTCATCAATCAATAAAGAAACTATGAAAATATGTCATCTTAATGCACAAGCTAAACAAACATCAAACAATTTATAAAGCTAGCGCAAAATAATAAAAGGTCTTTTGTGGTCGGGCTCCACCGCACAAACCCAAAAATAAATTAGGTAGCCGGGCTCTACCCTCATACAACCCGATTACAAATGAATTAATTACAATCAAAATGAGAAATCATGTTATGGGGGTCTTCGTTCTTCATTTCTTCTTTCTTCTTTCTTCTTTCTTCTTTCTTCTTTCTTTTTTCTTCTTTCTTCTTTTGGTTGGTTGAAATGTGGTTGTTCCAAAGGCTTCACATGGTATAGAAGACATAGTCTTATAACCAATGCTCATTCTAATCCCCCATAACATTCATTCCAAATCCTAATTACAAAAATTACATGAAAATGGGAAAAGTAAATCTAACTAAAACCTGCAAAATAGAGATTAGCTAAAAAAATCACATAATTCTAAGCGTGTATATAAATAAATTGGACTTAGCACCCCACATATGAGTAACCAAGTCTACCTGGCTTATTTTGGACTATGCTTAGGGGTATAAGCAACCTGCTTAGCAAAAGTATTTATATTTTTATTACAGCATCCCTTAAGCACAATCCCCTACAGAAGACAATGATTAGACTAGGTTCATCCTACCATTCAGTCTATGCATATACACCCTAACATCCAAACTAAAATATCACATCATAAAACAAAAGCAAACATCAAACCATACACCGCCCTAACATAAGACTAGAAATGATGACTTAGCTTAATGTGTGTGCCATTTAAGGCTTATGTGGTATGTCTTAGCTAGGCTTTAAGATTATAATTTTCTAAGTATGAAGGATAATATTTATAAGGTTATTTCATTTAAGTGGTTTAGTTAATTTGGTTGATTTTATTTTATTTTATTTTATTTGGTTTAAATGAACCTATAATTAATTACTAAGAGTTGTAAGAGGAAAAGAGAAGAGAACTTCTCTTTCCTCCCTACCTTAAGTAACTTCTAAAATAGATTCATTACTGATTTTTGTTTAGTGAATATTTTATTATTAATCCTAAGTTTATATTTTCTCTAAACAAACCTATTCAAAAAGAAAAGCATTTTAATATTAAGTAAAATGAATTACTATCACAAAACACTCACAACACTTTATTTCTTTCCAACATGTGTAACATGCATATGGATGAATCCTAAGCATATATATACATGCAAATGAAAATGTTAGCACACCTTAGTGATGAATGCTAAGAGATGTTACTTAAGAAAATTTGGAATGTTTTATGTATGCATGCTTTTGTTAAGTAGAAAAGAGGGGGTTTTTATCCATTATTCATATGCACATTTACATGTATGAAAGACATAAGTGAGTACGACACCATTATTTTCTACACCAGGGGTATAAGGTACAAGACCTACTTGGGGCTACTAAAAGCCTTGCAACCCCAGGATGTCCAGACTAGTATACCACTTTTCTTAAATACATGTGCATGTACACAAAGAAATGAACGAAAAAAGAATCATGCAAAAAGTTTATGTTTATTTGTTTGATTTGTTGGTTATTTAATTTATATGTGTAAGTGTGAATATCCTTCTTAATTGATAACATAAGAAATAATAGGAATGTATTTAAGCAAGTGTTGTGTTATTTTCAAATGAACTATACACTTTGTAAATCCTACTCAAAACTATGTTAAGAGAGAGGAGAATGTAAAGTCACATAATGCACATCTTATATTATACTTACATACAAGCTTATAAGTAATTATAAGTAGCATACCCTTCTTTTGTAATGTTTGATTTATAAGTTTTAAAAAATAATAATTTTTGATTTAGTAGTGAAAATCGCCATTCATATTCTTACTTTAGCCAAAACATCCAATTTAACATAAAGAAAATATTTCATTTTACTTTTATTTTTGAAAAGACATGAATGCATGATTTTCATATGACATACACATTTAGCATGCTACGAAAGAAATAAAGTAATGAAAGCATGTAAATTCATTCACCCTAATTAATTCCTAAAGATAATCCTATGGAATAGGATCATTTAAAGTGAATCAAAGTTGTTTAAAGAAATTTTTAGTTTGGTTTTGAGTTTGATTTGAATTTAGAAAATGTGGAAAGGTTTGTTGGTCCTAACCCATCTCTCACATCTGTATGTTGTTTTAGTTTAATTTTAGAACTATTAGATTGATTTTATATTAAAATAACAATTAAGTCATTATGACATAAAACAAAATAATGCATTTTGCTCTAATGATTAATTAAGCTAAAGGGTTTAATTTAAGTACTTTCATAACCCTTCCCACACATATGGGTTAGATATGATTTCCTTAAGCTATTTAGGTTATTGAACACTTAAATATCTACCCAAGAAGGAATTGATTAAGTTTAGATTGATTTGATTTTAAAATTTTGATTAATTAAGCCATTTAATAAAGTGATTAAACTTATTTAATTAATTTGCACCTTAATTAGTTTATCAAAATGAAATAAACTTAGGGGAAAAATTTGGGAAAGAACTCCTAATCTCATTCCCTAAGTCCATTCAATGTTCTAAGGTAATTAGCAAACTTAATTAATGAATTTATCACTATTTAATAGGTTAATTAATCATTTAATTAATTAAGAGAATAATTAGGAATGAATTAAGCAATTATCCTAATTAAACCATTAATAAATTTCAAGAAAATTAGGGGAGTCAAAGTTATCCCACTAAACATACTTGATAAGTTTAGAATTAATCAATAGAATAATTAGGGAGTAATTAACATAATTACATTCCCAATAAAACTTAAATTACAAAAAATTTACTATTCAAAATCAATTAAACTTAATTATATATTATTCCCCTTTAAAATATCTTCAAAATGCATTTGAGTTTGTATTTTTCTAATTTTTGTACATTTAGTTATGAAATTTTGAATTTTTTGTTATTATGGAGTAATTAAATAGCCTAATTATATAACTAATCTCGTCGGTGCCATGTGGACCACTGATGTGGCATGCACTTTCCACGTGGCATGATAGGATTGGTTATTTAAGTTATCACATCAGCTACACAGTCAGCCGGCAGCACTACGCGCTTTCCCTTAGATCGTATGATCAAAGATCGAACCGTCAAGATCAAGCACATGGTATTAAAAGGATTAAACAGCAGATCTCACGTATTTTAATCAAGACCGTCCATCCAAAACACACGGGATGGACGGTCCATGATTCATCCCTGTGCTCACCTACGGGAGATGGCAACTGTCCATCCCTTAAGGCATGATCCGAGCTCGGATTGAGCTAGGATTGATCACACACCATCTAAAAGCAAGAACAAAAGCATCAAATGGATGAATTGCAATGGGGTCAAACTTTCTTTCACAAAGGACCAAGGAATCCTACATCTAAGCTCAATTTTGATCCATACCTTGCCGAAGGCTATCATTGGCGGTCCCAACCATTGAGGTAGCTTCGTCTAGAAAAGACAATGCCTTGTTGAAAGTTTGAAGGCTTGATATTGAGTAGATCTTCCTATTGACCAAAGGGGGCTTCAAGTGCTTGTAGCTTTGATCAAACTCTCCCTTCCCGTGGCTTGATTATTTGGAATTTCATTTAGGCGAGCTCGATTGAGCCCTCTGATGGTGCTTGTAGAAGGAATGTGGATTTGGTTGTGAATTGGCTAAGTTGGAATTTCTTCCTACCTCCCCTATTTTTGGTTTGAAGAAATGGAGAATGGAGAAATGAGAAATGCTTGAGGAAGCTTGGAGGAACTTGGAGAAGCTTGCTCTGAGTTCCCTAGGCTCAATAGAGTGTGAATGTTCTCAATTCAAGTGAAATGAGGGGGAGTATATATCCCCCCACAAGGATTGGATGGTTGAGAGATGTTTTTCCATTTTGATCAAATTGATCCTATGAAGTGAGTTGGTTAGGCCATTTTCAGCTTCACATGATTCGGTTTTAGTAGAGGAGTGGAGTGGTGAAGCTTCCATGTGCTTGAATGAGAGTAGGAGTGGTTCCATGTGGAGAATTTCCCATTGGGGGGTCGATTTTGATCTTGGGTTTGGTTTGGTTGACCCAACCTATTGGATCATATGCACCACCTCTATTAGTGTCCAATTAGTCCACTAAGAGGTGTCAAGTGGCCATGAAAATGATATGACCAAATTCCAAGTGGAATTGGCCATAGGTTACCCCTTAACTTAGGGGTAAAATGGTCATTTGGCTTTGATTTCACTTTGGGAAAATTTAGAATACTTTGAAATTAGGTTCGTCCAAATTTCAAAAAATTTGGAGTTGATTTGATGTCATTTGGCTCATGTTGACCCATTTAGGTCAAAATGGATCAACTTAGGTCAAGCTGACCAATTGGTCAAATTGGGTCAAACTAAGGGTTGGGTCAAGTTCATATGACCATATGAAATGTTTTGGTATCATTGGTTTGGTTTAATTTGATTTATATTTTGTTTTGGTTCATTTGATTTCATTTAGGTCAAATAGGTCAAGTTGACCAATTTGACCCATTTGACCCAATTAGGTTAGGTCATGAGTTGGTTTAAGTTTGGTTGGTCATTTGAAATGTGTTGCAAGCTTTGGTTTCAATCAATTTGGTTAGATTTTATTTTGGCTCAATTTAACCTTTTAGGTCAAGTTGGGTTTATGATCAATTGGACTAGGTTGGGTCTAGTTTGCCAATTGAGGCTTTGGTCAAATTCAACAAGTGGTTTAAAATGAATTTGACCAATTAGTTACAATCAATTTGGCTTAGATCAAGATTTGACACATTTTAATTTTTTAGGTCTAGTTGGGTCAACTTGGGTAAAGTGGCCAATTGGGCTAGGTTAGACTCAAATGATGACTTGGTCAAGTTCAAACATTGATCATGAATTGGTTTTGATCAATAGTTTCAATCAATTTGGTCTATGATGTATTTTGCCTAGTTTAGGTTTTATTTGGGCTAAGTGTTGACTTGGTCAACACTTAGGTTTGACCCAATTTGAGAGATTGATCATCTCATGATGATTGTTGCTCATAATGTGAGGCTTAAGTGGGCTTAGTTCAATCCAATTTGGGTAGGATTAGAATTTGGCTCAAAAGAGTACTTTAGGTCACTTTGGATCAAATGAGCCTAAGTGGGTCAATTGACTTGATCAAGGCTTAAATTAAGTTTGGTTGAACTCACATATGGACTTATGATTGAAATATAAATTCATTTGCAAGTGATTTGAAGTCAAATGGGTTTTAATTCATTTGATAATTTCAAGTTCAAATAGTGAACATGAGTTTGATTGTGTTTGATTTTTGAATTTAGTTTTGGCTTAATGATTAAGTTTATGTTTATATTTGGGTTCATGATTGAAGGATTGATTGAATCATGAAGAAAATCCAAGGGTTTGAATTGATTTGAGGTTGATTTGGCTAAGTTCAAGAACTTGACTTGAAATGGTAAGGTTGGATTTAGGTTAGATTTGGGTTTAATTTTTGAGTTTGGTTTTGGGTATTTGAATTTATATTTCATTTATATTTGTGAATATAAATGATAATATAAATGGGTTATGAGAAAATCTTTTGAGTTTGAATTGATTTGAACTTAATTTGAGCTAAGTCCATAAGATGAAATCAAAGGGCTTAGGAAGGATTTTTTATTTGGACTTGCATTTTTTGGATTTAGTTTTGGTTATTTTAATTGATTTGAATTTGTGGAAATTAATTGAGTTGATTTGAGGTTGAAGTTGATTTGATATTTGATTTAGAATTGGTTTGGAGTATGACTTGAAAGAAGGAAGTGAGGATTTGGTTCAAGCTATAAGGTAGGCAAGTTATTTCTAACACCCCTAAGGCATGACTTACTCCTATGGCTAACTCTTCTAAGTCTCTAGGATTAGGTTGAGTGTTCACATGATCACTATAAGTGTCTTAAGACTAAGGAAATCTTAGTTTCTAAGAGAAGTCATATGTCTAAGATGGAGATGTTAAAAGCTCACTCCAAAAGTGAGGTCAACACATACTGTTCAGACAGCTACGGTTTGCATTTCATATCAGGTTTCGCCACCTAAGAATATAATTAATGAGGGACTCATTGGGATTTTCTTGTGCCACAACAAGGTCTCCCACAGTCACCCTTTGCTGAGCTCTAGCAAACCTCCTAATGAAGTGTTGCTCCAACTTAGCAAATGTCTTTACCAAATTATTGGGCAGTTAGGCACACCAATCAAATGCAATCCCAATAGACTACTGACGAACAAGTGAAAAGAAGTGCATCGCTGTCTCCGGCATTGCAATAGCCAGCTCTAAAGTGTGTTATATGCTATCAAGGGTTCTCACTGTCATCAAAGATCTTGAAAGAAGGTGACACAAACCCTTTGGGGTACTGAACTGTGTCAAATTCCTCTGGATAGGGTCTTCCCTTTGGAATGGATGAGGAGCCCCGAGCTTGCACCAACACTTCCCTCACTTGCTATTCCACCATTTGTTTTAGTTCTTTCTTCTACAAGGAGGTACTATCTACGACCTTCCTATGCAGGCTTCCACTATTCTGATCCACGGGAGATGCACTCTTGGGAGGATCTAAAATATGTAAAAGTCCAGGTGGCTCGACCTCCATAGGATTGGGTTATGATGTTGGAGCTTGGTTATGAAGTGCTAGAACTATAGCTAACAAGTCTTCAATCCTCCTCTCCATTCTACTAGCATGCTCGTCCTTCTTGCTTGAGCTATTGGAGGAGGTGTTAGGTTGAATGAGCAGTTTCAACCTCTTTAACCATGATACTTTCTTGATTGTGATGGTCTCTAAGAAGGGATCCTTGGGTATCGACCATATGGACTTCTGCTGAGTCCTTAAATAGATCATCCTCATTGGGGTCAAAGGCTACCATACCCTCCTCTTGATCTGAGTGATCGTTCCCAAGAAGCTACTTCTTCTCAACAAATTTATCTTCTAGGATATCGTCTAAAGAATGATTTCCTACTCTGCCGGACTAGACTGGCACAAACACCTGCTGACTACTAACTGTAAGGCTTTGTTCGTCTAACTTTATGCATCTAACACTGCCTACTGAATGGGTGCTCTCATTAGGAGGGTCCACTACTATGGGAACTGTGTTGTCATCCCCCCCCCTCCCTTTCTCTATTGCTTGGCTGTGGAGGTGGTACAACCATGACACTTTTGGGTCGCCACTCCCTATTTACTACATCTGAAGTGGAAGGTCGAATAGAAAGCTCAACCTCACCTTAGCTAATGGCAAAGATGGAGTAGGATCCTTAGGCCGTAGTTGAATCACCAATGGGGATCTCCTCTCACTGGATGTAGATTTTTAAATCTTAGAGAGAACAGTGACAGGGGAAACTTGAATGAGTGATGATGGATGAGGAGTGGAGTAGTGTGATGGCGGTGACACTGACTGCCTCTCTACTGGAACTCTCCTCATGAGGCTGGCGGTGCTAGTCAGAACTATACTATCAGTATGATCAACCCTAGTGGCCCACCGATCAAAAAAATCAATAATGGCGAAGGCTGTCGCCTGCCAGGCGTACCTCTGTCTCTCTCTACTGCCCACTTGGGCTACTACTTTGGCCTTAGCATCTTTCCCTCTCCCTGTAGATATGACCACTGACAATGCAAGGAATCACTGACCTCAAATCAGTTAGTGCACCAGACTCTGTGCATCCGTAAGCTTTGTTGACTGGCGTAGAACTGTCCTGAGACCAGTATAGGATCTCCTCCTATCCCTAGCTGGTAGCTCGTAGTGAGCTAGTGGTGGAGGTAATGCAGCAATCCTCCTAACATCTTTCTCTCCATCTGAACTGAAGAGAGTGTGGAATCAGCTACCACCCAAGAAAGGGTAAACCTCATGTGGAGAGCCATCCTCAGTAATGTGGGAGGCAGCACCGATCTCCCTAGCTCCTCTTTCATGGTGCCACTTAATCTTCTTATTCTTATTATGGAATTTGGTGCGGGAGAGAAGGGCGGTGCGAGAACTGGAACCTACCTCAAAGGTAGGGGAAACTATCTCAGATGCCAAGATAGATTTCCCCTTTGAGGGGATCAAAGAAGAGGTGCTAGCTCGCACCGGGTCTATAGTAGGGACAACAATAATAGGCTTGGCGGGGGAACCAGCACGACACTCTTGAATGGCGACACCACTGGGAACCTCCACAGCCTTCCTCTTTAGTGAGGGAAACTTTAAATTAGGTGGAATGCCAAAATGAAGAATAGGCTTTATCCAGCCACCTCCTCCCTACTAACTGTCATGAGGGCTGGCCCCTCACAAGTAATCTGGACTCCCTGAAAACCACAATCGAAGTAAATCAAATGGGTGGTATTAGTCAAGATGAGATTGGCCTGATCCAATGCCAGATCTACACCGGAGGGGAAGGAGAAAACAAACTTGCTGGGAGCCATAGCAAAGGAACTGACTGAAGACTACGAAAGAACTAACTATGGTGATATCAGTACATTTATTGAAATATAACTGAGTCAGACCCTTGCTTTGATATTTTTCCTCAAAAAATGATTTATGATATTAACTTGTAATTTTGAACCCACACTTAACAAATTTAAGTAGGCTAAGTGGGGTTCATCGAATTGGAGAGATTTGAGGAGAATCTTTGCCATTGAATTTTGATTTTGATTTAGAACCTTCATTCAACAAATTTGAGTATGTTGAATGAGGTTCATTCCATTTTGGAGATACTTTGGAGATGTATTATTTTATTTATCCTTTGTTTGAAAATTTTGATTTGATGTTTGGAGTCTTCACATAACAAATTTGGATATGCTAAATGAGACTCAAGTGTATGTTTGAAAATTTTTTTGAAAACATTTTTGTTTGTTTGTGATGATGTGTGTCATGTGTTTAATTTATTTTGAAAATGGGGTTCCCACTTATCAAATTTAAGTATGCTAAGTGGGGCCTAAATGTATTTGATATATTTTGATTTGATTTGACAAATGAGACCTTTACTTAACAAATTTATGTATGTTAAGTAAGGCTCAAGTGTGTTTGATGAATTTGTTTTATTTTGAAAAATGAGACCTTCACATAACAAATTTAGATATGTTAAGTAAGGCTCAAGTGTGTTTGATGAATTTTTTTTGTTTTGAAAAAATGAGACCTTCACTTAACAAATTTAGATATGTTAAGTAAGGCTCAAGTGTGTTTGATGTATTTTGATTTGTTTTGTTTAGAATGAGGGGAACTTCTATTTAACAAATGTGGTATACTAAATAGAGTCCAATTTATTTTCAATTTTGAAAAATGGAACTCTCATTTTACAAATTTGGGGATGCCAAATGGAGTTCAAATATGTTTTATTTGTTTGTGATTTTGAAAAGGGAACTCTACTTAGCAAATGTGGGTATGTTAAGTACAATCCAATTTGTTTTTATTTTGAAAAAGGAAATTCTCATTTGACAAATTTGGGTGTGTCAAATGGAATTCAAATGTGTTTTGATTTTTTTTTTTTTTTTTTTTTGAAAAAAGGAAGTTCCACTTAACAAATTTAGGTATGTTAAATAGAATTCATATATATTTATTTATTTTCAAAAATGGGGTTTTTGTGTGTGATATTGCTTTTGAAAAGGGAAACTCCAACTTAGCATATGTGGAATATGCTAAATGGAGTCTCAATTTTATGTTATGATTTCATTTGGAAATGGGATCTTCATCAAACAAACCTAGTATGTTGAAATGGATATAGCTATTTTCGAAAATGTGCTTTTGAAAAAAAAAAGGATTTTAAAATTATTTTATTTTGATTTTGAAAAGAACCTCCATGTAACAATTGTAGACATTGTAAAATGGGGTTTGGTTATCTTCATATCTTTTGAAAATTTTTGGGCAAATCTTTTGTCATGTTAATTTTGATTAATTTTGAAAAGTGATATTTGAAAATAATATTTTTGCAAAGGATTTATTATGGGATGACCTTGCCTCACCAAGAGGATGGTAAAGAGGTTCTAAAAAATTTTTAGTCATCTCCTTTAGTTTAATTAATTTATTTTTACATATTAAAGGATGCAATAGGGGTTTTAAGACTTACATGGAGTGAGGTCCTAAAACCTAAAGGATGTTGGCTAGATTTACATAAGGGTGAATTAAGCTAAGGGCCAATGGAAAGAAAGATAGTCTTGGGCTTATATAAAATATAAGTCCACTTCAATGCTTAGAGACAATAATGTCTACTATAGATGGAGAGTGAAACTTATCCCCAATGGAGTTGCCAGAAAAATCTATGGCATTTATTTTTGGAATGTGGGACACCACGCAAATCTTAGGGGGGTACTTATTGAAGTGATTGGGTATGACATTAGGGAATGATGCACTATCTCAAAAAATAGAAATCACCACCATATAATGGGCCTAATCGCCTAATAAGGACTCCTAAGGCATGATGTGTCTTCGAATGTACCAGAGATCTTTCCCCTATTTTACATGAAAAGTAAACCAGGGTTTATTTTAAGCTGGGTTCGTTAAGTTCCCCATGGAGGCAAGCCTCTATAGTTAATTACATCCTAAGAGATGAAATCCCTCAAGAATACTCTTGATAAAGTAGAAATTAAAGTCTCCAAAGATTTCAAGGCTAGACTATCAATAAATTGGTTATGTTTGGAAAAATCAAGGGAGAAAACTCAAGGAGAAGACTTGTTATTGAAGCCAAAGGGAATGAGTAGGAAATGCTCATGATACTATGAAGCTTAGTGAGCATTCCAATCTATCTTATGGTTGTCCTTTATGTGTTTGAAATTGAAGAGATCAATTTAGTTAAAGTTGACATTTTATTAGAAAGCTATGACTTATAACCTAACAATACAACGTTGTGAAAATGCCTAAGAGGTGAGGATTTATTCTTGTAGCTGAAAAGAAACAACAACCTCAGATCATAAATCTTGGGTGCTTTGACATAGCCAAAGCACGACCTAAGTCTAGGCGAAGATGGATATATGGTTTACCTCCACAAGAGAGGATAAATCACCCACTGGGCTTATAATCACCTGGAGTGGCAATCTAACTCCACCTATGCTTTAAAATCATGTAGGTAAGTCATATGATTTTTCAACATAGTTGGGTTATTATTATTTAGAAAGAGACTAAAGTCCTTAAACCCACTCCTTAAAGAGGCTAGAGCAAGAGTGGTATGAGTAATGACTTAATATACAAATGTAAATCTTTTCAAATTTTATTTAATTTTTTATGCTTCATTTTGACAAAGGCTTTGGAATTTTGTATGCCTATATGTATGATGAAATTAGATTATTCGCTAAATCAATAAAAAAGGGTGTTTTCCACCCAAGGGATGCCCTCACTGGTCAAGCATTCCCCAATCATGCAAGAATAGAAATCCCATATTTTCAAGAGAGAAAGAATATGCATGCATGATGTGAAACATACAACATTCACTTAAGAGGTTGCTAATTTTTTTAATTATCTTATTTAATGCATATGCTTTTATTATGAGGTTATAAATTATTTAAAATTTTAGTTATGAGTTGTAGTTAGGTAAAAGATTTATTTTTTCCTAAGAGCCTAATCACATCCAGGCCATAAAACAAACACCAATCATAAATAAACTATGAATAAACATGTAATTACTAATGCACAAGCTCAACATGACATCAAACAATTTTACAACTAGCCCAAAAGAATAAAAGGTCGGTGCAGTCGGGTGCCACCGTACAACCCGAAAAGAGAAAATGGTTAGCCAGGCTCTACCCTTATACAACCCAAAATATAAAAGAATAATTTACAATTTACAAATGATAAATGTTATGGGGGGTCTTCAAGTATTCATTCTTTATTTCTTTGTGTCTTCATTTCTCCATTTGATTTAGTAGGATTCAAGGCATCACATGGAACCCAAAGACTAAGCCTTCTAGCCAATGCTCATCTTTATCCTCACATAACACTAATCCTAATTGCTAATGTAAAATTATATTAAAAATAAATCTAAATCACACTAAAAATAGTGTTAGCTAAACACACATACAACCCAAGCAGTTATATTTATAATTTGGACTTAGCACCCTGCACATGGGTAACCAAGCCCACCAATCCTAAGTTAGATTATGCTTGGGGGGGGGCTTAAGCAACCTATAAAGAGAGCATTTATATTTATTTTTAAGCGGCCTCTTCAAGCATAATCCCCTATGTAAAATATGATTATGCTAATCTAGGCTACCATCCAGTCTATGAAACATACACCATAACATCCAGTCTAAAACAATACATCACAAAACTAAACATACATCACACCATGCACCATCCTAACATAAATCTAGAAGTGGTGACTTAATTCGAATGTATGTGCATTATGGTTTGTCTGGTATATCCCAACTAGGCATTAAGGTTATGATTTTCTAAATATGAAACGAATTCAATTTAACCATAAAGGATGATTTTACTTCAAGTTCTTTAATTGATTTGAGAATTTTAATTTATGTTTTAGTTGGTTTCATGTGACCTACACTTAGCAACTAAGTGTTATAAAGAAAGGAAAGAGGTAGCCCTCTTTCATCACTACCTTAAGCCACTTTCTAATGCATATTAATTTGATTTAGTTCTCTTTAGTGAATAGTTTATTAAATGATTTAATTAACTCTCAGTTTAGGTTCACCTTAAATGATTTCATTCAATATGAAAAACTTCTTAAGATTAACATAATTGAATTACTATCATATAGCATATATAAAGTTATTCCTTTCCGTCACATGTAGCATGCATGTGACTTAATTATAAGTGTAACTATACATGCAACATATTCCTTTTAGCACACTTTAAATGAAAGATGCATATGTGTATTTTGTAGAAAAAGAAGATTTTCATTCATTAGCTAAATGCACATACAAGTGTATAAAAGTTTTAAATGGATACTTCGCCATAGATAACTAGGAGAGTGAGGTAAAGACCTCCTTAGGGCTACTTAAAGCCCCACATCCCCGAAATGTCCAAACTAGATATATCCATTATTCTTGAATACACATGAATGTATAAATGACTACAAGAATATAAAATCATGCAAAAATTTTATTAAATTGGAAAGAAGATTTTTATTCATTAGCTAAATGCACATATAAGTGTATAAAAGTTTTAAGCAGATACTTTGCCATTGTTAACCAAGGGAGTGAGATAAAGACCTCCTTGAGGTTACTTAAAGCCTATACCCACTATTCTTAAATACACATGAATGTACAAGTGACTACAAGAATGGAAAATCATGCAAAAAGTTCATTAAGTTGGAAAGAAGATTTTCATTCATTATCTAAATGCACATACAAGTGTATAAGAGTTTAAAGTGGATACTTCACCATTATTAACTAGGGGAGTGAGGTAAAGACCTCCTTGGGGCTACTTAAAGCTCTACATCCCTAGAATATCCAAAGTAGATATGTCCTCTATTCTTAAATACACATGAATGTATAAGTGACTACAATAATGGAAAATCATGCAAAAAGTTATATTTCCTTCAATTGAATTATTTATATATGTGAGCTAAAGTTCTATCTAAATTCTAAGATATAAATACATAGAAATGAGTTCAAACAAATGTTGTTCAAATGGGCTATACACTTCTTAACATTCAAACCTTATGTAAATCCATATAGACTAGAGAAAGAGAACTCCACATCACATGTTCTAATCCATAAACACATACAAACTTATAGATATTTATAACTATTACCACTCCAAATGTTATAGTTGATTTATAAATTTTTAAAAATAGATTTTGATTTAATAGTGATAATAGCCACATATATTCATAGGTTAATCAACACATGCAAGCTTGATATAAAAGAATTTTATTTAAGTTTAAATATTTTGAAAACATGAATGCATGGAACCACTCTACACACATCATTTGATATGATTGGAAAGGAATAATAAGACATAAAACACATCTTTCATTCAATCAAACTAATTCCTAAGGACAATCATATCAAATACAATCATGTAAAGTAAACCAAAGCTTCTTATTAAGTTATTTTTGGATGTTTGATTTGATTTAAAGAAGAGAGGAGATTGAATCCTTTGATGCTCCTAACCCATTTCCATATTAGATAATCAATTTGGTTAAATAAAAAAATTAAGTTGATTTTATAGATTAATTAGGTTGCAATATGAGTTAAGTCCATTAATTACCCCTTTCCTATATCACCTTAACATATTTACCTAAGTAATTGTGAGTCAACATGATATGAATATGCATTAGAAATTAACTTAATAATGATCTTAAGAAATGAAAGAGGCTTAATGCAATTGGCTCACAATTAATGATTAATTAAGCTAAGGGACTTAATTAAGTACTCTTATAATTCTCTCACACATATGGGCTAATTATAATTTTCTTAGGATTCTCTTAGGTTATTGAACACCTAAGAGTCTACTCAAGAAACTTAATTAGATGAGATCAAGATTGATTGTGATTTCAATTTAATTAATTAATCCATTTATTTAATGAATTAAACCATTAATTAATCCTAAATTAATTAGTTTCAAGTCAATGAAATGAACTTAGGAAAAAGAATGGGAAAGAGGTCCCAATCTCATTCCCCATGCCCATTCACTATTCCACAATGATTAGTAAGCTTAATTAATGGTTTTCTTACAATTTAGAATGTTAATTAATCACCTAATTAATTAAGAAAGTAATTAGAGCTAAGATAAGAAATTTTTCTAATTAACCAAGCAATAAATCCCAAACAAATTATGGGAGGCAGAGGTCATTCCATTAATCAACCTTAGAAAGTTTGGAATTAATTACTTGGGTAATTAGAGAGTAATTAAGCTAATTAAATTTTCAATTAAACTCAAATTAAGCCTTAATTACTATTCAAAATCAATTGAAAATATTTTTTATTAAATTCTCCACTAAAATATCTTTAAAATGAGTATTTATTTGTATTTTTCTTATTTTTCTATAATTTGTGGTGAATTTATGAAGTTATCACATCCACAAATGAATTCTCACCCATGGGATGCATGAGTAGTTTGATCTGAGATCAGACGGCCATGATCAAAGCTGCAGTTAATAAGGATTAATAAAATGGATCTAGCATGATTTGATCAGGATTGTCTACTCTGATCATGTGAAATGGACGGTTCATGATCTATCTCCTCCCGAGCGATGAGAGACGAAGGCCGTCTATCGTTCATCACTCAATCTAAGCTCACCCGAGCTTGAATGAAGATAAAATTGATCCCACACCTTTGGGGAAGCAAAACAAAGAGATCCAACAATGGAAATCTAGTGGCATGCAACTTTTCTTCACAAAGGACTAATCCATTTTGAGCTAAGGATTAATTTCAATGGAATACCTCATCGGAGCTTATAGCTAGTGGTTCCAATGATTGAGGAAGCTTCATTTGATAAATACGAAGCCCTGTTGAGTGGAACGAGCTTTGATTTGAAGTAGTTTGCTTGGGAGACCAACTCACAAGGTGAAAGTGGTCGGCCTTGGTCAAACCCCTGCTTCCGGGGGTCAAAGGAATCAAGAAATGATTAGCTCCTACTCGATTGGCTCCGAGGATGGCATGTGCAAAGTTAATTGCACTTTTGTGAGATTTGAGCAAGCAGTGGATATGGCCTCCCTTGTTTCAATTTTATGTAAAATTGAGAAGGAGAGGATTGGGGATCTCAAGAAATGCTGAGAATGGCTCTGGGCAGGAGTTCTCTGGCTGGTAGGGTTATGAGGAGTCCAATTGTCTTTGTTTTAATGAGAATGAGGGGGTATACCCCCTCATTCCAAGGATCAAGTGGTAATGGATGATTTGTCTATTTTGATTCAATGGTTGCCCATGGGAGCTCAATTTGGGTAGAGAATCATCTTAGTTGGCTTCATTTGAATGGGTGAGTGGAGGGAAGTGACTGCCATATCAAGGGAAGTGGAGGTCCTTGATGCCAAGTGTTCCAATAGAAATGGGGAGGTGATTTCACCTCTCCGTGAGTCATGGCCGACCCAACCACCCTTGTGTTAGGTCAGCCAGTGTCCTTGGTGCCTAAGTGGACCAATGGATGGGTGCCAAGTGGCCAAGAGGAAGAAATGACAAATATCTAGATGATTTTGTCTCATTGGATGCCCTTGACCTAAGGTCAAAGTCATCATTTGGCATTGGATTTGATTTGGGTGGATTTAAAATGAGTCAAAAGTGGGTTGGGCCAAATTTCATGTCATTTGGAGTTGATTTGGTTCAATTTGACTTGGGTGAAATTGGGTCAAATTGGGTTAGGTTGTGATCAAACTAGGTCGAACCAAAGATTGGGTCAAGTTTATATGACCATTTAGAGTGTATTGGTGTCATTGGTTTGGTTCAATTTGGTTTAGATTTGATTTTTGGCCCATTTGAGTTCATTTGGGTCAAATGGTCAAGTTGACCAATTTGACCCAATTGACCAAATTGGCTTGGGTCATGGCTTGGTTTGGATTTGGTTGATCATTTAAAATGTATTGTAAGTTTTGGTTCCAATCAATTTAGATTTGATTGAGTTTTAGGTTGATTTGACCCTTTAGGTCAAGTTGGGTTCAATGGGTTTTTGGGTCTAGTGAGTTAATTAGGCCCAATTGAGACTTTGGTCAAGTTCAACGATCAATTTGAAATGAACTTGAGTCATTGGTTACAATCAATTTGATTTAGAATTTGATTTGACCCATTTTGGTCATTTAGGTCAATTTGGGTCAACTTGGGTCAAGAGGGCCAATTAGGTTTGGTTTGGCTCAATTGAAGGTCAAGTCATGCTCAAACCTTGATTATGGGTTGGTGTGAATAAATGGTTTCAATCAATTTGGTGTATGGTGAGTTTTTGCTAGTTTGGGTTTCATTTGGGCTAAGAGTTGACTTGGTCAAATGACTAAGCTAACTTGGTTTGACCCAATTCAAGGCAATTGATCAAGCTAGGGTGATTGTTGATCATGATGTGAGGCTTGGATGGGTTTGGTTTAATCCAATTTGGATCAAATTACAACTTGGCTCAAAAATCTCCTTTATGCCACTTTGGGTCATGTGGACCAAAATGGGTCAATCGGCTTGGTTTTGATTTGATTAAGGTTTAGTTGGATTTATATATGAGTTTAGGATTGAAATATAAATCTAATTATAATCAATTTGGGCTATGATAAGTTTGGTTCATTTGAAATTTTTAAGCCAAATGGACTAAGTTGGGCTTGACTTGGGTTGACTTGAATTTGGCTTAATGATCATAGGTTTCATTTATATTTGGATAGATGATTGAATGATTGATTTATTCAATAGAAAATCCATTAGTTTTGATTTGATTTGGATAGGATTTGCCAAGTTCAAGGAATTGGCTTAAGGGGCTTGAATTGGGTTTTGACTTGATTTTGGTCATGTGAATGTATATTTCATTTATATTTGTTAATATAAATGAAGATACAAATGATTTATGAGAAAATTAATTGATTTTAGAGGGATTTGAAAGCAAATTTGACTAAGCTCATAAAGGTAGGTCAAAAGGGCTTAAGTAGAAAATTGATTTAGTTTGATTTAGTTTTGATCATTAGGATGGGTGTTTCATTTATATTTGTGAATATAAAATAAGTAATAATTGATTTATAAACAAATCAATTAATTTTTGGTTAATTTGTGTTAAGATTTGTTTAAGCTCATGGAGGTAGGTCCATATGGCTTAAGAGAGGTCTTGGTTGGATTTGGATTTAGTTTGATTTAGTTTTGGCTATTTGAGTTTATATCTCATTTATACTTATGAATATAAATGAAGATATAAATGATTCATGAAGAGATCAATCAAATTTGGGTTGAATTGGGTGGAGATTTGGCTAAGTCTATGGAATTTAATCATAAGACTTTAAGGAGGATTTTGTTTTTGGATTTGATTATGGGTTTCAATCATTTTGTTTGGGGTTTGTATTTAGATTTGGTACATGATTGAGGGGTTGAATTGGTCTTGGAGAAAATCAATTGAATTTGGATTGATTTGAATTTGGCTAAGCCTAACTCGATAGGATAAGATCATAGGCCTTAGGAAGGATTTGAACAAGCACTTCAATCATTTGATTTAGAATTTGGATTTGGTTTTGATTTGAAATTGAGTTTGAGGTTTGGTTGGAGATTTAGATTTGAATTGAGTTTAAGAAGGTGTAGATGGATTGGGTTTAGGCAATAGGGTAGGTGATTTTTTTAAGTCCCTGAGGCATGGCCTAATCCTATGATTAACCCTTGTAAGTCTCTAGGCATAGGTTAAGTGCTCACCTAATTACTAGAAGTGTCTTATGACTAAGGAAGTCTTAGTATCTAGAAGACTCCTAAGTCTAAGAATATGATGTTAAGAACTCACTCCAAAAGTGAGGTCAACAAGGTGTTAGCTAGCAGTCACTCTAGACGATTATAAGTCCAGAAGAGTAAGGATCGACCCACTCTCTCTAGTGGAAGTGAAATATATCTCATTCCCCTGAGTAGAATTAAGTCAAGCTCTTAGCTTGTGCTAGAGCACTTTAGATCTAGGTTTTAAGCCGCTTGTTTCTCTCTTACTATGAACATAAGTCTGCTAAGAACTCTTTTTATTTGAGCTCTTCTCGACTGCTTTCTAAAATGACCAACTCATTGATTATCTACCTTTAAAATCTTTGCAGATATTAGTTGACTACTTTAATCGAGAGTATTCTTAAGAAATTCTTATTTTCGAGGATGTAATTAAGTATGGAAGCTTACTTCTATAGGGAACTAAAGAACTCGGCATAAAATAAATGATACTTTACTTGTCCATGTAAAATAGGGGAAAAATCTATGGTATATATGTAGACTCATCT
The DNA here is from genome assembly GCA_021442155.1 of Cymbidium sinense. Classification (NCBI taxonomy): domain Eukaryota; kingdom Viridiplantae; phylum Streptophyta; class Magnoliopsida; order Asparagales; family Orchidaceae; genus Cymbidium; species Cymbidium sinense. Next base: position 121,362,584 of record CM038219.1, read on the forward strand.
GTCTTAGTAGTTCTTATTAAGTGATTAAATCCATTGTGGGGTGTGCTTCTACCTTTCAAAATAGTATATTATCCCTTAGATGTCATACTCAATCATTTCAATAAGTATCCCCTAAGATCTGTGTGGCATCCTTATGACTCTAAATTAAAACACCACAATCGACTAGTCCAGAAATCTAAGGTGGCTAGATCTAAATGGTGGTCATGATGGTGACAGTGGTGGTAGATTGAACAGCGGGTCGGGACACAACCTTTTTCTTCTGCTTCAAGATGCTCGTAAATGATCATCATGGGGAATCATCACCACCACCTAATATCATTTATAAGTAGAAGAAAATAAAATGATTATATTTATCATAAATAAGATTATGCAAAGAACTTAATATAAATAACATAAAATTATAAAGTGAATTGCAATATGTTGGTACAGTATTTAAAAAATGAATGTAAAAAAGAAAATATGTGAATTACAATATGCTGATATAGTATATAAGAAAATATATAAAAAAGATAGTATGTAAATTACAATATGTAGGTACAATATATAAAGATATGTAAAAATATAATATATGAATTATAGTATGTAGGTACAATATATTAAAAAAAATGTAAACATGATTGTATGTGAAAACTATATAAAAAAATGTATTGCACAATTAAAGTATGTAAATATGATATTATGTTACTCCAGACTATTATTTTTAATGTGTATCTACAAAAAAAATGAGCAAATACCTTTAACACGTGTTAGGTCTTCTACTCAGATGAATCATTAGAAGTTGAATTTATAGTGTCACGTTCATCATCATCATCATCACTGTCATCTTTAGATTGAATAACTTTCTAATAATAAATTTTAATATAACTCAAGCTTACAACTTGCTCTACATTATCAATTGAAAGTTCAAAACTCGTTGTCTCATTCTCGTGATGATCAAGTTCAATAGTATTTTCAACTTTCATTCTTGCTCTAGGTTTGATTTTAATTACTACTGCCCATTCCATTTTCTCTATTATTCTTTCTAGATATCTTAGGTAATACACTTGTGCGGCTTGAAGTGCAAGGATAAATGGATCAAACGTAGCATATTTTTTAGTCAACTTCACTTCAGAGATCTCATATGACTTATGCTTCCTTAATCCTTTATTACACATAGGATCAAATCAATCATAATTGAATAGAATGGCATTCCTCTCATTTGATCCAGGATATTATAACTTCGCAACTTCTTGTAGAACTCCATAATAATCTATCTCATCATTTGAATGTGTGTTACCTCAAATGCAAACATCAAAGTTATATAATTTCTTTTTTTATGACCAAGAACTTATATAAAATTTATAACTATTGACATCATAAATCTATCATGTATTAACAATTTGCATTGGACCCTAAGCTAGGTCATAAAGGTCTTTATAGTCAACTCTACTCCCCTAATCATGAACCTAGGACATTAAGAAGAATAAGAAAGTTGTGCAATTAACTTAGAAAATATATTATAGCTTTATTGATGATTGCTCACATATAATCTAAATCATGTTTGGAATTCATCTTCAACCTTTTATTAATAGTGGCAATGTCATCCAAGTTTAATGAGTCACAAATAACCTAAACTCAATAATTTAATTAACATAGTTAAGTAAGAGATACGATTAATTAAAATTAAAAATGAGATATTGTGGCATTGAGATGCTTACTCAAGAAAGGGTTGAACCTCATCATAGTTTATCAAAACAGTAATTGACATTGTCCTAAGCTTCTTATCATTCAGATATCACAATGTGCTTCTACCTAATACTTCTCCAGATGGTTGGAAAATATATAACACATTCTATGAAGATCAAACACCATTAGTATCATCGATACATGCATGCGGCTCAAAATAGCATGAGCAAAAATTTGTAGACTCGTAGACCAAATAAGCTTCACATATTGAGCCTTCAGAGTGTAGTTTATTTTTTACAGTTCTTTTTAATTTATCCAAAAATTTGCATAAATTTATGGGAATTAATTAGGTATAAATTGAATGTTAATTGATATTACTACTATTAATAAATAGCTACCTCTCAAAAGAGAACATCTAGTGATATTGCATTAGACCTCCCACTCTAGCTTCATATGGTAGATGTATTGACATATGCTCCATGGAGTCAAAAAAAGTGGGACGGGGGAATATCGACTCGAGCTTACAAATAATGACTAGAATGTTTACTTATAGTTATTTTATAGCTTCTACATTTAATCAAGTTGAGGATAATTCCTTAAAAAAACTACCAAGCTCGATCAAAGGATTTAGAATTTACTCTAGTAAAGCACTAAATGCAACTAAAAGTAAGCATTATAGAAAAATATGACAGTCATGTCTCTTCATTCCAAATAATTTTTCCAGTCTCAAATCAACACATCTGCTTAAATTGGATGTGTACCCATATGATATCTTCAATGATTATGCCCACTCACATACTATTTTTTGATGTTTTAATGTGAGATAGTATTTGACTTTAAGATTATGAAATGTACTAGTTGTGGTATCTCTCAACTATAACTCTCTTCTACGATAATATTTCTTCAAGTCCAACCTGACCTTCACATTATCTTTAGTTTTGCCCTTAACATTCATCACTATGTTAAAAATATTATCAAAAAAATTTTCTTTATGTGCATCACATAAAGATTTAGCTTTATGAGATTAAACTTCCAGTAGGGTAGATCTCATAAAATAAACCTCATTGTCCAATTATGGGTTACACCATAACTCGTAATAAGATTGTCTAATAAAATAGAAGAATCAATTATAGTTGGGATAAAACTAATAATATGTCATAAATATAAAATATAAGAATCAATTATAGTTGGAATGAAACTAATAATATGCCATAAATCATCCCCCCTCAATCTTGTAGGTGGCTTAGCTTTCTCAACTCGATTTTTTTATGAATGCATCCTTATTTCTTCTAAATGGATGATTAATAGAGAGGAACATATGATGAAAGTCAAACTACCACCGACAAAGATTTGATATGCAGAAAAGTCATTGGTAGTCCACATAAGTTCTGCTTTTAACTGAGAGTTTTGATTTGTAGCAATATCATATGACAGTACACCAATGCCCCATAAAATTTTTAGCTCATATATCAATGGTTACAAGAAGACATCAATATTTATTTTAGGGTTATGTGGTCTAGGAACGATCAAAGTTAAGAACATATAAGAAGTTGTCATGCACATCTCTGGTGGTAAATTGTATGGTGTAACTATCAGTAGCCAAAAATAATAGGGTGATGCGGATTGACTAAATGATGTAAAACCATAAATGCAAAGGCTAAGTTTAATGTTTCGTAGCTCAGCTGCAAAATTTGGATAAGTAAGATTAAAATGTTTCATGCTTCTCCATCTGATGGATGACTCTAGAGATGTGATGAACTTGCTTTATTGTGATGTCATCACATGTGCTAGGCTAAATGCATGGAAGCATATAGTCTCTGCAAATGTAGAGTATAAAATAAGTAAAATAGATGCTTATGGGATACATCTTTTTGTTTGTGTTATTTTCTATTGTGTGGCTTGAACCTAGGTGCTCCGTAAAATTTTCATTCAATTTTTTATGCACTATCATTGTAATATATCATACTATCATTGACACAATAGTCAATTTTTTCTGAGCTCAGAGCTAAATTGACACCAACTCCTTTGTTCTATATAGATCTTTAAGAACTAAGTTTTTTGTGGGTTTGTCTCTTTTAGCAGTCTACAAATTGGTTAAAATATCCACACGGCACATTAAATATAATTTTAATACTTAGCATTCTTATGGACACAGATAGCTCATTGTGGTTCATACATCCTTCCCACAATGGTCGTTGTGTTGCCTTTAGCAGGTCAAAGAACTTTTATGCTTCTTTATTAGGTGGCTCCTACTCCGTAGGGTACTTTTCTCTAGTAGTTGTTGCCCTCACTTTTGGTGTGAGGATCCAACCTTCTCATCTTAGATCTAGGAGTCTTCTAGATGTTAAGAGCTCCTTAATCATAGGACACCTCTAATTACTAAGCAAACACTTAACCTAAGCTTAGAGTCTTAGGAAGATTAGCCATAGAGTTTACATCATGCCTTCGGGATTAGGATAACTTACCTACCCTATAGCCTAAACCCAATTTATGTCTACCTCCTTAGCCAAAATCAAACCTCAAATTCAATCCAATTTCAAATCCACATAGCTAAACTCCAATCGAATCTCAAATCAAGTCAACCTTTTCTAAGCCCTATGATTTAATCTTATCAAATTGTCCAAAACTCTTTCAATCTAAATCAAACTCAATTGATTTTCTCCAAACCAATTCAACCCTTCAATCAACATAACAAGAACAACAATCAAATTCAAGCCTCCAAACCTATTTCAAATCAAATCCATAACCCAAATCCTTTCTAAGCCCTATGATCTAATCTCATGGACTTAACAAAAAACCCTTTCAATCAAATCAAGCTTAATTGATTTTCTCATAAGTCAATCAATTCTCCAATCATCCCTTCAAATCAAATCAACAATCAAATTCAAATAAACTTTCTAGGCCATATGATTTAATCTTATGGACTTAGCCAAATCTCTTCAATCCAAACTAAACTCAATTGATTTTCTCATAAATTAATTCAATCAATTCAATCCTTCATTCCAAACTAAATCAAATCTATAATCAAATCAAACCAAGCCAAAATAAATCCAATCAAACCTAACCTAACCCATTTGACTTAAGATATTCCAATGAGCCAAAATTCATTCAAATCCAAATCAATTGCAACCAAAGCTATAAATCAATTCCAAATCAATATTCAAACTCAACTGAACTCAAATCAAACCTCAATCAAGCCAATTGACCCATTTAGGCTCACTTGACCTAAAGTGACCTAAAGGACCCATTTGAGTCAATTTTTAATCCAACCCAAATTGGATTGAACCAAATCAACCAAAACCTCCTGCAATGATTGTTGATCAATCTTAATTGATCAATTATAATCAATTGGGTCAAACCAAGTCAACTTAGTCATTTGACCAAATCAACCCACTTAGCCTACAAGAGCCAAATTAGCTAATTTTTATCCTAAGCCAAATTAATTGAAACCAAGGGTCCACATCAACCTATGATCAATCCTTGAATATGAGTTCACCATCAATTGAACAAAACCTAACCAATTAGCCCTTTGACCCAATTTGACCCGATTTGACCTAAAATACCAAATTGGGTCAAATCAAGATCTAACCCAAATTGATTACAACCAATGCCTCAAATTCATTTCTAATTGATCATTGAACTTGATCAAAGCCTGGATTGAACCCAATTGACCTATTTAGTCCAAATTGACCTAAAGGATCAATTTGGCCTAAATCAAAATCAAATCCAAATTAATTCAAACTAAAGCCCATAATCATCTTCAATTGATCAATAGAACATGAACCAATGCCCAACACAAGCCAATTTGGCCAAGTTGGTCAATTTGGTCAACTTGACCCATTTGACCCAAATAAACTCAAATGAGCCAAATCTAAATCCAAGCCAAATTGAACTAAACCAATTGCTCCAAAACATCCCAAATACTCATTTGAACTTGACCCAAGCCTTGGTTTGATCCAATTTGACCAATTAATCGACTTGACCCAACCTAGCCCAATTTGACCTACATGGGTCAAATTGAGCCAAACTCACTCAAACCAAGCCCAAACCCAATGAAATTTGGCAAGACCCATCTTTAGCTTATCTTAGGTCAGGCCAAAATTAACTCAACCTAATTGGGATATGATTTGACCCATTACCCATTGGATAAATCCCTCCACATAGGATAAAATCCACATTTGGGTGGTCAACTACCCTCCTATGCATTTGGCAGCCACCCAAAGCTTAGAATGGAACCCTACCTTGGTGCCTAACCTAACCCATAGTGGTTAGGTCAGCCATAGGTCGAGGGGAGGTGATTGGACAAATTGAAATATGATGGAGACCCCTCAAGCCACCAACCTCAGCCCCTTGGCCAACCATACCGAGCCACCTCATCTTGGTCATATCCCCTTCGGCCACCTGTGGCAGCCGGACGGACGAAAATGGTAGAGACAATCTCGGCAGCTGGATGGACGAAAATGGTAGAGAAAATCTTGGTCATCCAATCCAAGGTAGGAGAGGGTATACCCCCCCTCTCTATTCCATCCACCACACACTTGAACCCTCAGAGCCCCAAGAGCCTGATGAGTTCCCTTAGTGCATTCCCAAGCTCCCCAAGCCTTCCCGTCGTCGAAAAACACCAACCCGAGATAAGACAAGCTCACATTCCATCCAACCTTCTCAAAAATCAACCCCATTTAAATTAACTTTACCCACACATTGACCAAGCTCCGGCAGAGTGAAATAAACTCTCCCCAGTTCGATTTGACCACTAAAGTACCTCCTACGCTAACTCCGGTGAGGATTGCGATGATGTTTGGTCTATAGAGCAACTGGCGGGGAGGCATTGTACCATCTTCTCAACAAAGCTTCACCTTATTAAGGTGAAGCTACCTCGGTCGGTTCGCCGCCGATCTTGAGCTTCGACGAGGTAAACTCTATTAAACTGAGATTTTTCAAAATTTTCTTAAGCCTTTTTGAAGTGAATGTTGATTTTTCATAAATCCAACCAATAGACCTTTTAGGATCCTCCTCATAAAGGTGTATAAGATCAATCTCGAGCCAATCTGAGCTCCAGTGAGCTCAAATTAGGTGGCAAAATGGGGATGGTGTCCATCTTCCATCGTACGAGAGATGATGGATCACCCGATGTTCGTTCCACGTGATTGGAATGGATGGCCATGATTAATTTACAAATTAATCTCAATTTTATCCCTTAACAACCATGGGTTTAATCCCTACCATCTAATCTTAGATCGGATGGCGAGGATGAAATCGCATCCACCACTGCCACGTAGGCGCCACATCGAATGGGTTTAAATGACCAATCCCATGGTGCCACATGGAAAACATAGCATGTCATCGACCCGCATGGCACCGATGGGATTAGGTTTAATAAGGCATAATTAATTTATTTTAAACACTAAAACTTTGAAAAATTATAACAAATTATAGAAAAATTAGGAAAAATATAAATAAATACTCATTTTTAAGATAATTCAGAGGATAATTAATTAAAATTATTTTCAATTACTTTTGAATCATAATTAAGTTTTAATTAGGGTTTAATTATAAACTTAATTAGTTTAATTAAGTTGTAATTACTTGGGCATTTAATTCTATACTTTGTGAGTCCATTCAATAGGATGTCTTCTGCCTCCCATGATTTTATTGGAATTTATTGCCTAGTAATTAGGAGAAATTAATGATACAAATCTTAACAACCCTCTTTAATTAAATAAGTTATTAATTAACATTCAAAACATCAATATTTAATTAATTAAAGTTTATTAATCACTATTTAATAGTGAATGGAAGACAGAGAGGGGTTTAGGACCACTTTCCTAATCTCTTTCCTAAATCCATTTCATTTTAAGAGAATTAATTAAGGTGTAAATTAATTGATTAATTAAGTGGTTAAATTAAATCAAATTGAAATGTTAATCACTTCAGATAATCAATAATGAAATTAAGGGTTCCTCTTTATGTGTTCGACAACATAATGTCCATTAAGCAAATTATGATTAACCCATAAGTGTGGGAAAAGCATAAAAGTACTTAAATAGATTCTTTAATTTAATTAATCTCTAATCATGAGTCAATTGCATTAGGGCTTTTAGGAGCATTGCAATTTTATTCTCTCTCATATTCATATCATTATGTCTCATAATTAAATGATTAATTACATTAAAGAAGCATAGAAAATGGGAACTAAGTGATTTGATTAATGTTCCAATTTAATTAATGCATAAAATTCACCTAATTACCTTTCCTTAAATCAATTATGATTACCAACGTGGGAGTGGGATTGAAATAGAAAATAACCTCTCCTCTCTAAGATTAATCCAAAATAAAATTAATAAGAAGCTTTGGTTATCCTTAAATAATTTTATTTGATATGATTGTCCTTAAAATTAAATTTAGTTGAATGAACCATGTGTTTATGTTTAGTTATTTCTTTCCAATCACTTTAAATATTATATGTCATATGGTTTCATGCATTCATTCTTTCAAATTTAAATAAATCAAATGAAAGTTATTTATGTAAGCTTGCATGTGTTGACTTAATTTAATTATATATGTGGCCATTATCACTAATAAATTCAAATTTATTTTTCAAAGTTTATAAATTGATAATAATATGTAGAGTGATGATAGTTATGAATACACTAAGGATTTTGATGTGCTTATAGCTTAGTCATATGAATGTGAAGCTCTTTTCCTTAGATTCATATATAGATTTACATAAGTTTCAATGTTAATGGGTATATAGTATGGATATCACGAGAATACGAGGCTTTAAGTAGCCCAAGGAGGTCATTTGATTACCTCACTTCCCTGGTTAACAATGACACGTACTTATTTGATTTCATTATTATGTATTTTGGTATTAGAATTTGGATAGTGCTTTAATTCATATGCATAAATAATTCAATTAAAGAGAAATACACCTTTTGCATGATTTCCATCCTTATAATTGTGTATACATTTGTATGTATTTAAGATAGCAAGTGTTTAGTCTGGACATCCTGAGAATACAAGGCTTTAAGTAGCCCCAAGGAGGTCATTTAATTACCTGACTTCCATAGTTAATGATGGCACGTACTTGTTTACATCTCTTATACATGTGTATGTATGCTTAATTAGAAGATAACAATCCCCTTTTGTTATTAAAAATACATCCATCCATAATCATCAAAGCCATTAGCCTACATTACATGTGGGTTGGTGTTCTCTTTCTTGTGATTCATATATAGATTTACATAGTTTGAATGTTAATGAGTATATAGTCTGGACATCCCAGGAATACGTGATTTTAAGTAGCTCCAAGGAGGTCATTTGATTATCTCACTTTCCTGGTTAACAATGACATGTACTTATTTGATTTCATTCCTATGTATTTTGGTATTAAAATTTGGATAGAACTTTAATCTACATGTATGAATAACTTAATTAACTAAAAATATAAATTCCAAATATAGGCATTCATCATCATTTAAATGTGCCAAAAATGCATGGTATGTATAGATATGTTAAGTGTTAAAGTCATATGCATGTTACATGTGATGAAAAAGAATGACTTGATATATGTCATGTGATAGTAATTCAATTATATTAATCTTAAGATGTCTTTCATATTGAATAAAATTATTTAAAGTTAACCTAAACTTAGGATTAATAAAAATATGCAATAAGCCATTCATTAAAGAAAACTAAATCATAAAAATATGCTTTGGAGAATGACTTAAGGTAGGGATGAAAGAGGCTAAGCTTCTTTCTTCTCTTTATAATGCTTAGATACTAAGTGTAAGCCAAATGAAACCAAGTAAAACATAAATTAAAACTCACAAATCAACTAAACAACTTGAAATGAAATCAACATTTATGTTAAATTAAATTCTTCCATACTTAGAAAAGCATAACTCTAATGCTTAGTTAATACATACTACACAAAGCCTTAGCACACACATTAGAACTAAGTCAACACTTAGCTCTAAGTTGGGGTGGTGTATCTTATGATGTATATTTTATTTTATGATGTAATATTTTAGACTGGATGTTATGGTGTATGCTTCGTAGACTGGATGATAGGTCGCTCTTAGCCTATTCATATTTTCTGGGATTATGCTTAAAGGGTTGCTTAAAAATAAATGTTAATTCTCTCTTATAAGTCTCTCAAACCCCTAAGCATAATCCAAGTTAGGACAGGTGGGCTTGGTTACCCATGTGTGGGGTGCTAAGTCCAAGTCATAAAAAAAAAACTGCTTGGGCTTGTATGTATGTTTATCTAACTTCTGTTTTATAGGTGCAGTTAGATTTACTTTCCATACATAAATATAATTTTGTAATAGGAATTAGGTTTAGTGATATGAGGGATTAGGATGAGTAGTAGCTAGAAGGCTTTATCTTGGGGTGCCCTATGATGCCTTTGAAGCAAATACAACTAAATCAAAGAAGGAGCAAATCAAATCAAAGGAAGAAAGAATGAAGACATGAAGATGAAAGAGTGAAGAATGAAGACCCTCATAGCATCTATTCATTCTAATTGTAAATTATTCTTAAATATTTTGGGTTGTATAAGGGTAAAGCTCAGCTATCCATTTTCTCTTTTCGGGATGTATGGCAGTACCCGACCGCACCAATCTCTTATTCTTTTATGGTAGTCTATAAAATTGATTGATGATTTGTTTAGATTGTGCAATTGGATTGCCTCCTCTTTTTAGTTATTAATGATTGATGCTTTAATGTGTGGCCTAGATACGGTAGCCTCTTAGGATAAAATAAATTTTCTATCCAACTAACAACTCATAACTAAAGTTTTAAACAACTCACAGCCTCATCATAAAGCCTAGGTTATAATCAAGATAATTTAAATATTTAGCAACCCCTTAGTTGTATATGTATGTCTCACATCATGCATGCATCTTCTACCACTCTTGCTAAAAATGAGGGCCTCCATCCTTACACTATAGAGACTGCTTGACCTATGAGAGCAACCCCTCCTAATGGAGCGTCACCCTCACTCTTTTGATTTATCCAATAAATAACTTTCATCATACATTTAGGCATAAAGAAATCCTAAGCCTTTGTCTAAAATATTGTGTCAAAATGAAATAAATTTAAAAATATTTTGCATTTGTAGATTAAGTCATGTGCTCATGCCACTCATACTCTAGTCTCTTATGGATTGGGTTTAGAACTTTAGTTTCTTTCCAAATTAAATAACAAAGCCTAGCCATCTTGCAATTACATAAAACCGGACTACATGGATTTAAAATGTAAGACGTGTTAGCTGGCAACCCACCAGGCTATTATAAGTCCAGAAGTCGGACAATTTATCCTCTCTTATGGAGATAAACATTTATGTTCACCTATCGCTTAGATTTAAGTCATGCTTTAGCTTGTGTCGAAGCTCCCTAGATTTAGGATCTAAGGTTGCTAGTTTTCTTTGGGCTACAAGCACAAATCTTAACCACTTATGCATTTCTACAACCTTGCAATGGTGGATTATAAGCCCAAGAATCTAATAAAAATTTAACTCAAATAAATAAATCTCTTCACTCTCAAATATATAAAGCCTCACCATAGAATAGATTGGAATGCTCACTAGGTTTCCTAGTATTATGAGCATTTCCTACTTCCTCTCTTTGGACTCCAAAATAAGTCCTTCTATTTATTCTCTCCTACTTGATTTTTCAAACATAACCAATCCTTTGATAGTCTAACCTTGAAATCTTTGTAAGTAATAATTATCTACTTTAATCGAGAGTATTCTTAGAGAATTTTATTTCTTAAGATGTAAGTAACTATAGAGGCATGCCTCCATAGGGAACTTAAACAACCCAACTTAAAATAAACCCTACTTTACTTTTCCATGTAAAATTCAAAAAAAAATCTCTAGTATATTCGAAGACCCATAATGCCTTAGGAGTCCTTATTAAGTGATTAGGTCCATTGTAGGGTGATGCTTCTATCTTTCAAGATAGTACACCATACCTCAATATTGTACTCGATCACTCCAATAAGTACCTCCTATGATCTATGTGGTATCCCCCCCCCACTCATTCAAAAATAAACACCACAGTAGCAGCATAGATCATTTCTTTATAAGTTTGACCATGATCGTATTCACCTAAAGGGAATGCATGACTCATTGAGGCACCTGTGTCTGCATCAACATGTGGCTCGAACTCACCATATGAAGTCCAAAACCAATAAATTGGTTGAAAACCACTACAATACAAGTATAATCTAACTTTAGTAAGCATTACAAAAGCCTGATTCTTGTGTCTCACACATGGACATTGAAACTTTTCTTCAAAAATATAGGAAGGAAGTTGAGATGCCACATGCAAAAAGTGCTTAACACCACTCAAGAATTTATTAATTAATCTTTTTCTACCCATATGCAATATATTATATATCTATGATCACTCACTATAGATATCCATAAAGTGGGTAAATTAAAAAGTGTGAGAATTCAATTAACATTCTATCTCAGTTATATAAGTAGCAATGATTATATAATCAAAACCTAATTTAATGTAACCCCCTAAGTGCCTAAGTCATTTGCTACAATTTCTTACGTCATCTAGGTACTTAGTCGTAGTAACCGATAATCATCAAATTCATTTTTTTACAAAATTAAATAGGACACACATTATAATTTTTTTATAAATTTATCAAAATTTTGTTAATTATATAATCATCAATTTTATATATTAAATTAATTGGAATATATATAACCAAAAAATCCTAAAACAAAATTTTAAAAATATGAAACCTTACATGTGTAATTGTAGATCTACATACAAATAAACATTTTAAACTAAGATTTATCAAATTCAAATAAATTTGAAAAATATTTAATTTAAAAATAGCAAAAAATCTTTCATAATTTTAAATTCATTTTTCTCACAAACCAACAGATGAAATATAGAAAAAAATAGTGATAAAAGCTAAGGATCAAGGTTAACCTTCAATTTTACAGAGAAATCAGACTAAATAAATGTGTTTTGGATGCAAATCAGTGAGCTCTAGCTCATTTCTCATTGTCGACCAATAGAGACAGAGAAAGGGAGATATCGTGAAGAAATGGTTCAAGAAGTGTGAGGGACGAGGGGGGGGGGGTCACCGAAGTTTAAGTGATTCAAGGACGACATCCTCTACAGTCACTAATTCCATCAAAAAAAGAATTTCAGCTGAAAAATCCATCAATAAATTAGTTGATAATTTCCAATGAAAAAGTTTGCCAAAATGCAATTGAAAATTTATAGATTTTCTGTAGTGAACGAATCTCTGTTGATGAAGCCCTATGTTGCCTCCTCGTTGATTGGTTTGCAGATTAAACAAAACCTTGAACCTAGCCCGAGTTGGTCTAAGAGTGGAATCTCGTGTTAAAATTGAATATGGCTCAATTCATTTCAACTCATTGGAGTTGGGGGAAGGTGTGAGAAGAGTTAATTTGAATAGGGTGATCATTTAATGAGATTGGGTATGTGAGATGTTCGAGCTGAGAGATGAATTGGTCTTGCTAGCGACTGAGTACTTAAGGGGCTCTGGGAACTTAGGGGACTGGCTCTAGGGTTGTCAGGAGTGTGTGTCATTAATTTGGATGGGGGAGGAGGTGTATACCCTCCTCCTTAAGTGAACCACCCAAATAGGGTGGTTCAAGCCTGTGGGAATTTTTATTTGGAACACCACACAGATCTTGGGGGTACTTGTTTAGGCAATCAAATATATCATTAAGGGATAAATATATTATCTCGAAAGATAAACATATGACTTTATAATGGATTTCATTACTTAATAAGGACTCCTAAAGCTGATAGGTCTTCGATGTACTAAAGATTCTTCCCATGAACTACATGGAGAGGTAGAACATTGTTTATTTTTTTGTAGGGTTTGCAGTTCCCTATAAGGGCAAGCCCCTGTAGGTAATTACACCTTAGAAGGAAAAGAACTCTTCTTAAGAGTACTCTCAATTAAAGAAATTGACTTTCATCTCTATGGATTATTCAGGGGGGGTCACCCTATTATTAATGGTTTTTGGCATGTTTTTCACTAGAAACTATTTTGATGGATTATTCCATCAAAAAATCAGTCGAGTTTACATGATTCAAAGATGACATCCTATACAATCGCAAATTCTGTAGAAAATTTTTTTAGCTAAAAAATCCATCAGTAAATCAGTCGATAATTTCCAACAAAAAAGTTTGCCAAAAATGCAACTACAAATTTATAGATTTTCTGTAGTGAACGAATCCTTGTTGATGAAGCCCTGTGTTGCCTCCTTGTTGATTGGTTTGTGGATTAAATGCAACCATGAACTTAGCCCGAGTTGGTCTAGGAGTGGAATCTTGTGTTCAAATTGAATATGGCTCAATTCATTTCAACTCATTGGAGTTAGGGGAAGGTGTGGGAAGAGTTAATTTGAATGGGGTGATAGTTTGGTGAGATTGGGTATATAAGATGTTTGAGCTGAGAGAGGAATTGATCTTGCTAGTGGCTAAGTACTTGAGGGGCTCTGGGAACTTAGGGGACTAGCTCTAGGGTTTTCAGGAGTGTGTGTGATTAATTTGGATGGGGGAGGAGGTGTATACCCTCCTCCTTAAGTGAACCACCAAAAGAGGGTGGTTCAGGCCTGTGGGAATTTTTATTTAGAACACCACACAATTCTTGAGGGTACTTATTTAGATAATTAAATATATCATTAAGGGATAAATATATTATCTTAAAACATAAGCATATTACCTTATAATGAATTTCATTACTTAATAAAGACTCCTAAGGCTGATAGGTCTTCGATGTACTACAGATTCTTCCCATGAACTACATGGAGAGGTAGAACATTATTTATTTTATTGTAAGGTTTGCAGTTCCCTATAAGGGCAAATCCCTATAGTTAATTTCATCTTAGAAGGAAAAGAACTCTTCTTAAAATACTCTCGATTAAAGAAATTTACTTTCATCTCTATGGATTTCAAAGTGTGTATTAAAAGGATGGTTAATTTAGAAATTCAAGTGGGAATGCTGCAAGTGGGAAAGAGTTTTTTTTGGAAGCCAAATGGGATTGAGTAGAAAATGCTTTTAGATATTGAGAAACCCAATAAGCATTTCAATTATCCTATTATTAGGCTTTACATTTTTGAGATTAAGATATTTAAAGTTTTGAATTGACAATTTATTAGAAATTTAGGGCTTAGAATCTGACAACACATGATTGTTAAAATGCCTAGGAGTTGAAGAGTTATTCCAATATGATGCTTCATGACCTAAGTCTAAAAATGCTTCTGACATAAGTTAGAAACCCGACCTAGTCTAATTTTATGAATTTGAGAATTATTAGTTTTTTTTTCTCATTTGAGAAAATAAAACTATTTTGACTCTTCTGGACTTATTTCCCACCTGGAAGGGGTTGCCAGCTAACACCCCTTAAGAGATTTGAAATCATGTAGGCCAATCTTATGCAAGTGCAAGATAACTAGGCTATTATATTTAGGAAAGAAAGTCAAGAGCCTAAACTCACTCCCTAAGAAACTAGATCATGTGTGGTATGCATTCCATGATTTAGACTAATGATATAAAATTTACAAATTTTTATTTCATTTTGACTCATCAATTTTTAAACTCAAGCTTAGGAAGATTTATGCCTAAATGCATGATAAAATTCAATTATGGGCCAAATCAAAGAGAATCGGTATTCTCCACTACAAGGGACTACTCTCATAGGTCAAGTCTGTCCCTTATCGTGCAAGAATTGAGACCTATTTACAAGAGTAAAATAATATTTATGCATGCTATTGAAACATACAATCTTTTACCTAAGGTGTAACTAAATCTTTTATTACTTGATTAAGATCGTAGGCTTTAGAGTGAGGTTATGATTTGATTAAAATTTAATTAAATTTATTAATTGGAATAAAAAATTTAGTTTTCCTAAGATTCTAACACATCCAAGCTTTATTACAAGATATAATAATCATATAAATAAACTGATAAAAAGCATGCAATTCTATTGCATACCTCCAAATAAATCAAGCCAGATTTAAATAAATAAAATAGGCCGATGAAGCCGAGTACCGCTATACACCCTAAAAAAAGAAAATTGGGCAGTCGAGCTCTGCCCTTATATAGCCCAGCCCAGAACTAAAAGTTCGATCTATGGGTCTTTATCAACTTCAGGATCATCGCCTTCTTCAGGAACCTCCTTAAGCTTCATCGAGGATCATCAAATAAGTACAATCAGCTCATGTTAATCTTAAACCCCATAGATCCTAATGTATTTCTAGGCTCAAATTATATTTTAAAATTCTAAAATAAAATCCTAAATTCTGTAAAATATACATTAGAAAAATATACAAAACACCAACAATTTATATTTCAAACATAGGAGCTTAATATCAATAATTTCCAAGCCCATATGTCCTATTGGGCTATGCTCAAGGGCTTAATGAGCACCTGTAAGCAAATAGCACTTAATTTATATTTATTACAGTGATTGTTGAACTCATTTTTGGAGTGAGGATTCAATCTTCTCATCCTAGATCTAAGAGTCTTCTATACACTGGATTCTCCTTAGTCATAGGGCACTTTTAATGGCTAAGTGAACACTTAACTCAAACCCAGAGACTTAGGATGATTCGCCATAAGATTAGGCTATGACTTAGAACTAAGGAAACCTACCTACCCTATGGCCTAACCCATGACTTAGGCCTAACCTTAAGTCCAAAATCAAATCAATGCAAAACCAAACCTCAAATTAAACCAATACTAATTGAATCCAATCTCATATCCAAACTCCTAGCCAAAATCAAATATATCTTAACCCTATGATTCAATCCTATGGATTTGATCCCATACCTCCTTCAATCAAACCAAACTCAATTGATTTTATCAAATCATTCAAATCATCATCTCAAACTCTTCTAAAAGCTACATCAAACCAATAAAACCCATTCATCAGTTAATTCAATTAACCCAAGTTAGCCTATTTGAACCCAAAATATCCAAGTGAGCCAAAATCCAATTAAACCCAAATCAATTACAATCAAAGCCATCAATCAATCCTAAATCAATTATCAAACTCAATTCAATCCAAAATCAACTCAATTGACCCATTAGGCTCACTTAACCCAAAGTGACCTAAAGGACCCATTTGAGCTAAACTCCAATCTAACCCAAATTGGATTGAATCAAACCATCCAAAAGCTCCTATAATGATTTTTTATCATCCTTGATTGATCAATTGCAATCAATTGGGCCAAACCAAGTCAATTTGATCATTTGAATAAGTTGACCTAGTTAGCCTACATGAGCCAAATTAAACTAAATCCCATCCTACATCAAATTGATTGAAACCAATGATTCCAACCAACTTCAAATCAACCCTTGAACATGACTTGATCATCAATTCAACCAAATAAAGTCCAATTGACCTCTTGACCCAAGTTGACCCAATATGACCTAAAACACCAAATTATGCCAAATCAAATTCTAATCTAAATTGATTGCAACCAATGACTCAAATTCATTTCAGTTGATTATTGAACATGATCAAATCCTTGGTTGAACCCAATTTGACCAAGTCGATCCAATTGACCCATTTAGCCCAAATTGACCTAAATGGTCAAATTGATCTAAATGATTCATAAATCCAAATTGATTGAAATCAAATCCAACAATAATCTTCAAATGATTGAGTGAACCTAAATCAACCCCTAACCCAACCCAATTTGGCCAATTTGGCGAATTTGACTAAATTGGTCAACTTAGCCCATTTGACCCATATGAATCTATATCAATCAAATTCAAATCTAATGTAAACCAAACCAAATCATCAAAAATACTCATTTGAACTTGACCCAAGCCTTGGTTTGACCCAATTTGACCAATTGGTCAACTTGATCCAACCTAGCCCAATTTGACCTACATGGGTCAAATTGAGCCAAACCCAACCAAATCAACTCCAAATCCATTCAAACTTGGCATGACCCATCCTTGGGTCACCATGGGTCATCCCAAATCCAACCAACCCAAAATAAACCAATTTGACCCATTACCCAATGGGTAAAGCCCTCTAAATGGGACAAAACCCACATTTAGATGGTCAAAACCACTCTCCTCCCCTTGGCAACCACCCTAAGCCCTAAATGGACATGAGGACCACTCTTTCAATTATCCCAAAGCTTTTTGGGTCATCCATGAGCCAAGTGGAGGTGAGCTAACCCAGTTCTCCTCATTAGAACACTTGGAAACCAAGGACAGCCACCTCCTCCCCTTGGTAGCCACTCTCCCCTCACTTGGCCACTCAAACCAAGCCACCTCATTGATTCTCTGCCACCCATGACCACCTGTGGTAGCCGGATGCCTGCAAATAGTAGAGCCAATCCTAGTCGTCAGACTGGAGAGCGGACGAGGTATACTCACCTCATTCCCATTTAAAATGACACATTAGCATTCCTCAGAGCTCTGGTAACTCAAGAAGACCTCCTCGAGCGTGTTCCTGAGTTCGCAGAGCCTCCCCATCATCAAAAATGCTAAGACTTAAATAAGATAAGGACAATCTCCATCCAACCTCCTCCAAACTCCACAGTTTTCAAATTAGCTTCACCCACACCTTCACCAAGCTCTGGCGAGGAGAAATGAATCAATTTTCGATCAATTCGAGCACCGGAGACCACTCCAAGCCTAACTCTGATGAGTTTTTAGTGACGATTGATCTACAGAGCCACCGATGAGGAGGCAAGGCATGTGCTTCTCAACAGGGCTTCATCGCTTCAAGATAAAGCTATCTCGATCGATTCACCTCCAGTCTTGAGCTCTGGCGAGGTAAATTCTGGTAAACTAATATTTTTCCAAAATTTTCTAGGCCTTTAATAAGGAAAGTGTGATTGCATGCGAATCCCACCGTAGGATCCCTTTATATCCCCTCCATGAACATTTTGGGATCGATTCTGATGTCTCACGAGCTCTGGCGAGCTCGGACCGAGCGTGGGAGGGTGGGTGATGTCCGTCTTTCATCGCTCAAGGGATGAAGGATTATCCACCATCAATTTTGCATGATTTGAATGGACAATTGTGATTTAATCCACTAGATAATCTCAATTAATCCTATAGGAACCGTAGGATTAATCTCCAATGTTCGATCTTAGATCGGACGACGGGGATGAAAATGCGTCCATTGTTGTCACGTCAGTGCCGTACCGGACCGTTTAAGTGGTCAATTTCACGGCACCACATGGAAAGCGCTGCCACATCAGCCGCCCACATGGCACCAATGCGATTAGGGATTAATTAGGCTTAAAAATGTGTTTTAATCACTGAAACTTCCTAAAATCATAAATAATTATGGGAAAATTTAAAATATGTAAATAAATACTCTTTGGAAAGGTAAAATAAAGGAGAATTTAATAAAAATAATTTCTTTTAATTTTAAATATTGATTAAGGCTTAATTAGGGTTTGAATGTATTTCTAATTAATTTAATTAAGCCTTAATTACATTGGAAATTAATCCCAAATTTGGCATGATGATTTAATGGGATGACCTCTACCTCTTATGATTTTCTTGGAATTTATTTCTTATGTAATTAAAGAAATTTGAAATTGGAATCTTAATTACTCTCTTAATTAATTTAATGAATAATGAAGGTTATAAATAGTGAAAATTAATTAATTCAACTTCATTAATCACTAATCAATAGTGAGATGATGAGGGAGAGTGATTAGGACCTCTTTTCAAATTATTTTTCCAAATTCATTTCATTAAAGAGAGTTAATTAATGTGAGGTTTAATTAAGAGATTAATTAATCAATTAAAGGTCAATTTAAATCAAATAAAATATTAATCACTTCAGATAACTAATTATGAAATTAAGGGTTCCTCTTTATGTGTTCAATAACATAAAGACCCTTAAGAAAATTATGATTAACTCATAAGTGTGAGAAAATAATAAAAGTACTTAATTAGATTCTTTAGTTTAATTAATCTCTAATCATGAGCCAATTTCATTAGATTAGTTAGGAGCATTGCAATTTTATTTTCCCTCATGTTCATGTCATTTGTGACTCATGATTAAATAATTAATCAAATCAAAGAAGCATAGTAAAGGGTAATTAAATGGATTGCTTAATTATTTAACTTAATTAAATCATAAAAGTCAACTAATTATCTTTCCTTAAATAAATTAAGATTACCAACATGAGAATGAGATTAAAATAGCAAATAATTCCTCTTCTTTAAGCTTAATCAAAATCCAAAAAAAATCACAGTAATAAGAAACTTTTGTTTTCTTTAAATAATTTTATTTAATGTGATTGTCCTTAGAAATTAGTTTAGTTGAATGAATCATACGGTTATGTTTGGCTATTCCTTTTCATTCACTTTTAAATATTGTATGTCATGTGATCTCATGTATCCTTATTTTTCAAATTCAAATGAATCAAATGGAATTTACTTATGTAAGTTTGCATGTGTTGGCTTAATTTTATCATATGTGTGGCTATTATCACTACTAAATCTAAATTTATTTTTAAAAGCTATAAGTTGATGACAATATTTGCAGTGATATTAGTTATAAATACATATAGAATTTGCATATGTTTATAGCTTAAGCATGTGAATCTAAAGCCTTCTTTCCTATGTTTATATATAGATCTATATAGGTTTGAATGATAATAAGTATATAGTCTGCACATCCCAGGAATACGAGGCTTTAAGTAGGCCCAAGGAGCTCATTTGATTATCTCACTTTCCTGGTTAACAAAGGCACGTACTTATCTAATCTCATTTCTATGTATATTTATATTAGAATTTAGATAGAGCTTTAAATTACATGATTATTATTCTTGTAATTGTTTATACATTCATATGTATTTAAGATAGCAAGTATATAGTCTAGACATCTTAAAAATACAAGGCTTTAAGTAGCCCCAAGGAGGTCATTTGATTACCTCACTTCCCTGGTTTAAATAATGGCACATACTTTCTTACATCTTTTATACATGTGTCTGTGTATTTAATTAAATAATGAAAATCCTCCTTTTCTACTAAAAATACAAGCATCCATAATCATTTAAGCATATAAAATGCATTACATGTAAAGATAATATTGTCTTTCTTAAGTTCCTTATATGAATTTACATGTGTTTGAATAATAATAAGTATATAGTCTGGACATCCCGAGAATACGAGACTTTAAGTAGCCCCATGGAGGTCATTTGATTATCTCACTTCCCTAGTTAACAAAGGCACGTTCTTATTTAATTTCATTCCTATGTATATTTGTATTAGAATTTAGATAAAGCTTTAATTTACATGTATAGATGATTCAATCAAATAAAATGCAATTTCTAAATGTATGCATTCATAATCATTCAAGTGTGCCAAAACATGTTGTATGTATAAGTACACTAAGTGTTAAGTCATAAACATGTTATAGGTGATGAAGAAGAATGGCATAACATGTTCTATTTGATTGTAATTAAACTACTTTAATCCTAAGATGCCTTTCATATTGAATAGAATCCTTTAAAGTTAACCCAAACTCAAGATTAACAAGATATTTAATAAACCATTCACTAAGAAAAACCAAATTATAATAATGTGCTTTAGAAAGTGGTTTAAGGTAGGGACAAAAGAGAGTAAATCTCTTTCTTCTCTTTATAATACTTAAATGATAAGTGTAAATCAAGTGCAACAAAATAAAATATAAAATTAAAACTTGCAAGTCATTTAAATAACTTAAAATGAAATCAACCCTCATGCTAAATTAAATAACTCTAAATTTAAAAAATCATAACTCTAATACTTAACTAAGACGTACCACACAAAGCCTTCGCACACACACTAAGATTAAGCCACCACTTTTAGTCCCAAGTTAGGACGGTGTATGTTTTATTTTGTGATGTAATATTTTAAACTGGATGTTAGGGTATATAACTTGTATTACTTGTTAGGCTATTGATAGTCTAATATTTCTTTCTATAGGGGATTGTGCTTAAGGGGCCGCTTAAAAATAAATATAAATGTTCTCTTTACAGGTTGCTTATACCCTTAAGCATAATCTACATTAGGACAGGTGGGGTTGGTTACCCATGTGCAGAGTGCTAAGTCCAAATTATGAACTATAACTACTTGGTTTGTATGTATGTTTAGCTAACCTCTATTTATAGAGTAGTTAGATTTATTTTCTCATAAAAATATAATTTTGCAATAGGAATTAGGATTAGTGCTATGGGGATTAGGATGAGCAGTGGCTGGAAGGCTTAGTCATGGGGTTCCCTGTGATGCCTTGAACTAAATCAAATCAAAGGGAAGAAGAAAGGAGAAGAAAGAAATGAAGAAGTGAATACCCCCATAGAATGTATTCAATTTCAATTGTAATTATTCTTTAATATTTTGGTTTGTAAAATGGTTAAGCTTAGCTATCCATATTTTCTCTTTTCTGGGGTGTACGACAGTACCTGGCCGCACCAGCTTTTTATTCTTTTATGAAATCTATTCAAGTTTGATTGATGTTATGTTTAGCTTGCACATCAGGATTGAGTCTTTTTCATAGTTTCTTATGATTGATGTTTGAATGTGTGGCCTGAATGCGATAGGCTCTTAGGAAAAAATTAATTTTTCTACCCAATTAACAACTCATAACTAATGTTTAAAATAACTCATAACCTTATTTCAAATCCTAGGATATAATCAAGATAATTAAAAACTTTAGCAACCCCTTAGTTGAATGATTGAATATCTAATATCATGCATGGCATCTTCTATCACTCTTGCAAAATAAGGGCCTCCATTCCTACACTTTAGGGATCGCTTGACCTATGAGCAACCCTTTATAATAGAGCTTCACCCTCTTTCTCTTTTGATTTGGCCAATAGCCAAATTTTATCATGCATTTAGGCATAACAAATCTCAAAATTTTTGTCCAAATGAATGTGTCAAAATAATATAAAATTTGAGAAAACTTTATGTTTTTAGACTAAGTCATATACTCATACCAACCATTATCTAGTCTCTTAGGAAGTGAGTTTAGGACTCTAGTCTCTTTCAAATTAAATAACAGCTTAAACTATCTAGCAATTTCATAAGATCGGCCTACATGGATTTAAAGCATAGGAGGTGTTAGCTGGCGGCCACTCTAGATGGTTGTAAGTCCAGAAGAGTCGAACGATCTATTCTCTCTTGTGGAGGTGAACCTTTATCTCCCCTTTTTTAAATTTAGGTCATGCTTCTAGCTTGTGCTAAAGCTCCCTAGATTTAGGATCTGAGGTTGCTTATTTCTTTTGGGCTATGAGCTTAAATCCTCACCTATTAGGTATTTTCACAGTCTTGTGTTGATGGATTATAAGCCCTAGCATTCTAATGAAATTTAACTCAAATAAAATAAATCCTCTCACTTTCAAAAAATAAAGCCTCACCATAAGATAGGTTGAAGTGCTTATTAGGCTTCCTAGTATCATGACACTTTTACTTATCTTCCTTTGGATTCTAAAATAAGTCATTTCAATTGAACATTCTCAATTGATTTTCTAAAATAACTAATCCTTTGATAGCCTAACCTTGAAATCTTTGAAGATAATAATTAACTACTTTAATCGAGAGTATTCTTAGGAAATTTTATTTCCTAGGATGTAATTAACTATGGAGGCTTGCCTCCATAAGGAACTAAATATCCTGATATAAAATAAACTAAGCTTTATTTTTCTATATAAAGTAAGGGAAGAATCTCTAGTATATACGAAGACTCATCTTGCCTTAGGAGTCCTTATTAGGTGATTAGGTCCATTGTAGGGTGATGCTTCTATCTTTCAAAATAGTATATCATTCCTCAATGTAGTACCCGATCACTTCAATAAGTACCCCCTATGATCTGTGTGGTGTCCACATGAGCATCCGAAAATAAACACCACAGCAATCCTTTTCAAGCATAGCCGCTCCTACAGAAAATAGTTTTAGCCTAAAAAGAGCACCCTAACATCCAAACTAGCGAGTAAACAATCTTAGCCATCCAGCATAAAATAGTTCACCACAAAATAATAAAAAACATCACATCACAATCAACACATTGGCCTAACCTAATTCTAGGGTCGACGACCTAGTATTATAGTTTGTGAAAAAAAAGGCTTGTGTGCAAGTCTATTCTAGGCTTTGTTTCATTTTAAGTTTGATTTTAATTCAAAATTTGTTTACTTTTACCTTGGATGGTTTCAATTTAATTAATTTTAGATTTTATTCTAATTTTAGTTTTTCTTTTGTGTTGAAGTTGAATTTAGATTTTAAAGAATGGTGAATATAATAAAATCTGTCATGAATAGAATCAAATCTATTCAACATCCTAATCCTAATAATGAAATTTTCACTCTGAGGTAAATATTTATCCTAACATCCAACATCCTAATCCTAATAATTTGAATGATTTAACTGAATCGATTTGCTTTGATTAATATTTGTTTTATTTAATTTGAATTTCAAATTTTATGTTTGTTTAACTTCATATATTTTGATTGATTAATTTTAGATTAGATGTTTGATTTAATTAAATTTTGATAATTCAGTATCCTTTGAATTAATATCTAATTCTTTTCTCTTGGGTTTCAATTTAAGATTTTAATTCATATGATTAATATTGATTAGATTATTTTAATGTTATTTAAATTTATTGATTTCATCTTTTTATTTAAGTTTGATTTGATTTAGTTAAAATATTTTAGTTTAATTAACTTCTTATTTGATTAAGGTTCAGAGTAACTTTTTATTTAGATTCTAATTAGGAGTTTGAACATTTGGTTTATTAAATTTAATGATTTGATCTATATATTAGTTTTAGTTTCAGGATTGTTTGATTTAATTTAATCTTTTGATTTAACTTAATTGATTTGATTTATTAAGTTTTATTGATTTATGGGCTTGCTTAGGTTAAGTGAATTGAATGTTTATTTTGAGTTCAATTAAATTTAATTGTTCGCCTTTAGAGTTTCATTTAATTTGATTTATTTATTAGAATTTGGTTAATGTCTTTGAATGGTGGTTCATGTTTAATTTGATTATTAGACTTCTAAATCTAATGATTAATTAATTCATCTTATTCAAATAGATTAAACTAAACATAATTTGGTTATATATTGAATTTATTAAAGTTTACTTTAATTTCATTTAATTTGATTTGATTAATATCCTATGATTAGTCAAGATGAGTTTGATTTGTGATCTATTTGATCTAAAGTTTGATGATTAATTAGGGCTCAATTTAGTTTTGTTGTTCATTAAATTTAAGTGATTTTATATGGTTAAAGTTCAATGGTTAATTAAGATTTAACTAGGTTGGTTTGCTTCATATAGTTAGCTAAGTTGGTTGGTTAGTTTAAGACTGGCTTGTTTACTTTATTTGTTTGTTTAAAATTTGGATTAAATGATTAATCAAATTAAAGTTTACTTATAACTCTTTGTCATTTTATTAACCAAATTGAGTGTTTGCTTTGATTAATAGGTTAGTTGAATATGATTGAATGTTCATAGCTGATTTAATTAGTTAGTAGAAGTATAATTAGTGATTGTTCTATTCAAATTGATTCATTATACCTTTGGTTTCACTTGATTAAGTATTTGATTGACTTAGTTTATTTGGATTAAGTTTTCTTAAATGAATTTTAATTTGATTGCATAATTGAATCAATTATGATTTGATTTGATTTGATCAATTATATTTAATTTGTTTAAGGTGTATTTGATTGGTGGGTTGATCGTTTTAATTTTATTTAATTATTTAATTTAATTTGATCCTTTCTTAATTGATTTGTTTGATTTAATTTGTTTGATTGGCTTAATTAAGGTTTAACTATGGGTTGATCGTAGTATTTTTATCAAGTTAATTAAGGTTTGATTCAATTTAAGTTAAGTAACTATCAAAGCCTACATTTGATTTTATGTGTTTAGATTAATGATGTAGTTAATGATTTGATGATTTAGTTTCACTTGATTAAGTTTAATTTGGGATTTAATTGAGTTTCATATAGTTAATTTAATGAATTTAGGTTTAATATGACTAACTTTATTGTGTTATTAACTTGACTAAGGAATTTGATTAAATTAATTATTTTTAATTAATTTAAGATTTAATTAACCATAATTTTTATTAGAACTTAAAAATGAGTTTAATTAAGTGTTTGACTGAAGTTAAGTTTGATTTAAGGATTAGTTTTGATATGACTTACTTAATTTAATTTAATTCAATTCAATGATTCATTAATTTATATTAAATTTTTATTATCCAACAGATTAAGGGTTGGTATTAATTGGAAGTTGGTGAATTAATTATGTTTAATTTGATTAATATTAGATTGATAATCAATTAAGCCTTTATTTTATGCAATGATTATTTTGATTAAAAGTTTAATCAAGAAATTTTAATTCATTTAATTAAGTGATTAATACTTTTTTATCATTAACTCAATCAAATAATTATCTAGATTAAAGGTTAGTTGATTGTTGATTAAATTAATTATGATTACTTTGATTCAATAATTCATTTGATCAAGGTTGAGTTACTGATTTATTGTACTTTAGCTTAATTGAATGATTAACTAATTAGATAATTAAAATTTGATTTAATAATTACCTAACTTTGTCTTAATTAAAGGCTAGCTAAGTGATTCACTTGATCAAAGTTTAGCTATCATTTAAATCAAATAAAATTGATTATGCAAGGATTGTGACTGATTAAGCCAATTAAGGTTTCATTTAATGATTTAAGTTAAATATTTAATTTGGTAGGGGTTCAATTTAATTTGATTTGATGTAATTAGTTTAATTGATATTCTAATTAGTGAATGATGGTTTAGGTTCATTTAGTTAAGTTTATTTTAATATTTTATTGAGTTTTATATAATTAATTGAATTGAATTTTAAGTTGGGTTTGATAAGATTTAAGTTTAATTTGGTTTATCTTGAAGATTAAATGACATTTGCTTG
Source organism: Cymbidium sinense (assembly GCA_021442155.1). NCBI lineage: Eukaryota > Viridiplantae > Streptophyta > Magnoliopsida > Asparagales > Orchidaceae > Cymbidium > Cymbidium sinense. The sequence continues at coordinate 121,389,203 of CM038219.1, forward strand.
ATTTAATTTAGGATTTGGTTAATGAGGGTTTGTGTATTATTTTATTTTTAATTTTGACTTCTTATTTAATTTATTATATATTTTTGAAATAAACTCAATTAATCTTGATTTTAATGATTTACTAAATTCTAAGTGTATGATTTAGGGCTTATCAAATTTCAAAGATTCTAATTTTTTTTTATTTCTTTACTCTCTAATGTTAATTAAAGTGTTTTAAGTCATTTTTATGATTTTCCATGATTTTCATAATTTTTAATTATTTATTTTCTTAAAATAGATTATTTGAGCTTCAAAATTTAATATATATCAATCCACATATCTTTTTGCTTGAAACTTTTATTATAGGTAGATATTAGCCTCAATTTTATTCTCTAAGCATTTTAGATTAATTTGATTATTATTTTAGGATTAATTAAAAAAATTTGAGTTTTATTCAAACCCAAATTAAGCCTAAAATAACTAATAAAATTTGGGACTTTTAGACTCATTGGATTACTCTCGAAAATATGAATCCAATGAGCCTTTATTTACAATTTTTTGTTGAGTATTTTATTTTTTATAATTTTTAAAGTTTCAGCTATTTTTAGGAAATTTTTAAATTCAAAAAATCATTAAATTTTCTGTTTAACCAAGTCAGTGTCACATGGGGCTTACAGGTCATGCCTTTACACATGCCAGCTACGAATTAGTCCACACCACTACCACATGGATTATGAGCGGGAAAAGCATGGGTTAGATCGGATGGTCCATATTAAACATGTTGATTTAAGAGGTGGAATTGAGTCTTCTAACATTTTAATCTAAACCGTCCATTTTAACTAAATAGGATTGGATGGTTGTTGTATTTCCTTCCCTACAAATGGCGAACCAAGAGAGACGGATGCCATTGTCGCCCCTTTAACTTACGATTTTCGGCAATTCTTGTCAATCATTATTTCTTAATGTGAGGAGGTGAGGAAATAAAAAACCAATGGGATTTTAGGATTATTTACTAATTTCGTGTGGAACATTTCATAATCAACTGAGACCTAATGTTTGGCTACGAGTTGCGTAGGTTATCTCATCGGAACTGACGTCCAGCGCAATGAAGTTTCAAAAACATTCTTGAGCATGAAAAGAAGCTTCGAGCTGAGTATGGCCACTTGCCTCTCCTTCGATCGTCAGGGACACCAAGACTCGTCGACCTTCGCCAGAGTTCGGTGTTTCTTAGGGTTAAATATGTCGGAAAATTTGGAAATTGGCTCAGTTTAGCTCTCTTGATGATTGTGAAAGTGTGGGGACACTTCTCCTTGGGGGAGGAAATCTCCTCTCCTACTTCCATAATTGGTCGGCCCCTTAGCCACCGATTTTGGCTGATCTCCAACTAACCAACAACAGAGAACTCGGGGAAGGCTTGGTTCAGTTCCATTTTGCTTATGGAATGAGTGTGCATGGATAGAAGATCTTCCTCTCTTCCATTCATTCCTTAGCCAAGAGCCCACATGGAGAAGATAAAATCCCCATTTTTTTGGCCAAAGGGATTGTCAACTATTGTTGGCCATTTATGGTGATTGGAGTTCTTGGAAGATAACTCCCAAAGTCCATCCTCTTGGCTATAGGATCAACTCCATTTAATGGAGGAGTGAGGAGGAGTTGATTTTGTTGACCTTATGCATGGGAGTTTGAAATTTTCCTCTCCCATGATTATCACCTCATCTCCCATGGCTATTCCATCTCACATGGCTTCCATTCCACATGATGGCTGGCAACCCAAATCAAACCAAAGTGGGCTACGGGTTTGGTTGAGTTCAATTAAGTTGAGTTGGAGTTGGGTTTTTTTTTTTAAGTTTAGTTTATTTGAGTTTGAATTGAGTTTGGATTGAGTTATGTTAAGTGTTTTTGATCAACTAGGTTTAGATTTAGATTTAAATTATTGTTGTTTGTTCATTGTGTGTTTTATGAACTAATTGATCTATTTTTAGATTAGAATTGATGTGGCTTTAATGATTTTTAAGCCCTTTTGATATATTTGACTCAAATAAGTTAAATTGAATTTCTTGATCTATTTAGATTTTTTTAATTTAGATTTAAGTTTGATTATGTTTAGTTGATCATTTGTGATAATTTTGATTAATTAATTTCATTAGGTTTGGGTTACATTTTTTTATTTCAACCCAATTTGACTCAAATTAGGCTTAATGGATTAAATTGAGTTCACTTAGTTCAATTAACCAAATTTGATCAAATTAAACCCAATGGTTGGTTTAATTATTCTTAATTATGATTTTTAAATGATTTTGGATGTTTGACTTTTGATTTTATGAGGCCCGCATGAGTCAACTCTAGGTCAATTGGCATGTTTGCCACTTTGTGACCCACCCAGATTTATTTTTGGGTCCTTTCGTGTTTATGCATTGATTATGTTCTTTCAATTTAATTTAATTCTGATTTTATTTAATTTTTCTTAAATTTTGGTGATTTTGAGCTTAAATGAGCTAATTGGATTAATCAACCCAATTATCTCAATACTTTGATTTAATTTTAAGTTTGATTTTTTGTTTCAAATTTAGTGTTTAATTCAATTTATTATTTTATGTTGGTTTGCTTACCTAGCAACTAAGTATAGTGTCCAGCGTGTCTAATTAGAGAACTCCTAATCTAAGATCATGTAATCTAATTACTAGGATTAAAGATGATGTTAACTTTATCCAAAAATGAGGTCAATAAGGTCTTATTAGATGGTCGAGCAGTGGGGGTGGCCAAAAATGGCATGAGACTGAGGTGTTGGACCTCTCTTAATTGTTGGAGGAGTTTGGTGGCCTAGCATGAATTGGATAACCCATGGTTAGTGAACCAAGGGCTATCCAAGGTGAAGGTGACTTCACTTTAGCTAATGGTTGAGCCCAACAACTTAGGGTCAGGCCTAATCAGCATGGTTGAGCTCAAGGCATGCTAAGATGATTGGATGCCAAGCCAAAGGGAGGGGTTGGACTATTCCATTTTGTGATTTTGTTTTATTCAGAACCCTTGGTTCACATGGTTTGGTTTGAACCGGGTTCACCTTAGGTTGGGCTCACTTGGGTTGGCCAAGGGAAGTCCAAGGATGAGTCATGCTGGATTTGGTTGGGTTTGACTCAATTGGATCAATATAGGTCAATTTGGGTCTAATAGGGTTAAGTTGACTAACTGACCAACTTTTGTCAAATGGGCTATTGGGTTAGGTTCAAATGATAATTTAAAACTCATTTGTATAATTGATTTGGTTTAATTTGGATTGAATCTGAATTTGGTTTGTTTATATGGATCAAATAGGTTAAGTTGACCAATTTGATCAAAATATCCAAATTGGGTTAAATGTGAGGTTGAGTTATGTCTCATTGATCATTTGAAGATGATTGAAAGCTTTGATTGAATTTTTTTGGATAGGATTGAGTTTTGATTCAATTAGAGATTAAAAAGTGTTCAAACATCGATTTGAGAATGATTGTAAGCATTGGTTCAATCTAATTTGGCTTAGATCAAGTTTTGGCTCAATTTGATCCTTTAGATCAATTTGGGTCAACTTGGATTAAGGGGTCAAATTGACTTAATTGGGTTCAATTATTTTCAGTTGATGGTTTGTCATGATCAATAATCCTTAGAGAGGATTAGAATGATTGATTTAATATAATTTGGGTCCAATCATGATTTGGCTCAATTTGGGCTTTTAGGTCAAATTAGGTCAAGTGAGCTAATTAGGTTAATTTTATCAATTAAAATCAATTAAGGGTTGGGATATGATCAATCATTGGTTTAGAGGTGATTAATAGCTTATATTGGATCTAATTTTGATTAAATGTATTTTAACTCAAATTAAGCTTTTAAGCCAACTTCGGTCAAATTGGGCTAAATGAGTCAATTGGTTTAGGGTTATAATTGAGCTTCAATCAAGTTCAATTGATGTTTAGGATGGTTTTGGTAAGTTCATTTTCAAATGAATTTGATCAATTTTGGGTTTAGCCCCTTTAAGCCCAAATGGGTTGTATTGGGTCAACTTAACCAATTGGCCAAATTGAGTTGAATTGGGATTGAATTAGAGTCTTTAGGTTTCAAATGGTCCTTTATTATAAGTTGATTTTGTTTTGGTTTAGCCCGGGTCATGGTGACCTATATTGGTCAAGTAGGCTAATTAGCCATTAATGGGTTCCACTGGCTAACTAGGCTAAGGCATTTGATTTTGGTAACTTAATTTGGTTGTATTTGGTGTTAGGGTGGACTTGGTTTCAATTTAGTCTAAGCATAAGAGTTAGATTGAATTTGGGGTAGGTAGGTCCACTTAACTTAAGTTAAGGTCTAATCATATGGTTGAGCCCTATGAGTCCTCTAAGCATAGGATTGATGTTCAAATTAAGTCTAACCAAATTAAGTTGCTAAAAGAGCAACTAAAGATGTATGTATGAAGAACAAATAAATGGAAACATGTATAATGGACTCAATATATTTGTTTAGAAAGAATCCTTTATGTTTATCAAATTTATGCTTTATACAAATTTAATGAACTATATCACCTTATTTGAGTTAGATTTTAGAATTCACTCTGTAGTTCTCTTAACTTCTTTAAAGAGATGCAATATTAAGGGAAGTTGATGTACACTCATATTAATTTAAGTCATATTGATCTAGTTTTATGAGAACTTAAATTTGGTTTAGCAAGTTGTTATATAAACTCAGAACACTTATTCAGTCCTTAGACCTCATATATTGATCCTTTCTAAGAGTGTTTGCAAACTTGTTTATTCTTCAAGCTAAAAAAAGGTTACTTTCCCAAAGCACACACTAAGGCCTATTTGGAGTTCTTGCTAGAAGAAATCATACAGGGCACTTACCCTTAACTTAGAAAATTCATCTAAATTTCTCACCTGATGGACAACCATAACCAGAGTAATCCTCTATACAATTAGCAATACAAAACACATTCATGTACTTTCATGATAATTTTATAATGTAGCATTTTTTATACTAATGATCAACTCTCACCTATAAATAAAGAGCTAAAATTTGACCATGGGCATGACAAAAATATGCATTTTTGTCCAAAGCTATGTTTAATTAATCGTTTCAATTTTTTACTCTATGCTCTATCATAGCTCAACATCACTCACCCATTTTATGGGTCAATCAAGTCAACTATGATTCTAAATTAATAAAAAGAATCCATTTATATAATCGCTCTCCTCTCTACTTTTTAGGGCTCAAATCTATTCTATTATAGGGCTTTGATGTGCAAAAACCTTGAATACGACAAACATATTGAACTCGATCTCTTCAAATCACCAAGAGTGCCCAAATTAATATGAAATTACACTGAAATGATGATTTTCATGTGACTTTTAAACTCAAAGTCAATTCTCAATAATTACACGTGTGTGCATAAAAGTTTAAACTATATTATATATATTTAATGTAAGTTAATCATCTACTTATATCTTATTTTACAATGTATTTCTTAAATAATTCCATAGCAACTAAACATATTCAATTAAGTTGTTTCATTACTATATAATATTCTAAATTTTTATTATGAAAATATTATAATCTTATCAATAAATATTAGCATTATGCATGCATAATACTCCTAATTAACATTATTTTAAAATTAATATATATATATATATATATATATATATATATACGAGGTGCACTTAAAATATTCGATCTCGAGTTTATCAAAACCTTAATATTTAAGTTAAGCCAGATTTTTTCAAACTGAACTCATTCCAAGAAAAGGTCTTCCCAACTCATTCAAGCGAGAGTTTAACGCTCCTTATCGCTTCTCCGACTAAAAGAAAAGGGTAGGCCAGCGGGTTAAAAAGACACTCAAATTATGTCATGAAACACGTGATTTATTCTTCCATGGTAAAAAAAAGCAATTAAAAATTAGCACTTATAATTTCTAGAATTATGTTCAAATATTTAATTTATAAATAATATATAAATATGAGCTTTTATATTATATAAAATAATTGCAAGTATGAAAAAGACTCAAATTATGTCATGAAACACGTTTTTTTTTTTTTTGGGCGTTTATATGTGGATCATATAATTCTTATTTAATTATATATCTAATATCTAAATATTAATATTTCTATACATAACACTTAAATCTTTAACATTACGTTAAATTTATCACTGTTATTAATGAATGCACCTTTTTTATATATAGGTAGAGTATTACAAATATAAATATCAAATTTGAGGAGCTAGACTTTTAAATACATATAAAAATTCTGTGGTATGTATGTTTTTTTTTTTTTTTTTTTTTGGTATAACAGTAAAAAAGAGCATAAAATTAATAGAAACATGTTTTATAATTTAATTTTATTTATAAAATTAGTTAGGCTTAATACATCAACAGCAAATTATTTTTAATCTAAAGTTTACAATATTTTGATCAGTAAAATTTTCTCTCTAGTGAAAAACTTAGTCCGATAACCCTCACATTCTCTTGTAAATTTTCTCTCATATAAAATCTTCACGTTAGCATGACTCTCTTCAAATTAAAATAAATAATAATAAATCAAATAAATCATGTTGTGTGTCTTACATAGAAGAGGTTAATAAGCTCGCTGGATCTAACTTAGGGTGTAGATAAGTCAAGTCAAATTTGACTTGTTGGCCAAAAATTTTGCTCAAACTCATAGAATGACACACGAGCTAGACTCATCCGTTTATTATATTGGCTTGAGCTCGATAGATGGACAAAGATCGTTGATTTTCTCAGCTGAGAGATGTTGGCAAGGAAAAATTATTACGTTGCGGAATCAAATTTTTTCCTTTTTTTCAACTTAAAAATAAAAAAATGGAGCCCACTGATTGGAGTCTGCATGGTACGGACTCAGCACGTAATATTTGCTCGTTGGCGAGAGTGCCAAAATGTAGAAACGAGAGGGAAAAAGAAAAAAAAATTGACGTGAAAGGAACTCGTATAAAAAGACTTGAACTAACTACTTCGCCTAAACCTGTTCCTGCTCCGTCTCTTGATTCTATTGAGATGGGAACTTTAACAAAAAATAGCTGCTTTTAATACCAAATGACAACCTTTTTTTTAATTTGAAAACCCGCACAAGCCCAACTTTGAAAACTAGCACTTCAAAAAATGAAAACTTTGAGCGTGAGCTCATTGCTCGATATACTTGACTCACGAGTTTATTATTGAGCCAAGTTCAAGTTTGCTCGGGAGTTGATCTGACTCACTTACACCACTAATTTAACTGTTTGCTCTCTCATGAAAACAGAATCATGTGAAAAATGTGTCATTCATCCAAGCTCAACCATATCACAGCTCAAATACTTAGAAAGTGTGAAACAAAAGAAGATCAAAATTAAGTCTAATGAAGTTATATTAAATCCAAAAGTCCATGCTTATAGATACAAATAAGCATGATTTTAAAATGTGATTAGAGTAGATGGTTCAAATATGAACCTTTCCTCTAATTGCTTCACTATATATCCAAAATTGCATCTGCATAGAACTTGCTAGAACCAATAATTGAACCTGTAATTGATGAATTTGTATGATTTTTGAAGAATCGCTCTGTTATAACATTGATCATTTTTTAACCTTTTGATTTCAATCGGATGGTTAAAATAAAAGATTCATATACAAAATACAAAAAAAAAATTAAAGATAAATCCCAATATTTTGATTCAAAATCATATTAAAAATATCTAAGAGTGAAATATCCTGAAATCAAAATTTGAATATTAAATTAATAAAAATATCACTATTATATTATTTAAATTATATTTAAATAATTTTAATATTTATTATCTAATACTCTTCAATCTTGATCTTCAAAATCTTAAATCTACCATTCTTTGTGTTAAATACTCAGTCTAATTTTCAAAATTCTACATATAAGTAAACATCAACAGCTAGTATTTTTACAGCAGAATATTTTTCAATCATCGAAGTAAACTAAATAGTCTTATATACCTCAAGAAAAATTAATATATAATTAATATATAAAAAAAACAAGCTTACAAGTTAAGCTATCTCACAAAATAATTTTCTCTAGCATTTGAGTTCAACAGTTCTGTGGCCAGACAGAAAGCTCTTGTGGTCGGCAATGGTCATTACTTATATTTAATCAGGACTGTAGAATTATGCTGTTCATATGACAGCAAAAGCTGCAGTACAGAGCTTGAGAATATCCTACAGCAAATTTGTACTGTTTCTTAACATGGTGAAACAACTTATGCTTTGGGGATATCACAAACAAAGCTAAAATTTTCTTGTCTCATTAGATAGGTTTTTTTTTTTCCAACGAAAAAATTTACTAGGTTCATTTTGTTAAAAACAGAAGCACATTAAAGCGCAAAAATGAGCACAAAAATTTTATGAAAAAATCTAGAAGAATAATATAAAGAAGAATATAAGAAAATTTATAGGATTTGGTTAGATCAACTAATGCCTACAATCATATAGAGATAAATATTCATTAGTCTATAAATAGATACATGATATAATATTTATTCACTCGAATATTCTTCTTACTTATACCTCACTATTATTTTTTCCTCTCTAATCAAGTGCATGATTCCTCCATCAACAAAGCATCCTCATTAGAGGAAATGTTGCCTCCTAAGTCAAACCACCTCATCGATCAACAACCCATAGTTATACATCAAATTTTTTTCTTTCCAAGGCCTCTAACTTCCAAGTGCCATCTCTAATTATTTAGTATTTGTTGTCAATTCTTCAATAGGACAACTACCAACCATCTAATACTCCATTGGACACTTATCTGATCCCCATCTCTATTCCTAGTTGAATAATGGAGGAGAATGAATAATATTGTTTAACATCATGCAACCATCTTCTTAAGTAATACTTCAATGTGATAAATAACTTATATAATTACTTAAATGTGATTAATAACTAACTATAATGGTTAGATAGATAGTATAAAGTGATTGGTAATATATTTATAGATGGTGATGGAGAAAGTACAGATAGGGGTGCTCTCCAAACCCCCTAAATTTATGAAAGTCCTTATATAACTATTTATAATATTGAAATAGCTTTAAATTTTCATACAATTATGTATATTATAGAAGCATTGTCCTTATTAAATTTAGGGTGAATTCGTTCCCGGGCCTTGTACACACCGCCCGTCACACTATGGGAGCTGGCCATGCCCAAAGTCGTTACCTTAACTGCAAGGAGGGGGATGCCGAAGGCAGGGCTAGTGACTGGAATGAAGTCGTAACAAGGTAGTCGTACTGGAAGGTGCGGCTGGATCACCTTAGTTGAAATTCTAGCTCCACAATCACCTATAAAGGTTAAGTAAAGTTTATGGAAATGCATGAAAACACATGAATTAAACTCACATTTTATATTTTAACTTTACAATCTAGATCAATGAAAAAAATATCTTCATATATAGACAATCTCCCACTTGAAGATTAAATTTTGATGTCTTATCTTGAGACCAACATCTCAATGTGATACAACTCTATATCACTCATAGAGGCTAATTAAGTTTTTGTAGCACATCAGTATATCAATGATAAACATGTCATTCTTTATCCCATCTTTATATCTTATTACTCCTTAATCATAAAATATTATATATCTTGTAATGTCCATCCACCTTTTGAAAGCTCTCTCTTGATAACAACTTCATATTGATTTGCACCTCCAAATCATAATGAATAAACTTTGATTGTTATTATAATTATTTAGTGTTTAATATCATATACATAGTCTTAGTCACCCTCCCTTGCAATATCACTACACACACAAAAAACATTTTTTTTAAATAAAATTTTGTCAAAAATAAAGAAATTATGACAAAAATTACATCTTGATGAAATTTATGATTTATAGAAATTTATCATCAATAAAAATCATTAGAAAAAAAAAAAACAACAATGACTTTTTCTATCATCAATTTTATCACCACAATGTTTTTAATAAAAAAAATTTTAAAAAAAAATCAACCATAAGCAGCGATTGGAAAAAAGCTGTCCTAAAAAAAAATATAAGGTTTTTTGTCGCTTGCTCTGATGGATACGATCCATTGAATATGCTTTGATAAGGGAACATATATCATAAGCTACTTTGGACATTCTTCAGTACACTAATGATGAAAGAGTTTTTGACACACATATGAAAGGAATAGCCATCAATATACTAACAAATAATGGAATATACTTCATTACACTGATGAATAATTCAATCAATAATCTATCATTAACTTGTAACAATAAAACGTTAAGTATTATACATACTATAAGTCTATAAGTGTATTCCCCATGCATCAAAGAAACTTCAATATATTATATATGATACTAATATTATAATAGATAATGAGTAAACATCATAGATAATAATATTCATGTTAATTTGATGGAGAAAAATTTTGAGTGATGGCCTCTCAATTTATTAAAAGTAATCTAAAGATCAACAATTTTTTTATGATAAAAGGAAAATATTTATTTTGCATACTTTAGGTGCTTCAGCATATTAGTTCTTGACGATATTAGTCACTTGTCGGAAATGTGCAAGGGAGGATTAGAGGTGAAAAGGCGTGAGGGCTTCAATGGCTCTACTCTACTAAGACAAGCGATCATTGGCCCTTGGAATTGTTTCATTTGCAAGACGACGACAGCTAAGGTGAGCAAGGTTGTGGGAGCATTAGAGTGGATGTGCGGGTGGGGGGCACAAGCGCTAATTAGATATATATTAAGGTATTTATTAAAATGCCTAATTTTGGTTGGCAGAGCCAATGGTGGCACAGGCCCCCATTGTAGCTCTGACCGACCGTGTGGCTGGCTAATACTAAGCATTGAGAAAAAATATCTCATATCATCTACATCAATGCTTAACATTCAACGCTCACTTCTAACTCTTGAAATTGTTTAGTATGCACCTGTGCATATCTTACTATTTAAATTGATGATACAAATATTGTATGGTGTATACTAATAATTTTCTAAGTGCTATCTACAAGATAATTAAGTATAAGATAAGATACTCTATCAGGAATATTCTAGTTTTTTTAATGTTCTTTAAATTAGTATATTCAATATTGTGTAAGAATAGGCATATGTTTTGCTAAACTATGATTTAATTCAATTGACATGCACCTATTTGATTGGGCCTTATAGACATTTTTACATTCATTTCACAAACCATCTTCACCATTTTATGGTATATTTAGTAATATATTCTATACATAGCCTTTCCTTATTTTTATATACATTATATTGAGTGTGGATTGATCACTTATTTCACTTGTCTTCCTAAAGATTTAACATATGCTTATATAATTGGACTTTCTAAAGCCATTTTGTTTCCATTTTATCATTAATTTTTGAGAGTATGTTTTAGACATAACGTAGCATTTTAGAATCATATTTTCATAATTTTTGGACTATTGAATTTCATGATATATAAGGATTTATATATAAATTTCATATAAATAACCCAACTTATTGATAATTATAAATATAACTATACTCCATTTTCTTATATATTATGGCTTTCAATGAACCAAAGTTATTTAAGCTCATTCTATTCCTTATAGTCATGAGGGAGAAGAGACAGAAAGCTTAGATTTGAAGGCATTATGGTCATTTTTAATATGCAAATTAATTGAAAAACTTGCACTATATGAGATAAACTAATGCTATCTTACCTCTTATTTCAATGCAGTTATTTTCTATATGATTTCTCATATTTTATTCATATATTTTTTACAAAAAATTATGATACATCAATGTTTTAATAACTTTCATCTAATAACTTTTGTTATTTTGTTATTCTGATTATCCTACAATTTTTATAAGATATTTCATAATTCTATAAACTTATTCATTACATTAAAAATGTTTTCAAGTATAGAATTCCTAATAAGTTATGACACTATAAGTTGTGATCATATTAGTTGATATTACACAAATTAAATCCAATCTATATGATATCGCATGATTTATTTGTTAAAAAATCAAGGGGATTTTACCTAAGACATTCAAATGCATTGTATAATTTTGTAGTATTATTCTTGTCCAATTTAAAAGTGATTTTGTCAAGTATTGACACTATCCATACAAGATTAAGTGTGCAAATAAATTAAATGCATTTTATTAAATTTTATTATAAATATTAATTTACAATAATTATTTGGACATGATGTGTCACATGAATTATGAAATTATTGGTTATACTAGTGATGTATTATAAAATATAGAATATTAAAAAAAAGGTTAGTTAATCATCAAGTTGGCTAAGACTATACCACATTAAGCATAAAGGTAGGTTGATTAGCTTTCCTTTAAATAATAGTAATTAGGTGCTAGCCCCATTATTTAAAGGAAAAAAAGTTTGCTTGATTTGATATTAATACACTAGCTTGAGATGAAGACTTTAATATTTTCATCTAAATAGTAATAAAATATGTTTGTAAAAATTTTATATGTGCATGGTAACATGCTAAAAACTATGTTATAATTATGAGTTATTATAATGATTTTTATTCTATTAATTATAATATATAATATCTATATAAATTATCATTGGCATGTTATGGACTATAATATTTACTATTGCATAACATATAAACTATTATTCTAACACATATTATATTCCGTGTTATCTGCATATAAATTTTATTATTAGTATTATATCATTCATGCAAGATCAAGTTATAACTATATTATGATATCCTACAAGCTTATATATTATTTTTCCTTCCATTCATTTAATTTAGTTATAGATTTTGTGTAATTTGTTAGGGCTACTATTCATCATATTATACTTGTATGTCTTTCAGCTTCATCTAGCTAAATTAAGTTTGAATTTGTATTTATTAATGGATTTCCTTCTAAAGGATTGAAGATGACTTCTTTTATAATCATAGTAAATTACATTTTATTAAGTATCTTATTGGTTGACATAGTTGATATACATGATTATATTGATGTTAAAAAATTAATTATTTAATAATATTAGTTAATTACTTTCATTATGTTGCTCTTTGATAGATTATTAATGGTTCCATATTAGTTGTATATAATCTAAATGTTTTGCAATTTCTTTCTAAATATTTCTTGGATGTTTGAGGAAATGTTTGAGTTTACTTCATATTATGATTATGTTTAATATGACCCGCTACATGTTAAGGTTGTGTTAGATTAGGTCATGATACTTTTAAGATTCACCTAAAGAATATCATCATTATTTAGACATGCTACTTTAAGACTCATGTCATTATCTTGTGAAGCATGGGAATGAATTTCAATAAAAATATAATATTATTGCATGAAACAATATAAGTAGCTAATCATTACATATGATATTAATCTTATTGATTAAGTGTATAATATTATAAAGGTCTAATCTAATATTAGTTTGATTTAAAATATTTGCCCTTTAATTTGTGTAATAACTAAATTTCATTCATTCAAAGGAAGTCAATAAATTTATTGATTCTCACAAAATATGATTTTTCAGTCTAACTAGTTGATTATTACCTTCCATCTTTGTATGTCCTTGCTTTTACTTTTTTAGTGGAATTCAAAGATATTTCAACTCCAACACTAATTTTAGGAAAAATTGAGCACTTGAGTGTAATGATGTAGACATAAATGAAAAAAGTAATATAAAAGGAAAATACTAAAAAAAGAATATAAGAGAATTTGCATAAATATGTAAGTTCCAAGGATCTTTAGAACAACACCTAGAGATAAATACCATGTAAATACTTGCCCACCTAATTTATCTCATTAGTCTCTCTCTCTCTCTCTCTCTCTCTCTCTCTCTTCAAACTTTAGTAGGATTTCTCTACTTGTCATACTCACTAAAAATAGAAAAAATATCACCAACCCTTGTGATAGTCACTTATTGTTTTTGTATAAAGGCCTCTAGGTTCCACTATCATCTATAACCCTTTAATGCTCATTGATGCCATTTAATATACAAATTATTTCATATAATACTATCTAAAATAACACCAAGTTCCAGTCAATTCACTTTCATTGATAAATTATTACGTGTGAAATCGGGATGTAGTTTTTATGTCTGAACTCCAATAGCATAGTATCATATGACACTCATCAATATACAGGTGTTGTGTATTGGCTTTGAATTATTATATTTTGTTATGTATTGATGTGTATACATATGTTGTGTATTATCGTGCAGTTAATATTACATCAATATATAATAATATACAATAATTCCGCCATATATATTATTAAATTAATCATGACATCTTATTGAATCCAAACTTCATATGTAATAATTTTCACTTTCACTTGCACAACTTTTACCTCTGCAACTAGCAGAATCAATACTAGAAGAAGTCATGTCCTTTAACATATAATATTTAAAAGTGTTAAGTAACAAACTTATGGATGTCAAATAGATGGAATTAAGTGCTTAGTAGCATAAGTATAGAAGTTATAGTTTTAGGAATACAAAGAAAGTCATATGACATAAATCCATTTAGTATATTACAATCAAGATTATTATGAAAATTGACTCACATCTTAATAAATTCTTAATAATAATGTTACAACATAGAGAATACTCATGATTCATGAAAAGTAACTTTGTGAAATATGCAATATCAATCAATGGTCCATCTTTGCAAAGGACAATTGGAACTTTGCCACAAGCATGCATGCATTAGATTCCTAATGAACATTATAAAAATATTATAGTAGATTGCATCAAATATTTAAAGATATTGGACAAATTATCATGCATGATATATAATATCTCTCATTTCTTTTAATTCCTTGAAAATATCTTAGTGCATTATTAATATGCGTTAGACATATATTATATTCTACCAATATAACTCCTATTATCATAAGAATTATGATTTATCATCATTGATTCCATGTAATGAGGCATGATGAGAATTAATTATTCCAAAAATTATTAGATTGTGAAAGAAAAGATTTTTTGGTCTGAATAACTTAAAAAAAGACACTTACATTAAATTGTGTGTTCCCAACGTATCTGTTTGCCTTGTGCTTATGTGTTGTTATTATTCCTTATTTAATTAATTTGAATCGGTACATCATTAGGTTAAACTGGTTTCTAAATCAAATTATTTTATAATTATTAATAAATAAAAGTAAATTAAATAAATAATATTTAAAGACTAGAATAATGAAAGTCATTATCCTCGTGCCTCAAGCATGACTTGCATGGTTTGCATTAATTAATTAAACTGTCTATGCCACCTACCAAACTGTCTGGTCGCTTTGGAAAATCCATAAAATGAGATTCACATGGTCCTCACCCTAAGTTTCTGATCAAAAAAACAGTAATGAGACCTTGCTCCATTTAAGAAAGAACTTGTACTGGAAAATAAGAGATTCACAGTCCCAGCTAGTTGAGGCTCCTGTTGCGTACTATTTGCTTAGAAACGGCTTTAATATCAGCAGCAGATCTTCTCCCTCCTTTAAGAAAGGTTGAAGAGAATGGAGATGAGAAAACTCAGTTTGTGAATATTTTTTATTTATTTTGCTGTTTCCTGAATCTGATTTATCATAATTATAAATATACTTAAGCAAAATATGTGGAGAAAAGTACTGAAATGCACCAGAATAAAGCACTAACAAAGTTGTTTGATCCTTTTAACTATAATAACGATGGGTTTATTTCATAACAAAAAGTACACTAGTACAGAAAATATAAAACGTTATCAAACAAACCCTAAAGAGGACATCGAAGAGGAGAAACTAACGAAAAGTAGCAGCACTTCGCTGAGTAATACTGTCTTTAACCTTCAAAACAAAAGCTAATTGTTTAAAAAACGATGCAACTTATAAAGAATGACATATATTTTGATAGGAAATTCAATCACATGAATATTACTTTTAAGTATAGGCTTCATATGATATTTCCTTTTTCATTTTTTTTTTTTTTTTGGCTTTTATGAAAAATGTTATACTTAATACATGCATGAAAAACGTGTAACAAAAGCTAAATTTGTCTTAGTTTAACACATTAACACAACAACAACAAATTAGTACCAATTAATATCATCATCAGTTTTAAATAGAATAATTCTCGCACATATTTCATCATATTACCATTCAAAATATGAAAAATGGAATGTGTAACAGTAGACAAGAAATTGGAAGTTTATTAAATGATGCTATGAGATTGGAGAAGAATGAAAAATAAAATAATATTATCTCCACCCATCAAAGTACCTATACTACCTAATCAAATCGGAAAGCAATAAAATCTTATGCCTCTTGCGTCTGAGGAAAGAGAGGGGTTCTCTCCTTTAGATTTTATACTTTATAAAGGACCCACCCCCTAAAAAACAAAGACCAAGAACAAAGCATGTGGCAGAAGGAAGCCCGCATACAGCTGCCATAGATGTTGCCAAAGCGAGTAAAGAGGTCCCATTAGACATCAAACTCTGCCTTTTGAGTGGGCCAATTATTTATTTGGGCAGGTTATGGTCGCTCTTTGTTTTCTAGTGCAGTGGTAAATGAATAAAGGAAAGGTTCACCCAAATTACTATCATTGTACCCACTGCTTCATGAGGGCGGATGTGAACCCCCAACCGCTCGATTCTTAGGCGCTACAGAACAAAAAATAAGCCCGGAACTTGTGATGCCGCCGCTTACATTACCACGTCTCAAGTCACACCACAAAAGTGAAATCGGGACACACCTGTCATCAAAAAAAAAAAAAATTTACTATCATTGTCAGAAAGAATGAAGGATAGCCATTAATCATGCATCAAGATTTCTGTGAAGGATATGATGAACAATCATCGTTTGGTCCTCGAAGTGAGGAGTTTCAGGTAGTGTGGGTTTAGGCTTGTTCATGTTAGGCATCATTTTGAGCCAAATGGCATATAGCCATCTTTGTTCAGTCGAGAGACTATTTTGATGGTAATTAAATATTACATTTTGTTTTGCGAGTTATCCTAGCATTTTATTCAAAGACAATGGGAGTCATCTATTTTAATTATAAACTTGAGCAGTATGGTGATCTCCTTATGACTTCTCTTTGATAACTTCCTTTTTGTTCTTAACAGGTGCTTTCAAAGCTTGTTAGCTCTTCTTTTAAGAGTGTCAATGTTGGATCATATAGAATTCAAATCAAATTCAGCTCAATTCAAGTAACTCAAAAAAAATTTAATTCGAATTTGAATTGTCTTTTGTTTGTTTAAATCAACTCGAAAATTAATTAATTTTTTTTTAGAAACTAATTAAATTTTATTTTTTTTTTCCAATATTTCATATCAGATCGGATTTGAACTTAAGATTTTTATTCATTTAATAAAGGAATCGGATTCAAATTAGTTATATTTATGTCAGGCCATTTTGGTGGGACACTAATTAATGAGATTCATCAAACTTTTTTAAGCAATGGCCAAAATACTAGTTTTTCAAATCATGATTCATTTTTTTCTCACAATGCCCAAAATAGTGACTGAGATTAATGCCCATTTGGTTGTCTGAAGAAAAAATGTGTTTTTCTAAAAATTGATGATTTCTTTTTTGTTTAAGGCTTCTTTGAAATCAATTTTAGTCTGTGTTTTTAATTTTTTATTTTTATGTTATTTTAAATATATATATATATATATATATATATATATATATATATATATATATATATATATATATATATATATATATATATATATATATATATATATATTAATGTGTTTTTTTAAGTATTTTTATTCTTTGTTTTTAAAAATACTCAAAATAATTTTTATGTGAGTTGAGTGCTTTCAAAAACAGCTATCACCATCAAACATAATTTATTTTAAATCAAAATATAAATATAAAACAAAATATTAAAAAAATAAAATGATCCCTAACACTATTTTATTATATGAAATGAAATCCTTATATTTGAGGTGTTCTTGGAGTTGAAAATTGAGGATAATTTCTAATTACATTTAATAAAATGCAATCAAATTACATTATTTTTTAAAATCATTTCCTTGCATGCAACCAATTGAATCCTTGGGGGCATTATCATTACCAAAATTCTTGAGTTCATTAAAAATTTGTTTTCAACATTTTCATAATCCTCATGACTAGAAAATCCCAACTATTTCAGATTTATAAAATTGATTGTGCATTAAATTAATATAAGCATCCTTTTTGCAATAAATCATACATTTCCATTTATCCAAATCTATAAAATTAACAATTGAATATTTCATCACCAATATAAAAAGTTTTTTTTTTTTACTTTTATTATTAGAACCTCTTGGTTAAACTTTACTCTTAGAAATATGTGCTGTTTAATCAAAAATAAACAAAGAAAAAATAATAATAATTAACATACAGATGAACAGTAGCAAATGTCTTTGTCGAAGGCTTTTTACAGCAGACATTCTGCTAAGAGAAAAATATAGTAAAAGCCTACAGGTTATGATAATGAAAGAAGCAGACTTTGGAGCAGTGAAGGTGAATGATGCAAGCAAGGAAACACTCATTGAGGTGAATTATTTTCCCTGTAGAGCCGTACGAAAGGTACTAGACTTTTTTTTTTTTTTTTTTGCAATGAGTATCCACCCAACACCCCACTCATTTTGTGGGTGGGGATGTCATAATGACTAATCCCACGGGGGCCTAACGTCACATTCATCACCCACACCAAAGGTACTAGACTTTACTACATAATAATAATAATAATAATAATAATAATAATAATAATAATAATAATATGGAACTATTATTGAGTTAGTATGATGTGAGGATTCAATCAAATGAAAAAAAGTTCATAAAATAACAAAATAGAAAAGTATGATGTGAGGATTCAATCAAATGAAAAAAAAAAAAAATCAAGTGAATGTTGGGCTAATTTAGTTTTAAAAATCATGAAAGTTGTCAACAAAATTCTTAAATCTAACCTACACCAAATTTGTACTCTGGCATGCAACATTCCAAGAAAAAAAAAATCAAATGAATGAAAATATCATGCAATCTTATTCTATGATAAATAAGTAGAAAACATTTTGATGAAAATATTCCAATTATTTTCACAAACAAAGCAAAATTCAAAGATGACTACTAATATCCCCTTTTAGTGTAAGATTTGTCACATTTATTCAACTGACTTGACCATAGAGTGCCTAAGACAAATGGAAAATTTGTAGCTTTCTAATTATTTCTATTTTCCTTAATTATATATTTCTCCTTGGTGAAAGAGATTGAACAATAAGAAAAAAATGCATTATTATATTGATGGTCTTGTTTGCACTACACCATGCACATGGGTGCTTAGAATATAAGGAGGCCATATAGACAAAACAAGGTTGGGTAGCTAACCATCAATTTTTTAGTAACCCAGTATATATTATCAAGTTCCTGAGTAGGAGCACCTTTACAACATACAAGACAACACGTTAATAAAGTATTCAAAGTTCAATGAAAGATTACATATGACTTCAAACTCATTGAGCTCAAGCTCTGGGTGAACTAGGATTTGAGAAAATTTTATGCTAAAAAAAACGCAAAATCCTCATTCACTAGAATAATCATGTGCGATAGTTCGGTGTTGAGCTTAAATGGAGCTCGAGCTCAATTTTATGAAGCTATTGAGAAGGAGGAAAGTGTATTTTTCTTTTAAAGTGATGAAAGGAGGACAAGTTTTTGAAGTTATAATTCCTTTTTTTAATGATTTTCATTTCGAATTTCGATTGAGAAGTTATATATTTTAATAAAAGAAATGTCCGTGTGGTTTGATACAATTTGAACGGTAGTGATAGATCTCCACTCTTCAATAATTTCTCATGAAAGTGATTCAAAGCAGGTGAACAAGGACAGGCTTCATTTTCTTTCTAATTCAGTCCTTCACATAATCGTTCTCATGAAAGCCATGCAAAGCGCTTCATGCGTATTGAATGGTTTTATTTTATTCCAGTTGTTTCCTGCTTAACTTTTCAGAAATCCGTTTTAATTGAAAGAAAACAATTTAGAAAAACAATCACTTTGCACCTAGATTTGTTCAACGATATTATTAATTTTCATGAAAAGATATAAGCTAATAATAGCTTATAAAATAGCTCATATTTTTAAATGATAATAATTATTTTATTTTATGCATGCTGTACAAGATCAACACAATTATACTAAATTCACATAAAAAAACGTCTCAGTGAAAGTAAACTGTAAGCTCCAAAGTTCATACCCTTTAAGCAGGTAAAGATTCAACCAATTTCCTTACAGCATTTAATAGAGCTTTAAAGCGTTTCAGTGGTAGTAACAGTGATCTTAACTTGGTTCAGTAAGTTCAACAAGCATTTAATAAGTGTTTTAGTGTTTATTGATGAATATAAAGTAGAGAATTTAGCTTCATGCAAAATTATCATGGATGCATGAGCTTCATTTTCGAACAAAAAAGGACAATCTATTTGTATATCTTCAAAACACATCAAAAGGCATACCTATAAAAAGAATCCCGGGTGTATTTGTATATGACATTTACAAAGGAAGTTATTGTAGCTAATGCGATGTGTGCCCACACAACATACCCCAAAATAACATAAAAAGAGAAAGGAGAAGACCAGAATGGCTAAAGGACTTCAAACAATAGGCACAAGCTCTGCAGCAAATAAACCAATAAAAGAAAAGATTAGAAATATATTTTGTAGATAGACCAAGAAATGTAACTAATATGTTAGAAATAACATATTCATTTAGAGTATTCAAGAAAACCAAGAAGATGTAGAGGAATATTATATAAATGAACAATAGATAACAGGAAAGGTGTGAACTTTCCTGGACTGCACTTCTTCTTCTTCCCTCTCCTCTGTTTCTTGATCTCTTCTCCTCCGGAGTCAGGCTGCTCGAAGAGCCCATTGCCCTAGCTTTTCTTCTTTTTTCCTGCTGGAGTCGACCCTTCCTTCTTCAATAAGCCCCCGAGGTGCCTATCATTGGTGCTCTTGTTGATTCCTGTTACGAAACAAACATGGCAGAAGGCACAAGACACACTACAAAGACATTAGAAGAATGCGTTGGTCGATTGAACAAAAATGATGAACAGATGACATCAATCACAATAATTCTCAATGAAGTCTCTCGCAGATTTTCATCCATTGAAGACAAACTTGAGAAATTAATTCAAGAATAACAATAAGGAAGTAAGGAATCTCAGGTATGTCACTCCCCATCCATTGAACTCATACCACAATTCAGATCAACAATTACGGGCTCAAGACTTGTAAAAGTTGATATGCCTCATTTTAATGGAGAAAACCCAAGAGGATGGTTATTCAAAGCGGGTCAATTTTTTCAATATTACAGTCTTTTAGAGGAACAAAAATTTATCATAGCCTCGGTATATATGGATGGACCAACATTGAGTTGGTTCCAATGGATGCACCTCAACAAACAATTATATTCTTGGCAGAAATTTAAAGAACACGTTATTCAAAGATTTGGACCATCATTATATAGAGACATGCGTAAGGAACTAGCAAAAATGCAACAAAAATCATGAGTACAAGAATTCTACAATGAATTTTAGGATTTAGCAAATCAAATTTCGGGCATTCCACCAGTCTTCCTTCAGAGCTGTTTTGAGTCAAGGCTGTGGAAAGACATTAAAAGAGAGTTACGAGCCTTACAACCAACATCGTTACAACAAGCCTTTCAACTAGCCAAATTGATGGAAGATCGCTTATTTGATAATTTGAACATGAGCATGGATTACAAAAATACTCAGACAAGTATAATAAAACAAAACCAACCACTACTACCAACTCCAAACAGTCTACTGCAAAATAACCAAGGAAATAATAAAATTACATTACCAGTTCAGAAACTTACAGCAGCACAGTTAGAATAAAGAAAAAAAAAGATTATGTTTCAATTGTGATGAAAAATACCATAGGGGTCACAGCTATAAATCAAAATTATTTATTCTTATGATAGTTAATGACGAACAAGACCACAATCTGCAACCTAAAATACAACAAGAAAACACATTAGTCCATTCTAACATTCTAGAAATCATCTTTAACGCATTCATGGGACAATCAAATCCAAGAACCTTATGCCTACAAGGTCTGATTGGAAATATTACAGTGCAAGTTCTGACTGACAGTGGGTCGACACACAATTTTATACAATCCAAACTGGCCAAATTAATAGACCATACAATAACTCCCTCAAATTTCTTCAAAGAATTAGTAGGAAATGGGGAACACTCCAATGTTCAAGATTTTGTTCCCAGATATCAATCAAATTATAAGGCTATGCATTTGTAATGGATTGTTACCTCTTATCAATGCAAGGGGAAGACGTGGTATTAGGAGTCCAATGGTTAGAACAACTTGGGGAATGTACAATGGATTATAAGAAACTGACAATGAAATTCAGATGGAACAACACACTAATACAACTACAAGGGGATACAACATCAAACCTGGAGAACATTACCAGTTCACAAAGCTTAGAGACAAGGATGAAATTGTCTCATATTTTCATATAAGAGAAGTCTTACCGCAGACAAACACTCCACCAAGTGAATTCGAAGAACTACCTGCAAGCATACAACAAGTATTACAATAATATCAGGATTTATTCCATCCTCCAACAGAATTACCTTCTAAAAGAGAAGTGGATCATCATATCAATCTTCTTCTAGGAGCTCAACCGGTAAAGGTAAAACCCTATAGATACCCCTATTTTCAAAAAAATAGAAATTGAAACACTGATCAAAGAAATGCTAGAGACAGGAGTTATAAGAGAAAGCACAAGCCTTTTTTTCTTCACCGACCCTTCTAGTAAAAAAAAAGATAGGACATGGAGATTTGCATTGATTATAGAGCTTTGAACAAGATCACTACTCCAGACTGTTTCCCAATACCAACATCAGAGGAGTTAATGGATGAACTACATGGAGCGATTTGCTTTTCAAAATTGGATTTACGCTCAGGTTATCACCAAATACGGATGATGGAAGATGACATACCCAAAATAGCATTTAGAACGCATGAAGGACATAATGAATTTATAGTCATGACATTCGGATTGACGAATGCACCATCAACCTTTCAAGCAATGATGAACACAATTCTAAGACCCTTCCTATGCAAATTTAAGTTAATTTTTTTGATGATATATTAATCTACAACCCATCAATAAACCATCATCAAATCCATCTATAGTCGGTTCTGAACAATTAAAATAACATATATTGTTCATCAAGCCATCAAAATGCAAATTTCTACAAAAAATAATCGAATACTTATGACATATCCTCTTGGCACAAGGAATAGCAGTAGACAAAAAAAAGATTGAGGCAGTGCAATCATGGCAAACTCCAAATTCTATAAGACAGCTAAGAGGATTTTTGGGGCTAACAGGATATTACAGAAATTTTGTGCGGCATTATGTAGAAATTGCAACACCATTAACATCCCTATTAGCTAAACAACAATTTCAATGGTCAGAGGAAGCTCAACAAGCATTCCTACAACTAAAAGCAGCTATGATATCCTTACGAGTTTTGGAATTTTTTAATTTTTCCTTACCTTTTGTGCTGGAAACAGATGCTTCAGGTACATCAATAGGGGCAATTTTGCTACAAAACAGCCATCCAATTGCCTATTTCAAAAAAAAAAACTCTCACCAATCTTACAAAAAAATTTCAACATATGCTTGGGAACTATATGCAATCACAGAAGCAGCGAGTGGGTGGCGCCAATATCTATTAGGAAACAAATTCACCATTATAACAGATCAAAAGAGTATAAGAGAATTAATGCAGCAAATGATTCAAACACCCGAACAACAATGATTTCTAATCAAACTCCTAGATTTCGACTACACAATAGAGTACAAACCAGGAATAGCAAATAAAGCAGCTGATGCAATGTCCCGTAAAGTAGAAAATCACAGCATAGAGGATAACTGCTCCACAATAGAAAACTCTCATAACTAAAACAGTCGGAGCCTCTATGCATATACACAACAATTCACTTCATTGTTGAATCAAATTAAAGAGGAAACACAAGTTAAACCAGAACTACAACAGTTGTTACACCAGATTATGGAAAACTCAGTGAAATTTCAAAACTACAGATACATAATGGGTTAGTATATTACAAAAACCACATTGTAATAGCTACAAATTCAAATTTACCCATAAAAATAATGATCGAGCTACATTCGTCACCATTGGGTGGCCATTGCGGCATAAGGAGAATATTAGCAAGGATAACACAACAATTCTACTGAACTAAAATGAAACAAGACATTCAACAATTTGTTACTACATATCTCACATGCCAACAAGTGAAATACGACAGCAAGAAACATGCAAGTTTACTACAGCCATTACCAATACCAATAGTCATATGAAGAACTCTCAATGGATTTTATTGTGGGCTTACTAAAGTCACAAAATAAAATAGCTATATTAATAGTGGTTGATAGATTGTCTAAGTATGCCCATTTTTCAACCCTCAACATCAATTTTTTTGCAACAATAAATTTATCTTTTGTATCGATCCGCAAACTTCACGTCACCCCATAAAGTATTGTTTCAGATAGAGATCTCATTTTTATGAGTTCCTTCTGGGAGGAACTATTTCGACTAAGTGGGATTACACTGATTCATAGCAGCTTCTATCATCCACAAACAGAATACTAGAGCAATACCTTCATAGATTTGTATTAGAATCACCAAAAAGCTAGTTACAATACTTACCTTGGGTAAAATTTTTCTACAATACAGCTATTAACACATCTACAAAAATGACTCATTTCTAAATCATTTATGGGAGACTTTCACCTTCAATTATACCTTATAACTGCAATCTCACTACCAATCTAGAAGTGGAAATAATTTTACAGCAAAGAGACAAGATATTACAACAACTCAAAGAGAATTTACAAGAGGCACAAAATAGAATGAAATAGATGGCCAACAAGAAAGAAGAGAGTTGTAGTTTCAAGTTAACAATTTAGTCCTTGTTAAATTGCAACAATATAAACAGACTTCAGTAACAACTCAACCATCTATAAAATTGCAAAAACAATACTATGGACCTTTTAAAATAACACGGAAAGTGGGTACAGTGACTTATAAACTAGAGCTTCCAAACACAGGAAAAATTTAATATTTTTCATGTATCTCATCTCAAACAATTTTGACAAGATTCTAACCTACACCCAGCAGTACTTCCAGCATAATTTATTGAAGGCCAACCATTAGTCAAGCCAATTGATATTCTAGATAAACAATTATAATGCAAGGAGAAAGACCAATAAAAGAAATCTTAGTGTAGTGGAATGGCTTATTAACAAAGGACACATCTTGGATCTCAAAGATTTTCAGAAGGCATATCCTAACTTCAACTTTGAGGGCAAGGTCATTTTTGGGGAAGGGGGTAATGATGTGTGCCCAAACAACATACCTCAAAATAATAGAAAAAGAGAAAGGAGAAGACCAGAATGACTAAAGGACTTCGAACAATAGGCATGAGCTCTGCAGCAAATAAACTAATAAAAGAAAAGATTAGAAATATATTTTGTAGATAGACCATGAAATGTAACTAATTTGTTAGAAATAATAGATTTGGTTAGAGTATTCAAGAAAACCAAGAAGATGTAGAGGAATAAATGAACAATAGATAATAGGAAAGGTGTGAACTTTCCTGGGCTGCACTTCTTCTTCTTCCCTCTCTCTGCTTGATCTCTTCTCCTGAGTCAGTTACTCAAGAGCCCATTGCCCTAGCTTTTCTTCTTTTTCACTGAGTCGAATTCCCTTCCTCAATAAGCCCTCGGGGTGCCTATCATAATGATTATTCGCAATGTCTTCGCTCATCTAGTTTTGTTGATACACAAGACTGAGTAGCATGTATTATATAGTATGTTATTATTGAGATATTGAAGATGACATCCAGAATTGGCTAGGATAATTAAACCGGCATTACTTATATAGAGGCCAGTGACATGCATCTAAAACGGAATAAGCACACTAGACAGTGTGGGTTAAGTGACACCAGAGAATGTGATGACAAGTAAAATCCCTTCCATGATTTGATGTAGGAAATCATTCACGATAGCCTTGCATCTGGAATCCTCAATGCCCCCAAAATCAGCATAAGTCAATGGCTATGGGTTTGCCAAAGCAGATGGTCGTAGTTCTTTGCCTATTAATAATCTTGCGCCTTCAAACGGTGTTATGATGATACTTTTGTGTTTTTCCCTCATTATCTCCTTAATTGTGCTTGATTCTATATATGGTGTGCTCTTAACATTATTGCATAATGAAGCCTCCTTATTTATAGGACTTCATCGTAATAGCATCATTTTCATGCACGCCAAAAATAGATGCAAAAAATTCTTTCACAACATGAAATTAATAAGAGGTTAAATGTTTATCAACACAATTGAGTCGACATTATAAGTTTTCACTTGTACTCTTTTAACTTCCACACATGACTAGTGTATGCTAGCTTCCTCAATCATATAATATAGCAAATTTTATCATTTATAATATCTATTACCATAAAATCTCCATTAGTTGTGTATTGACATACTATATTATCTAACATAAGATGAGTTACCATGCATTGTGTAACACTTGAAGAATTCTAAGTTACAAATCTTCTATATTTGAATAGAATAATTTCTCCTACCTGCATGGATGGTAACAAACTCACACATTACTAAGATACTCTATTTGAACTTCTATAGATTAGTTTATTGTCATTAGGGTGTGTATTTTTTTGTTAAAATTGAAAAATCGAATCAATCTAAATTGAACTTTTTGGATTTCGATTTTGAATTTGATAATTTTTTATTTTATATTATCTTAATCTGATTAAACTAAAAATAACAAATAAATTGAATTTTATTTTTATTTTAGTTTTCTCTTAAGAAAGTAATTTCAAAGATAAATTTATATCTTATTGCTTTCAATTGTTAAAGAGTTACTTAATTTTATATAAAAATGATTTGATAAAATGATATAATTTTTGATAAATAATTATTATAATAATTTATATTTTAGTTTTCTATTTTTTCTTTACTAAATCAAAATTCAAAGAAAAAAACTTTGATTTAGATCAATTCAATTATATTATTGATTAAATAGTATGATTTTTTTTTAATTTTAAATTTAAAATTGATCAATTTAACAAATTTAAAATTAATCTGTCCAAATTGATTGATTACATGCTCCTAATTATCATTATTTTTATATTGATAAAAATTTATTTTATAATACCTCAAAAAATACATACGACTGCAAAATTTAAATAATTATAACATTTGAAAATTATCATACAAGTTATACTTATAGAAAGAGGAAAATACTTGAAAAAGAGTTACGAAATCCACAAATAATTTATGTGTGCGTGTCTCCCCTCTAAAAGAAAAACTAAAAATATTTCTTCATGGTCGGCTTTTTTTCAGGACTAGAATATAAATTTCATAGGGAGCCCGATGCAAGTTGTTTATTATTATTACTCGAAAGTTTTAGATACTCGTATATGGTGTGAAATCTGTGCATTTTGTAGTGGAAGCCTCAGCATTTATATCTCCATGACATGACAGTTTTAGATTTACCAGCACTTCGGCTGCTCTGTTCCTCTGCACAGACGACAAATAAAATCCCCCTCCTATTTAAAATTAAAGCAGCAGTCTTGGCCAAATTCAAGATAATGAGAGAAAACCTTTGATGAGAAGCTATAAGGTATGACTATTTTAAATCCTCTTATCTTTCAGATGATTAAGATCTAGAATGATACCTTTTTATACGTTGGATGGCAAGATAGTTTGGGTGATAATGTTGTGATATTAAGTGAATAAGTCATTAATAAGAGTGAAAGATTCAAATATTTAAGCTCTATTATTCAAAATGATGGTAAAATAGATGAAGATGTTATTAGTAGAATTCAAGTTGGATGGTTGGAGTGGAAGAATGCATCTGGCCTGTTATGTGATAAAAAAATTCCACTTAAACTTTAAGAAAAAATTTTATAAGATGATGAAAGATACAACGACATGATAACGTTAAATAAAAAAAAAGATAAGATTAAATTGTTGCTACAAAGATGAGAATGATGAATTTTACTTTTAGAGATAAAATGCTAAATAGTATGTTCTAAAAAAAAGTTTGAATATGACAGAAGATTAGAGAGAAATACCTAGATGATTTTACACATAAAGTGTATGATGATGACAGAGAGAATATTAAGTTATCTTATGTTAAGAAATGAGATATAAAGACTTGAAGATGTACAAAAACGACCTTAAGATATCAATTAAATGAATTGACACATAAAGATACAATGAGAGACAAAAAAGATTCATATAAGTCATTTAGTGAGATAAAGTTTAATTGTATTGTTGTTATGACAAGATAGTTCGGGGCGATGATGATAATTCTTCGTGGTACAACACAGTTGATTATTTTGCTTCTTGAGATTCGGCTGCCTTCGAGTTCTCGTCGATAGTTTCGATGGTTCGGGTTTTTACTGTTCAGCGGTTGCTGCGTCTACTTGATATTTTCATTCTGAAGCTGCATTGTATCTGGTTACTTCTACTAATAGGACATAGACACTCTCCAAGGTTTTTGTCCCAAGCAGCGAGTTAGAATATATGCCATGAACCATCCACAAATTTATTTTGTTCATCATCATAAACCACAAAGCCACATGATAATAAAAAGATAACAAAATATCAATCTTAAATAGTAATCTAAAGTGATTGAAATTTGTTAGAACATGTATTCTGCACATTCAAATATTGTTCGAACAAGATAAAATAAGAATCAAATATGGTTCTAACATGCTCAAATGCATGTTCTTGCTTTGTTCGTGATATGCCCGAACAACGTTTGTTCAAACAAGTGTTTGAAATTAATTCTAACATGTTTATCATGGATCTTAAATGATTCAAACAAACTAGAACACATTCTAAGAATGGTGAACACATGTTCTTAAACATCCAAGGCGCACGCCTAAAACATCTCAAGGCACAAAGCCTCGAGATGCACAGCTTGAATAAAAACCTCATTGGAGACAATGACTGATAAGCTTCAAGATATCTTTTGTGCAGTCTCATGCCAAAGCGAGACTCTCAAGATATACACCTCAATTGATGCAGCAAACAAAATGAATATACCTTTACCTTAGAACTGCAGGGGGACTTCCATCATGATTTGAACCCATGATTATTAAATCACCCTTGTAGCAACACAACAATATTTTCCCACTACCACCATCAAAATGACTTATGATGCCAATAAAAGAGAACAAGTAGACTAAATTCTAAGATGGTGACACATGTTTTTACTCGGAGAGATAATGCAAACATTCGTAAAAACATTCCAATGATACATAAGATGAGATGCCTAGATGATTTGGCCACATAAAAGCTCACCGTCAGACGACAGAAAGTAGATGATTATTTTAGTTAAGAAAGGTAGGGAGATCTAAAATATACACCAAGATGCAGCAAAAAATGATCTTAAGATACTCAATTAGATGAGACACACATAATGAACGATGATTAAATTAACCCAGTGATTAATTGTTGTTGTTGTTGTTGTACCACCATCAAAATGACTCAACCAAACGGTTATGGTAAACAACAGAGGCTCAGCATTGCAAAAACGTATTAAGATATAGACAAAATGAACTATCCAGCACATATGAAGTACAATTTTAGCATATAATCCCAAAGGCAACACAATAAGAACCTAGCAAGCATTTGCATCATGAGAGACTCTAAACCAAATGTTGACATAGAGGCGGTACTACATGATTCTAGTAGAATTTTCCTGCTATTGCATGAAAAGAAACAAGATATAAGACTGATATCCAGTGCTGCAGCTAGTAAGAATAGCCTTATTGTTGGGCGCACTGTACCCGTGGGCCAGCGTCCTCATCCTCATCATATGCTTCTTGTTGTTGTTGCTGCTGCTTACGTCTCATCTCATCTTCAATATTAACATCATACATGGTGGTTTCCTCACATTCATCAAGCTCCATATCTGTCATCCGTGTGCTTGTTCTGGATGATGGAAGGATTGCAGCCAGTTTCTTGCACTGATCGAGAGAAAGAACTCCTGAATCGGGGAATTCCACATTGAAATGAATGTACAGCCGACCCTTCATGAATGGCCTCTGATGATGAGGCATCCCTTCATCATTGATGGCTTTAGATTGACCTGATTAAAGGATTAACGTCAGAACTAATCCAAAATATCAGGATACGTTTGTGGCGTGGAGAACATGAAGCCTTACCAGGTTTGACAACTTCGCCAGGATTTGACTTGATAAGCAGCTGTCTACCATCAAGATGTGTTAAAGCAAACTGGAAGCCACAGAGGGACTCAGTCAGGGAGAGCGTATGCTCCACAAACAGGTCATCATACTTCCGCTTGAATCTGAGGTGCTCTTTAAGTTGCAAAACAAAGACGATGTCTCCTGTCACCGTATCAGGCTGCAGACAACATTATATAGCACGGTGAAGTTATAAAATTAGATTAATTTCATAAATGATCTAGGCCTTTTGAAAAATTTGATGCTCAACAGACAAATAACTGCATATATGCTAATGTCCAAATTCTTTGTTAAAACATTGATATCAGCTAGATCTCAAAAGAAAAATAGAAAGGTTCAGGTAAAGACGCAGTTTTCATTTCGAACCCCTCAGCACAAAAATTCAGGAGACAAGCCCCTTACGCAAAATAGCATGCGTTGATACATACAAGCCAACCATGGAAATTATAGCAGCCAACCTTTAGTGATTTTGTTTTTAATGTAAAACTAGTCTACTTCAAATCAAGACTGATTTGCTGTCTTGGGTGGCTTGCTTAATATTAATTAGATTCAACTCAAAATCTATTCAATAAATGAACAAGTACACATTTATACGTGTTCTCACAACTATATATACACACATAAGCATGCATCTGTGTGCATCAAGAGACATTGACATTAATATTATATGTAACTAATATTAAGTATACATGCTTAAATAAATATCAATATATATTTAAAATCAATTTAAAAATAAAAATACTTGATTTAATCAAAAGATTTGACTTGAAACAACCCAAAATAAATCACTTTCAATAAAGCTGGAACCTAACTGAACTTTGAAATCAAAATTTTCCATTTGGAATTGAGCTCAGCTTGTCAAACTCAACTCAATGATACATCAGTAAAGTAAAAAAAAAAAAAAATTCACATAACATATTTTCTAAAAAAAAAAAGCAAGTTATTGCATGAAGGAACAAACCCAAAAAGAGGATCAAAACCGCCCTAGAAAAGAAAAATAAAAGTTGACTTACAGCTTCATCAGCCTCTCCCTGGAATACAATCTTTTGACCATGCTGCATTCCCTTCTCAACATTCACCTCTAATACCTTCTTCTCCTGAGTGACTTTGTTTCCTTTGCATTGCGGACATTTGTCTTTATCACTAATAACCTCACCTACAAAATAATATGTTTAGTGAAGACATCGAAGTGACAGCAAAAGCAGTGTTAAGCTGCAAACAACCTGAGCCTCTACATTCAGGACAAACATGCTGCATTTGTTGGATCATTCCTGGCCCAATCTGTCTAGTTATAACTTTCATTCCAGTGCCTTGGCATCCATAACATCTCCCTGATGCCCCGCTCTTTGATCCTTTGCTAAAATAGTTTAAGAAAAGATCACAAAAAACATAGAAATAATCAATATATTGTTCAGTTATTAATAAAATAAACAAATAAATAATGAAGATTTACATATATATATATATATATATATATACCACAAAATTCTTACAAAATTACATATCTAACATCAGAAGTTTTATATTTGCAAATCCAACACCTTTCCTATACATAAAAAGGTGCATTTCACTTAAAAAAAAGTTAATATTAGCAGTATTTTTATGTGATATTAAAAATTTAAGTGTTAGTTAAATAAATATTAAAATTTAGGTGTTAGATATGTAAATATATAAAGAATTATTTGGTACGCATGTAAATGCCCTAAATAAGAGTGTATTAAAGTTGAAATACACTGCATATGAAAGATTATAGTTTTCATTAGAAAACGGTATTATACCCTCACGTCCAGGATTACAAGATCAAAACCAAAGCAAATACAAATATTGAGTTTAGTAGAGACTTGAAAGAAAAGCAAGTCCCATAAATCCTCATAAAACTTGTTGGGATTTAAGACATTATAATTTCCATGATCTCATTGAAATCAGTACACTAAACTTAGTGAAGTATCATATCCAATTGAATCTGATATATAATTAGCTTCATATTAAACAATGACATGCTTAGTGCAGCCATCCCGGAGCAGTTAGGATAAGGCAAATAATGATGGGTGATTAAAAACAAGCTTAAATTGCATAACCAGAGCAGCAAATAGTGTAGAAAAAAATGTACAAATTATTGTTGAAAAGAATACTACAGGCATGGATTATTTGTGTTCAAAATTACATTTGAAGTAACAAAGTCTAATAAAACAACAAAGATGCCTATACCATATCGAATTAACTAGAAATCTAACAAATTACAAGAAACATAGAAGCAACTAAATAAATCCATAAAACTCAAACTGAGTATGCATTGACCCATCACGAAACAGAAAACCAATAGCATACAACACGGAAGTATCATTAGCTCTTACAGCTGCAAGTTGAGCTTCGTAAAAGGAATGGCTATCAGCCTATCACCTCTTGGCTTCTTCCTTGCAAGTGTGCATGCATGTTTGTTTGGTTTAACTTGACACATAATTAAGTAGGTTAGTGTTAGATTTCAATAAGCATTTTTTCTTGTATAACTGGAATATTGACTTCGGATAAAAAAGTCCAAGAGCTAAATATATTTTTATTGCATAACAGAATTTTTGTTTGATTCTTAGTCAAGTCAAAATATGAGACATGTTTTTTTCTTACATTGAGCTATCACAGAAAGAAAGCACAAGATTGGGGAACTTCATCCTTTGACAAACCGAATGATGTTGCATTCAACTGGACTGTGAACTGGAATGTGCTCAGCCCATTTAAGAGTCACTGGTGCAGCCAGTAGTCTGGATGCGGCTAAAACTTTGGCATTTTCACTAATTTAACAATAATTACTATGAAATAGTTGAACCTTATTGATTATGACTATGTACTTTGTCTTTGGAATTTAGTTCATTTATTTGTTGTTCTTAAAAGTTTTATTTATGTTTTCGAGCACATGATTGTTAAGTTATTTCGTCATGAGTGTATGTTATTTGATTTCATTTTTATCTTATTGTCGCTATTTTCTGTAAATATGTGAACTAATTGTTCAAGTTTACTATCCTCATTACAAAGTTTCAAAAACTCCTTATAGTCCTAATTTTTTGATATTTCTTCATTAATATTGTACTTTTTTCCTTTTAATTGGTATTTAATTGTGACTGTCAATTGCACGTATATTTGTATCTGTAGGGCTTCCCCATTTTAATGATTATTATCCTTGTGTAACTTATACATAAAAAATAATGGACACTACTCACTACTGCTAAAAGAACCTCTGTGCCATTACTTGTGCATTATAGTACTTATGCACAATGCATTTTGAACCAATTCTTATCAAAATAAACGTTATCTAGTCCAGAAATTTAGCTGTAAATATAGTAAAAATAATAATAACAACAAATACTGTAAAAGCAGCCCATCAAATTTCATTTACACTCTTTTATGAGTTGATATTTCACTAGAAAAACATTATAGCCTCACCTCCTCTTCAAGATGCCAAACCTAGACTCCTTTATGAGCATGCATCAATAAGCATGGATGCAAATTATGTTCACTGAAACACTCGTTTGAAAAATGATCATAAAAATTAAAAAATATCAATAATGCAAAAAGTCCCAACAGGAAGGCTTGGGAAGGGATCAATAAATGTAACAAGTCTTAATAGAGATGACTTTGAATTGACTAACGGCAATATCTAAATAAGAGCAACCTAAGAATTGCTCTGGGACCTCCCCTCAACAAGGAGAAATGTTTGTGTCATGATAATGTTTATTATAATTACAAAGCAAGTTATGCTGGTAAAGTCCCTTGAAGAACAACCAACATACTGAATTACGATTGTTGACAATAATACAAAGAAAACGATAAGGTTTGAGCCTTCTTCACATTGTAGGGATATTTAATCTACATTGATTAGGTTTTCTCTCGAGTTACTTGAAAAATCAGCTCATCTCATAAGAGTTTACAAAATTTCATTAAGGTTAACATGATTCTTCCAACATCTGAATTTTTTTTTTTTTTTTGAAGGCATGTACCTTTTTTATTTTGTTTTCATCTATTTAATCAACCCACTGTGGCTCGAATATTCATATTCAAGAAAATAGTTTCAAAGAAAGCAGTTTGTAAAAAAAGTTGTAATCCATAAACCATCAACTGGGAGATCAATAGAAAGCACTAATCAATCATGGATATCAACTTGTCCAACAGTGTTACTTAAAAACAAGAAGACAATACTTGCAAAATCGTTTACAAAAAGACTATTGATTCAGAACAAAGGCTACAAGATACCCTCCATCGTATAAGAAACAGGTGATTTGAGTTATGCAAAGCCAGCCCAATATTTTGACGATAATGCTATCACTATAGATAGAACCAAATACAGCAGCAGCTAACAACAGCACATTGCGAACAATTTCATAAAATAAAACATATAAAATAATATTCTACCAATACAAGTGTCTGTATCGGTCATGGTTTCATCCAAAAACTGAGTCGCAAAACATCTTCATTTGTATTTTAGCTTGTTATCCCTAGACTGCCAGAGCAGTATTTCTACTCCGCACCATTATATCACTAAACTTTCATTTATCTCAAACATGTGAATATTGTAATAAGCTCAATTATGCCCTTGCACTCCAAAGTAAGGTTTCATTCAACCAGTTGAAATTTGCACTCCTCCGTACCTTTAGGAGGCCTACACCCAACATAAACTGCAAACATAAACTGACTACATAAGATTATCCCTTGGAGACCATCCATCAAAAAGATGTAAGAGATACCATGTGATCGCAATGAAATAACAATGACTGCTGGAAATTATATTTCTAGATTCTGTGATCGACTCAGAGAAACTTCATATTGGCATCCAAGATTTCTTAATCAACCACTCAAAGAGTTGGAACTCACTTGTCAATATAAAAAACAGACTTCCATAACAATCTCAGCTATTAAAAATAGGGCACGTCTAGTAATATCAATATGGCAACCATGATCAATATGAACTGACGCTCAAATCAGTATTTTCAAAATATTGCAAGGTAGGG
The DNA here is from genome assembly GCA_021442155.1 of Cymbidium sinense. NCBI lineage: Eukaryota > Viridiplantae > Streptophyta > Magnoliopsida > Asparagales > Orchidaceae > Cymbidium > Cymbidium sinense. Next base: position 121,424,472 of record CM038219.1, read on the forward strand.
TTCCTTTTTGCTTCAATAAGCAAAACACAAAGTGAAGCAACGCATTTACTAACTAGAGTGTTCGTGAGCTATATATCATACATGCATATATTATGTGTGTACAATAATTATTTAATTAACGAAAGTTAAACCACATCAAGTAAGAATTTTACAACAAATATAATAATACATTCAATAACAATAATTTTAGATATTTAAAGTAAAATATATCAATGATATAAATAAGAAATTGATGTAAAAATACTTAAAATCAAGAATATAATCATGAGATTGAATAACTAGCTAGAGACTATGAGATGGAATGCACCATAAAATGAGAGATGTATGTGAAAAGGAGACATCCATAAATATTTTCAAGAAGAAACTTGTAAATAAAAAGCTACAAGGGTTAGCAAGAAGCACTAGTAGGAGAATGAGTGCGAAGAAAAAAACCACCGAGAAAATACTAGCTCAAGCAAGAAAGATCAGAGAAACCACTGGCTCAATGATTATGAGAAAAAACGAGAAGCAAACAATTGAGCGCAATTATTGTAGCAAATGCTAAACAAATCATGAAATCTGAATCGAGATTCATTCTAAGTAGGAACCGAATGCACAACACTATGATTATGATGAGATACAGGAAGAGGTTCAACATGCCAGAAACTATATATATATGTAGCCATTCCCACTGGCATAGATAGAAATTAAAACATATTTACAAGGAGGAATAGGCTAAAGCCTTAAAAAATATGACAAAAAAACTAAATTTTTCAAGATAAAATTATGTATAGTAGGTTTTTAAACTTAAGTATATATTATCCACTATATTAGATGTGGATAGCATTACCACGAAACTTTAAAGAAGAAGCACGTCCTTCAACCTGCACTGCAACATTTTCACTTCATTTTTAGATTTGGATAGAAGACATACCCTCTACATTTAGGGCATAGCCTATTTCTTGAAAGTGATAACTTCTTAGATGTTCCATTATAGAGGTCCTCCAAAGAAACCTTGAGGGTATGAACAACATCCTCACCACGCTTCTGCCTACGACCTCTTGAGCTCCCACCTGAAAACATAGCATTAAAGATAAGAAATAAATGAAAAACTTTTTTTCCGCAATACAGGGGGCAATAAATCGCAAAGCATGTGCTTATAACTCATAACCATGAACATACAACAATTTCTTTTAACCCATGGACCACAGGTCCTTTTACAATAAATTAGACTCTAAACTAACCAATATTGAACACGCAAGAAATTATTGACTAAGAAGAAAAAGCTCTCACCACCAAAACCACCACCACCAAAAAATTGTTCAAATATATCAAAAGGATTGTGACCACCACCACCACCTCCCATTCCCTCCTTAAGAGCATCTTCCCCGTACTGATCATACATCTCCCTCTTCTCCGGATCACTTAGCACTTCATAAGCCTGAGCTAACTCCTTGAACTGTTCAAAAATACACTTATAAGCAGTCAGGTAACAGTTTCTAATCAAATTACACTAATTTAAGACAAAGTAATTAGAGTTTAGAAAAAACAAGACAAAAAATCTCAGCGTTTCACCCTAGCATCAAAAAAGATAACAAGACCAGGGTAATAAGTAAAAACAGCAACCTTCTCAGGGTCACCACCCTTGTCTGGATGGTTCTTTATGGCAGCCTTCTTGTATGCCTTCTTCAATTCATCCTGACTTGCATTCTTCGTGACACCAAGAATCTCATAGTACCTGGTATTGTCACTCTTCCTTGGAGCACGTCCAAACATGATTTCTGATCTCCAGTAACTTTATTTGTTTTTCTGAGCAGTCCTGCACCGCTATGCATCAATTTATCAACGAGTCATTACGATAAATCTACAAATCCTTCCCTGACCACGAGGGACATGACAATTAATTAAAAAAAAGGAAAACTAATTAAGGTTACCAACCTAGGAAACTACAGATTACTCCTGTACTGACTCTAGAAACCAAAATACTAAAATCTATCATCAATTCATAAGTTTCAAAGGAGAACAAAGATGCAACATAAAACTTCAACAAAAACTGTTGGCGTCTCAAAACAGTACTTACTGCTGCACTAACTCTTCAAACCTGGATCCTAAATCACTGATCAATTTATAACAATAGAGAAAACAAAGAGAGCCCCTTAAGTAAGAAGGCTACAGATCTCAAGGTCAGGAAAATGAAGACCTCTCCAAGCAAGCCTTCGACCTCCACAAACTTTCAAACCCTACAGCCGAAATTACCTACCAAATCACAGAAATCTAAGCAGAACAAAGACGCAGCCACAATTCTCAAAACCCCAGTTCACAAGAAAATTGAATTCTTGAAGCAACTTCCATATAACAATTAACAAGAACAACTACAAATCGACAGCAAAGTATACAAAAATTAATGCAGAAAAAGAAAACAAATTACCAGGTATAAGATCAACAAAAGTACGAGAGGGAAATCGATCTTCTCCTTACAATCTTAGATTGGAGGAAAAATATGAGGAGAGGTGGCGGCAGATCTACGGAATTGATAGGACGAGGCCGCCAAGTTGGAGGCCAAGAGGGGAAATTTCTTTTAGGTCACGCCAGTCCTTTTATGTGCGCTGCGTCTTTGCTGATCCGGTGCTTTTCCACATGTAGTCACCGTTCAGCCAAATTGCGTATTGAGATTTTGGACTAGGGCATGAACATGGCCGTAAATCAACACGACTGTTGCGTTGTTCGTTTTAGTTCTTTTTTTCAACGAATTTGAGTTGAAATTGAGAATTGTTCACATTTTAAACATTTATTTAAATTCATCTAAAAATATTTATAATAGAATTGCAATTTAATATAATAATTTATCAAATATACTAAAAATTATGTCAAAATATTTTAATATATTTTATTTTTTTAAATAATATAGAGCTATTTTGCTGAACTTATCTTTCATTTCATATATCATATGGTATTCTTTTATATATATTAGACAAATACAACTAAATTATTATATATGACTAAATTATTTGGCATTTATAAGTATAATCATAGCAGAGAAATTTTATAAATGTCTAAAATTTTAGTTACATTTCTCTCTTTTGTCAGTTTATCTAATTTCATTTTATTTTTGTATGCTAAAATATTTATGATGATAAAATAAGAAATTAACATTTTAATTTTATATAAAGATCTAGCTAACATGGATAAAAGAATAATTTCATACAACACATCAAATTTTTTTATGAAATTTTTGGAAAAGAAAAAAATCATTAGGTTTAGTCTAGTTAAAATAATCTATTATATATATATATGAGGCTATAAAAATTTATTTTTCTCATAATTAGAGAAAACGAGATGATAAAGTTAGAGCCCTTGTTTAATCTCCTATGATTGTAATTAGTGGTGCAACTGAGTAAAGCTGACTCGTGAGCCAGCTCGAGCTCGACTTGATTACAGGCTCGTTATCTGAGCTTATCGAGTCTCGAGCTCGAGCTCACGAGATAGCTCGATTGATTATTGAGCTCAAGTTGGAGTAATTGATGGCTCAGCTCGTGGACTCATCGACCTGCTCGAACCCGGTTCGCAAGCGGGCAATACTCCGCGTGGGCCGCCTGCTGTCTACATATGTTAAAGGCTTAAAGCATTAAAGGCTAAAACTTCTAGAAATCTTTGCCTTAACCCTAACACAAACACTCCGCAGTCGGTAGTCCTCACAAGTCACGACCCTCACCTCTCTCGCAGTCTCACGTCTCTCATTTCTCACCTCTCTTACGTCTCGCCTCCCTCACATCGAGCGTCTCTAGCGCCTTCGCCTTTCTAGCATCTCCTTCTTGGCTTTAAATCTTCAATAACTTGCATGCAGAGATCTTTCAGGTTCACTATCCTCTTAGTAGATAGCAAATCGACTTGATCTCGATTGATCAATGAGTAAAATTGGTACTTAGTAAAATCTGCACATTATTTTTATTTTTCCTTTGAATCGCTTTGTTTTAGGGTTACGATGTCTAGCGTGAAGCATAAATAATATTTTTTATTGTTGATATGGAAAGTCAGGAACTAATTCACTTCTATGTTTTGATATTTCTTACATTTACATCTACTCATCTTTGCTATTTTGATTTTATGATGATTCTGATAATTTTAAGGTGGTTCAATGTCTATGTTATGTTATTTTTGATGACATACAAAGTGATTCATTTCCTTACGATGTATGTGGAATAGTGGAGTGGCTCCGTGATTATGTTTGCTCTTCTATTCTATATATTCATTTCCTTACAATGTATATGAAAAAGTGGAGTGGTTTGTGATTTTCGTTTCTATTTTTTGTCTGCTCTTCTTTTCTATATGTTATAGTGGCTCTTATCTTGGTGATTTTGAATTGATTTTGCATTGGCTTCTTTGTTGTAGTAAATTATAATGATCTTTTGAATTGAAATCATTTGATAAACAACAAAGTGTTGGGTTGCAAGCACACAGTGAGCATTTGGTAATTATAAATTATATGATGTTTAATAAATCAATTTTTTTCTTCATTCTATAATGAACAGGTATTTATTATTTTTATTTTATATTTAAAATGGCAACACCACCACTTATAGGTGATAAGTCTTTGGATGTAAACATTGATAACCCAGTTGTGGAAGTCCAAATGGGTATTAAGAGACATAATAACAATTTAGATGATAATAATTATGAGGGAGAAAATGATGTTACTAATGATTTGGTTGATAAAGGTGATGATGATGATTAAGTTAAAAATCCGATTGAAATAAAAAAGAGAGAAAATATCACATGTTTAGGAGGAGTTTAAAGAAGTTGTTCTTCGTGATGGTCAGAGAAAAGGGGAATGTTCTCATTTCAAGAAAAAGCTTGTTATAGGTAACACATGTGCAACAACACAATTTAGGAGACACTTAGATCGATTTGTGGCTAAAATGCGTACAATAATAAAGCAAAAAATTTTATATTTTCAACCAAAATATTGTAACATTTCATTTTAAACAAATCAAGAGGGATTTACTCCGACAACTTTTAAGTTTAATCAATCAAAAGTAAAGGAGATGATTGCTCACTATATTTTGATTAATGAAAACCATTCTTAATTGTGGAAGAACTTTGATTTAATCTTGTTTCGAAATCCATGTCACCATATTTTTCAAAATTTTCTAGAACAATTGCTCGTGGTGATGTGATGTTAATATATGAAAAAGATAAAAAAAATTGAAGAACACACTAAATAGTATAAATAGAGTAAGTTTTACTACCGATATTTGAAAATCAAAAAATCAAAGGATATCTTATATGACAGTCACTGCATATTATGTGGACTCAAATTGGAAATTACAAAAACGCATTATTTGTTCTTTACATCTACCATCTCTGCATACAGCCTCTGAAATTGTTGACACATTTATAAGGCCCTAAGTGTGTAGGGTCTTGGGAATAAAATATTCACCTTATTAGTTGATAATGTATCAAATAATGATTGTACAATCTAATTATTAAAGATGGCTTACGGATTAGAAATAATTTATTTTTTGGAGAAAGACTATTTCATGTATGTTATTGTGCACATATACTGAATTTAATGATGAAGGATAGAGTTAAATGTATAGAATTTATTGTTGAGAAAATCCATGAGACTATTAGTTTTACTAATGTTTTAGAAGCTATACTAATGAAATTTGTTGATATTATTTAACAGTTATAATTACCAACCAGAAAACTTATTATGGATTGTCCAACACGCTGAAATTTAACATATAATATATTGGTTGTTGCACTTCAACTAAAAAAGCTTTCTTTTCATATAATGAAAGAGAGATTATATATCATAATTGCCCTATAGAGGATGAATGAGATAATATAGAAAAGGTTTGTGATATTCTAGATTTTTTAATGAGGCTACTAATATTATTTCAGGCAACGAACAACATCCAATATATTTCTCTCACAAATTTATACAATAAAAAAGTATTGAATGATAGTGCACTATCTTCTGATACATTTATCAATGATATGACTAGCAAAATGAAAGTGAAACTTAAAAAATATTGGGGCGAATGTAATCTTTTGATGGCATTTGGTGCTCTCATGGACCCAAGGATGAAATTTGTTATTATTGAGTTTGCATATTCTATGATCTATGAAGGAGATGATAACATTCAAAATATTTCAATGTTCGTAGTTTATTGTGTGAGTTATATGAAGAATATGTTGAATGCTTTGAACCAAGTTGAAGCTACAAGTGGTGGGCTATTTTGAGTGAAAGTAGTAAAAGCAACAATAGCAAATCAACTCAAGATATTCTCACTAGAAAATATAGTGATTAGCATAATTTTACCGCTTACGTATAAGAGAAAACAAATAGAAGGCCTATCAAATCAGATCTAAATAACGATCTCGAAGATGGATTAGAGATATACCTAAAAGTCATAATTTTGATGTAATTGCTTGGTGGAAGAACAAACATCTAAAATATTATATACTTTCAAATATGACAGTTGATATATTATATATTCTAATTAACACGTTTCGAGTCCACATTTAATGCAAGAGAGAGAGTTGTTGACACATATCATTCAAAACTTGGAGTGGAAACTGTTCATGCTCTTAAATGTGGCTCTAATTGAGTTCGCTCTCATTACGGCTTGAAAGGGAGAATCAAGGTATTTATTTATCATCTTTTTATTTTTGAATTAGTTTCATATTTATTTTAATGCTAACAATATTATACTACAATGTATATTTGTTAGGAAGATGAAGAGATTGAGATGCTCCTACTAATAACGTAATAGCTTTATTAACTCATTGATGAATGAAATAAATGTGTTATTGTTTCCATCTTTTCTTAGTAGTCAGTATAAATTTTGTTGATATATTGTGATTCAAACTGATATTTTTTTTATCTTTGACAGTTAAACAGATGCTTGATGAGGTTAATGGAGAAATGAGGATGGCTACTCTCCAACATGATATAGACTTGGAAAACTTTATTAATTTAGTAGACTTTATGTTTATTATTGATGACTTATGTAGTTTCATTTTTATGTTTAAGCTCTTTATGATTTTATGTTTTTTTATAAGATTATGTTTTGTATATTCAATTGCTAATTACTTTTTATATGCTCAAGCAAAGAAAGAAGCTGCCCACCAATCTCATGGATGTTGATAGCTACTTATGATAGTTGTCCATCTTTTGGATGTGTGTTGGTAGCTATCTTTACAAAAGTGATAATTTTGAAAATTAGAGGGAGATTGATGATGATAGTTATGATGACAAAATTAGTAAATAAAATTATTACCATTGCTTATGATTTTAAGTAGTTGCACATCTATCCCTTAGATGTTGGTAGCTAATTTATGATAGTTGCCCATATTTTGGATGTGTGCTGGTAGCTTAGTTATTTTCACTCTCTTGGTGCTCATTCAATCACATCAAATTTTCTGAGCTTGAATCAATGCCCTCTCAATACTTTGTAATGATGCTTTGCAATGTTCTTTGGTTGACTCTATTGAGCCCTTATTATCATTTGACTTCTATGGTTTCTCACTTTTGCTTGATTATTGACCTAGGTATGATCTGGGTATGTGTTATTTCTGTTATTTATTGCTGTTGTTTTGTTCTTGGTGGTTCCTATGTGTTGTGGGCCTCGTCTTGTGCTGATTTTGTTGCCTGGCTGTGATCCCTTTTGCTCTTTGGCTTAAGTTTGGCTAGAGTGCTAAGCTGATGCTTTATTTGGTGTGTGGTTGGATGTTGGATGTTTGCTTGGTTTCTGGGATATATTGTTGGATGTCCTCCCTTGGGTTGGGCTGGTTGTCCTCTTATAGGAGATGGTTTTTTTCTTCTCTTTTAGGTTGTCTTGTTGGGCACTACTGGGTGGTCATCATTTTCTTTTATAGGCTGGTTTGGTGGTTGATGCTTGATGTCTAGTTTTGCTTTGATTGGGACGACTAGGTTTTGTTGTTTGGTGGATGTTGGCTTCTTCCCCTAGGGTGGTTTGGTGAGTACTGCTTGTGGGTGTTTAGCTTCCTTGTCTTGAGGTTTTGAAGGCTTCGAAGGCTATTAGTATTGTCTGGCTTTGGGTTTATTCTCTTCTAGCTGATTTTTTATCTCTATTGATGTTGATCGTCCTTTAGTTTTTTCCTGTGTTGATGGTGACTTTTTTACTGTTTTGTTGGCATTAATGTTAGCATGGCTATTGATGGAGGACCTATTTTATGGAACTTGGTTGGTTGGGTGCTCTATTGGGTTTTGGATGATGCTTTGCCCCCTCTTGGTTTTAGCTTTGGATGGTTGCCTTCTTATTTAAGCTTAGTTTTTTTTTTTGCTTTGAGATGGCCTATGGATGGTACTTGGTGGCTATCTCTTTTTCATTTGGGTTGGCTTAAGTCTTTCTATTTGATGGGTTTTGGTGCTTGGGCTAGTTGGTCTTTTAATGTTTGATGGTTGTTGGCTTCTCCACTGGTGGACTGGTGGTCATTCGACGCTTGTTGTTTTCTCTATCATGGAGCTTTGATTTGTTATTTTTGGGAGGTGATTGTTGGTAGTGTCTTGCCTCATCTTGGGTTATTTTATTAACTCTGATTCTTTTGCTTGTCCTTTGGTCTTTTTCAATGTTGGTGATGGCTTTGCTGCTAATCCTACTATTTTTATTGGTGTCTTAGTCTTATTATGATTGGTCTAATTTTTGGATTTTGATTGGTTGGGTGGCTGCTGGCCGGCTTTGTTTCCCTTTTGTTAGTGTAGGACTTGGAACCCTGATGGTTGTTTGTCTTGGTTGATTGATTTGAATGATGTATACTAGTTGTGATGGCTTTGATGTTCCTTAATTTCTTCTCTTTGGCTAGTAGCATTATATGTGATTGTAACCCTTCTTTATGAAGTTTGGATGCTCATATTATATATATATATATATATATATATATATTATTTACCTATGATTATTTTCTCTTTAGTATCTTGCATAACTCTTTTACATGTTGGAGCATTGCAGCTGGAGTGGTAGTTCCTCAGTCGGATCAAGTGTTATTGCTATGACATTTGCTTTTCACATAGGGATCAAGAGCTGTTGCTGATTTGTCTTTTCCTTGGTTAAATGTGTTGCATCTGTCTCTTTCTCGTGTCTTTTTCTCAGGTGTTTTTTTGCTGGTTTTATTTACTTTTTATTTTTCTTTTTTACTTAGATGGGGGTTTAGCTCCATAGGTTTCATGTAGCTCTTTGAGCATTAGACCTTTTGGTTCAATATTTTGCTATTTTTTATTGCTCTTTATTTGAGCTGAATTTGAATATCTTTGTAATATAATATCTTCAATTATGTCAATAAATATTTTTTATTTTAGTTTAAAAACATTTCAAATATATGTTACCATCAGACTGAATCTAATCAAACTGGGCTCTAATCGAGCCTATATATGAGCCAAGCTCGAGCTTTTCAAATGAGCCCGATCTAACGAGTCGAGCTCAAGCTTGATTTACTATTCTCAAGCTGAGTTCAAGCTCGCTCCCTAAGCTCGAGTCCGAGCCAATTGTCTACAGTATGAGTCGAGCTCAAGTTTGATGTAGCTCGAGCTCGACTCGACTCATTTACACCCTAATTGCAGTTGAAGTTTTAAGGATGATAATAATAATTAGATGATGGTGGCTAGACAATGATAGTTAAGAGAAGTTGGTTGGTCAACAATAATAGTGAGATAGCGGTGATGATGATCGATGGATGGTAATTAGGCAAAGGTGATCTAACAACGACAATTGAGCAAGAATGATTGGACTATAATGATTAGTTGTCGGCAATGGCATGATGACGAATAGGTGATGATGATTTGGCTACAATAGCAATTGAATAATGACAGTTGTTGTTGGAGGTCATCAACATTGAACCTTAAACAAAACTCTAACATTCTTCAAATCTTCAATCTCTCCCTAATTTTAAATCTAATTTTTTTATAGTGAAATTAATTATTTTGGCCAGATCCCAAAATACTTAATCAAATGTCATACATTAATTCTTTCAATCATTAATCATTTATTTTATATTTAAGTATATTTATGATCCTTAAGATTGAGTGATATCGTACTAGTTAGATTTTTCTTATCTAGATACTCAATTTGATAATTACCATACAAGATTTAGAGATTAATTTGAACCTTTAATTAATATATCAAACATTTCAACCAAACTTTAAGTGACCCGTTTAGTTTAAACTCTAATTGAATGATGTTGGTGTCATTGGATTTGTGATGCAAAATTAATGACATTAAAGCTTGTATCATTTGAAAAAAAATTGTTAGGTCATTGAAAAAATTTGTGGTGCAAAATTACAAATTAATAAAAAAATTTAAAAAGTGTGTCCACTCCTTAACATGGACCTTCTCTCAAAGTCGTGAACCAATAAATTGTTAGTGTATTGATTTATACAAACTTTATTTAAATTTTGTTTACTTTGGTTGAAATTGACTATGGATGTGAGCTCAAAATGTACCAAAATTAAATACAAAACATTGATAAATGATTTTGATGACAAAAAAAAAATGTTGACTGGGATAGGTCGAGGTGATTAGCCAGTTAACTACTTCATTTATCATAATTTCACCCTCATCCAAGCGCATTGCAGAAATGCACATTTTTTTTCAAGGAATACAAAAAAAATGGTTAAAGGTATGCATTAACATCCCAAAAATTTTACAAATAGCTTAAACTTTTGAAAATTTTAACCAAAATCTTATAATTTCTCATCCATATTTTCAAGTATATACATCTATCACCCTCTAAGAGAAGAAATCTCTAACTAATACTTACAATTTTTGTAGTGGTGCTTCGATCATCTCTTGAAAAGAAGATGATGGTCTCTATTTAAGAGAAATAAAATTAAGGTGTGATTCCAAATTAAGGGTGTAAGCCAAGTTGGCTTGAACTCAACTTGGCTCGTTAGCTCAATAACTAGCTTGGTGTGTATATATGGATGTGTGTATGTTTTAGTACCACCTAAGAAAAATTACTTTTTGAATTGATATTAATGTTGAGTGTCAACATCAGTGTTGACTTTGTATTATTGGAATCATTTAAGATGTATTATAGTTAAAATAAAGATGCTAATAAAGAAGTTTTGAAGTGTAGCTAGTGTTGGACAATCATTTTTAAAATATCATCATGATAGTAAGTTGTATATAAAATCTCTATTCAAAACTTCTAAGAGACACCTTAGTAAATAAACCTTATAAGTACCTAATATTGAATAAGATGCCTTACTAGAATGCTTTAACATGAGCAAGTGTTATACATAGTGGCTATTTATCTAAGTTTTAGAAGACATAAGCTTCAATATATATATATATATTTATATATATATATATAAGTCTCAAAAAGTATTTGATCTTCATTCAATCAAAAAGCTCAGGAAAAATAAAATTTCAGAAGGTATAGGGTATTAATTTATCTAAAGATATTATAAGGACATGCTAATTCATAAGCCGCAAAGAACACCTAGCATTAGAAAAAGTCTTTGTTAATGATTCTTTTATGAAGATGTATTATCACACTGACCTTATAAAGAACAATACAATGAAAGTAAACACAATTCTCTGATTTGAAGGATCATATTCACTCTATTTCAACTAAAGGCCAATAGCTTTCACTATTAGCTTAAAGATCTTACTCTAACAACTAGAATTATATCACTACAACAAAGCCTGCAAGTTTTATCAACATAGAGATTGTAAACCTATGTCAACTTCAAAAAATTTTCAGGAAAAACTACTTTGTAAAAAAAAAAAAAAATTTTTGGAGAATGATCTTAACATCAAAAGGAGCGTCCATGCAAAGTTAGGATTTTAGAAATTTCTATTATTTCAAATGATAATATTATAAATTAAAAAAAATCTTTTGAAGGTAGCTTTTGTTGCCACTCATGAAACATAAATAGAAATTTTAAAATTTTTGGTAGTTTGTTTGATCATAAAAATTCATCAAATATAAAAATCATAATTTTAACATCTAAAAATTTAAAAATAAAAGTTCTTTCAAAAATAAAAAAGATAAAAATTTAAATTATTGAGAGAAGTGCACATATATGAAGAACAAAGAATAAAAATGATCAAAAACACAATTAATAAGAAAAAAATAAGTAAAATTTGACACAAATAAGTTAAAATTACAAAAGGACCCGACTAAACTTTATGTTTTCTTAAAGGAATTTTCTTTCACCTTTATCTACCCCTTGAATTCATTGATGATATTTCATCACATCAACCACTTTTGAATCCAATCCAACTAAACTAGGACATAAGTGATAAAGAACTATTTTCTGAATTAGACTTTAATCTAATCACTGATAAACGAGGTTTGAGTGATTAATTCTTTACAATTGAATCTTGGTTATCGCTCCAATGTGTGGTGATTTGAGCTTGATTCACCTCGAGACTCTTTGAGTGTTAACGCTTTCATCTTGGATCGCTTTTTTAACGCTTATGCCATCTGGTCTTTTCTTGCGCCGAAAGTCGTGGATTGCCTTGTGTTATCTTTTTCCTGGATGCTTTCTGATCTGGTTCTCGCCTTCTGCATTAGTGGATTACGCTGCGTCTTGATAGCGCTTGATCTCTTGATTGAATCTAAGCCGTGGATGTTATCTGTGGTGGGACCGACCGTGGAATGATATTTGGATTGATACTAACCTTATTTCGTCATGCTTTGAATTAGATCGGCCAGAAGAAAGATGTTTCATCGAGGAGAAAGCAGCTTGGAAGCTTTCGCGAGGAAACCCGAGAAGAAGTTAGCAGAGGGAAGAGACGAAGGAGGAGAAGACTGAGAGCTAAGTTTCTATCCGTAGATTCTTCCTTTTCTTCTTGTTTGGCTTTGGATCCTTATTTATACTTTTACGTTATGTTTGATCTAAGCTCTCATGCACCTATAACTACTTTTACAGAATGATTTCATATAATCATATGGATCTTGCTTCTTTCATAGATGGAACGTTGGAGCAACTCTTTAACTATTTTTCTTGATTACATAAGCCTTCGTTTTTTGTTCTTTTTGTAGATTGATGAGTTGTTCCTCTTATCTATTCTTTAGCAATATCTGTGTATATTGTCATTGGGAAGCTCTTGTACTATTTAATATAAGTTCTCTGTTGGAAAGTTAATGTTGCTATTTAGAATTGGTTTCTGATTTCTGTAAAGGCTATTATATGATTTGGGATCATATCAATAAGGCACCATTTTTAAAAGAAATTTAAAATCTCACAAGGATTATTAGCTTTAAATACTTCTCCTCAAATCTAATCCATTCAATCAAGGACAATCGACCTCATTATTAGAGGGACTAGAGCATCATCATAATGATTATTAATCTCAAAAATCTATCATTAAATATAGTTAGTCCCCATGAAGATAGTTAATGCTTAAAGTATTTGAATCTTATTCAAAGAAATTTGAACCTTAGGCAACTTTCATCAAATTTAATCCATACAAACAAGTAGCATCAATCTTATTTATAGAGAAAGAATGGAACCTCATCATAGGTATTATGTTCTTCAAATTTAGATCACACATATATCTCATACAAGTCAATTATTAGCCTTTTTTTTAAAAAAAAAAAAACCAGAAACTTAGAGAGGAAAAACTTTAATCTATCATAAACTCCCTTAGAGTTTCAATAAGATTTGAAGGGATAGATAATAGAAAATTTTCTAGAAAATTATTTTGGCTATTTTTATGGCCACTAAATTAATTTTTATTATTAAAAATTAAAAGAAAATAGAATAAATGCAAAATTTAAAAGAAAAAAAAATTGTGCAACCATCACTAGCATTGTATTGGAATGTAGTTCACTTATCATTGATCATCGATCAATAAGTCAACCTCATTAGTCAACCTACAAGTAATTGAGCCTAAACAAGAGTATAACAAATGAATTCAACATGCCAAATCACAATTATTGGGATCCCCCGCCGCCGCCGCTTCGCCGTCCTTCCGCCCGCCGACCGCTGGCCACATGCCGCCACTGCCGTATGACTGCCGTCGGCGCAGCCTGGCCAGATGTCAAAACTTTCAGTTTACATTACATTACATTTTTTAACCAAACAAAAAAAAGAAAAGTCATGAATTTGTAAAGCTCTAAACCAAACAACTATAAAATAATCCTTTTACACTGCATTCCAAATGCAGACAACCAAATAGCCCCTTATTGGAGATAAAATTAAATAATATCTTAAGTGATTAGTGCCTAAATAAATTAAAAATAAGTTAAACGGTGATTAAATATTATAATGAAGATGCCAACTAAAGTCAAATGCAAATAAAAATCCTTATAAAAAAATGTAATTTAAAAAAAGGTGATTAAAAAAGAAGAAGAAGAAGAAAAAAAAAAAAAAGAAAGGAATGAACGAACTTGTTAGCAAACACTTGAATGAGCTTTTCTAAATCTTCAAAGCACTTAAGTTAAGAGGCCAAGGGTAAATGAGAAGGATGACAAAATTGAACTATCACCTCCTTCTATTTATAAGGAGAAAAGGAATCGTTTCAGCTAGAAGATGAATATGTAAAGAAAAAACATCACTTCACTTAAAGCTCATAAAAATGAGCAAGAATGATATACCCTACATGCTCTTTGAAGGCCTTTCATTCATATTCAAAACAAAAAGAAAATTAAATTCATCATGTTGAAATATGTGTAAATAGACTAAATTTAATAAACATATTGAGACAACTATGCATTTAAATATATTATATTGATGTGTGTAGTTAATTTGAAAAGATCAAAGATCAAATATGCGCATACATCTTGATGGGATATCGCATTTATTGTGCATTGCGAAGTGAGTTTGCATGAAAACCTATCAAATAAAAGTGTATTAGCAATATAATAAGATGAATAGAATACACACTATAAAGCAATCATCTACTTCTACTCATTGCTTCAAGATTTGTGCATATCATTAGACATAGCCTTAATTGCCTAATAAAACAGGAAGTTTTATAAATTGCACAAAACTTATTAAAATTAAAAATAAATTTGAATGAGTCGTTTTATCTATATGGTGAAGTTGTAAGTCTCACTTAATCAATCCAATCCTCCTTACAAAATAAGAGTTGACAGTATTGATTCTAAATCAAATGCTCAATCACCAAAAAGAGAATTTGATTTATACATTTGCATACGACCATCAAAGTCAGATAGAAAAATCTTATAATCAAATCCCGGATGGTTGTGTAGAATTTAATTGAGGGGTTATTATTATCTAAATTTTCAAAGCATTTACGTTAAAACATCTCAAATCCAAATTCATGAATACAACTCATAGACCTGATTTTTTGTTAGCAAATGAGCAAAGTTGAGAAGGTCTACCCTAATGATACTGTGTTGAATGGAGATTTCAACAGGAGGAGATATCATCATCAAAATATATTTGTAATTTCAAATCAATTTAATTTGAATCTTTTAAATCAAGTATTAATTTAAAGGAAAATTCTAATATGCTATTAAGTTATAAATGCCTAAAAATTCAATCCTTAAATACTTAAAACAAAATTCAATCCATCCACCTTCCGTAATTATTTGTTGAAGGTGACAAATTAAAGAAAACTCTAGCTCACAAAGGAGCCAATGTCAAGTCAAGTACACATCTATGTTCGCTCTCAATCAATCTCATGCTAGTATAGATGTGACCCGTGTCCTCTGACTACATGGCTTGGCCAGTAGACTCCACATATGATGCAGTTATGACCAGAGTCCTCTGACAGGATGATTGCCACCAAATGACACCATTATATTACGGTCACAACTGTAGCCCGTATGCTCCCCAGTGACTTTGTACCTTGAGTTGTGAACCATAGGGTATATTTGATAAGGCAAAAAAACTCTTTATCAGCTAATGTGGACTCAAATTTATCTCTTTAGACAAACACCACCCTAGGTCTGCAAGGATTTCTTGGACAATGCAACCCATGGCTACTGACAAAGATCCTTCTATCAGGTTGGCTCGACTACCTCCTCTGACTAAGTAGAGTAGAGACCACGACAGCCTGGGATGACGGAACTATGAAATCTAGATCGGGCACGTCATTGTTCCCCCAACCATCTGCTTCAAGTAAAGGATGATGAATTTCATAAATTTAAATTCCAAAACTTTGCATGCTACTAATATATGCTACGATTAGCGATCTAATGACTAGGTTTAATCAAAAGTTCTCTCTCAGCATTGAGAGGGGTAATTAATTATAGGTGCTTGTGCCTATAGAAAACCTGAAACCAGATCTAAAGTCATCACAAAATGAGGGTGAAATCTCTAGGTAATGTCTTATCTACTATTCCATCTGCCTTGTGAAAATTTCACCGACATTTAGTCTGCTCTCTTCATCGAGATGTGCGGCGAATATTTGAAGCCCACAGATTTCTAGTAATTTCGTTGGTGACATATTTCTCTTTCCATCTTTGGCTAGTCGAATCTAAGCTATAATAGTAGCAGAATATAATAAAATTAAAATTTAAAGTTATTTGGAGAATTGTTTCTTTAGTTCTGCAGAATAACACAACTCTGTAAATGGAATCTTTCGCACTAGGATGGCATGATGTTGAAGCTTCCTCTTCTAGAGGAAAACTAAGTATAAGGCAAAGAAGGAGAATAAATGCTTAATTGCGAGCTCAGCAGTTGCTTCCTGAATTGTTAAACATGCGATCAAACTTGATGTCAGAAGTGAGTGTTCCCACTCACAACAAGTTTGAAAATCTCAAGTGGGTAAAAAGGAACAACTCTATTGGTGATATCAAACAATCATTATGGGAGCAGCGACACCCAACTATAATCCCGCAAAGGAGGGATCTTGAAACTCTGTCCTCTAGAGTGGACAAGTTGCTGAAAATTGTCAAGGAGAAAGGTCTTATGAAGAAAAAGTATCAATGCCCGATTATTAGAGAAAATATGAAAGCTTCGCAAAAGAGGCCACTCTCAATGGATAATGCTCAAGACCGTCCTAAGCAATTCTTGCATGGTGAACATCGGAGCGTGACACTTGAACAGCGTGTTCGAGAATCCACTACCGAAAGGTCCCGATAGAAAGAAAAATAAATATGGAGGCCGAGAGCTCAAGAAGAAGTAGCGACACAAAAGCTTTTTTATTTGGAAGAAAGCAAACCCATAGGCAACGAAGAAAGAAAAATGTTGAACTGCATTCCTAACAGCTATTGTTTAAGCAAAAAATTTTACATTCAGCTGTGAAACTAGAAGCGAGTGTTCCAACCCATAACAGGTTTAACAGCCTAAGATGGTAAAGCGAAATAGCTCTACTGGTTAAATCAAACAATCCTTCTGGACTCGACAACGTCAGGTTCTAGCTTCTCCAGAGAAAACTCGAAACTATATATACAAGAGTGCATTGGGTACTCAAAGTTGCCAAGGAGAAATGACTGATGAAAAAAAATATCAAGGTCCTATCATCAAGGAGGCTATAGTTGCTCCTTCAAGGAGACCTCCTACAACCCCGGCAAGATGTCAACCAATTCAAGTCTACGCGGTGAGCATCGAGGTGTGACACCTGGACCATGAGTTCAAGAATCCGCCATCGAAAGGTCCCGACAAAAAGGTAAGTAAATTTGGAGGCCAAAGCCTCGAACTAAAACTGTCTTAAAGAAAGACAGCGGCGTGACATCTGAACTGTACTCTCATAGTTCCACCAAAAATAAAACTCATCAAGAATGGGTACCTAAGGGAATGGTCATATGTGATGAAATTTTTGAGGGTCGACACCTTGGAGAGTCGTCCAAGGGATCCCGTCACCAACCAACTTTATATCTTCGAGAGGAGGTCAGCTCCGATTGAAGAAATACTTATTCCACACTCTGAGCCAAAAATTCATTGGAGGCATTGATAAGAGATCACATCCAAGAGGAAGAAACTGATGAAGGACACTCATTTCAAATAGGACAAAGAATGTCAAGAGGCTTTTAATAGTATCAAGAAGTATCTGTTGAATCCGCCCATTCTCGTAGCGCTAATCTTAAGAAAGCCCCTCATCTTATACACAGTGGCATTAGAAGAATCTCTAGGTGCATTCTTCATACAACATAATGAAGAGGGAAAGGGGAATGCCTTAAACTACATCAATAGAAGGCTAATAGAAGCGAAAATGCGCTATTCTCCAATTGAGAAGTATTGCTTGGCATTAATCTTTGTTGTCAGAGTTCCGTCATTACATGCTATCTCATACAATTACTCTCATCTCAAGAATCAATCTTGAAGTTCTTGATGACAAGACCAGTGTTGACAGGTCGCTTGGCACAATAGGTTATTTTTCTGCTATAATTTGATATTACATATGTTCCCTAAAAAGCGGTGAAGGGGCAAATTTTGGCAAACTTCCTTGTTACACACCCTATCCTGAATATTCATCGCTCAATGATGATCTTCCTAATGAGCAGATCATGGATATATATAAAAAGAAAAAGCAACAAATGTGAAATTGTATTTTGATGGAGCTTCATCCATCAAATACACTCATCCCTCAAATCTCCCAAAAGCTCGAGCTGGCATTGGCCTCATCTTGATCACACCAGAATATGGTATAATGAGGCACTCTTACCAGTTGAGTGAGCCATGAACCAACAACGAAGCAGAGTATGAAGCATTAGTGGCAGGTCTGGAAGAAGCCATCTCCATGAGAGGTCAAAATCTACGAGTTCATGACGATTCTCAGCTCGCCATTAATCAAGTATTGGGTATTTATAAAATCAATAAACTTGAATTAACTCACTACCACAAGAGAGCCCTCGAGCTTATAAAATAAATTCCAAACATCATTATAATTTGGGTCTCTCGACCCAAAAATAGTAAAGCTGATTGTCTGGCTAAGCTAGCTAAAGAAATAACAAGTATGAACAACGACGATTTTATGTTAATTAGCATTTGCACTCATCGGGTCCTAGAGCCAGTAAACCTAAAATCCTCACAGAAAGAGTTGTTAAGCGTAAACTAGTAGAATGCAACTTCAGTTCTTCCTCACACTCCATTACAAGAACAAGAGAAATCAACTCAAGAGAACTCCAAGTCTGAGGAGTTTTCAAAAATACAACAAGAAACTTTCAAAGTGAAAGTATCTGATGATTGGAGGCAACCATTCATCAACTACTTTAAAGAAGGAAAGTTACCTAGCAGTAAATCATTGGCCTCACAAATAAAGAAAAGAATACTACGCTATGTATACATCAATGACATGTTATACCGTAGATCTTTCAAATAGATGTGGCTACGATGTTTGGGACTGGATGAAATTATCAAAGTAATAACTGAAATTCATGAAGGGCTTTGCGGTTCCCATCAATCAGGTCCCAATGTGGCAATTAAAATCAAGATAATGGGATATTGGTCATCGATGGTGAAAGATTATATTGATCATGCCAAAAGGTGCCATGAATGTCAAGTCCATGGTAACATTATTCATCAACCTCCAAATCTGCTACATCCGACGGTAGCATCTTGGTCGTTTGAATGTTGGGGAACATATATAATCGACCCGATCGATCCTCAATCATCAGCTGGACATCGATTCATTTTAGCAGCTACTGATTACTTTTTCAAATGGGCTGAAGCTGCTCCATTTAAGGAAGTCACTACTGATCAAGTCATTAACTTCTTCACCAACAATATTGTCTATAGGTTCAGGGTGCCATGACGAATCATTTCAAATAATGGCCCAACTTTCAAGAGAATATCTGATTATTCACACATTAATTTGTACTCATCAATCTACAATCCAAGAGCAATAGTTTGATAGAGGCTTTCAATAAAACCTTAGTGAAGTTGCTGAAAAAGAATCTCATGAAGAATAAAAGAGAGTGACACACTAAAATGATGGAAGCACTTTGGGCATATAGAACAACTTCCAAAAATGCCAAGGCCACTCCTTATGCTATAACATTTAGAGTTGAAGTTGTCCTGCCACTAGAAGTTGAGCTACCATCACTTCGAGTAGCTGTTCAATTTAATCTTACTCAAGATGAGAATGCTCGTTTATGAATGGAAGTTGGATGCACTTGACGGAGTTAGACTCCAAGCCCAACAAAGTTTAGAAATTTACCGAGCGAGGATGTCCAAAGCATTCAATAGTTCAGTACGCCCTCAAACATT
The DNA here is from genome assembly GCA_021442155.1 of Cymbidium sinense. NCBI lineage: Eukaryota > Viridiplantae > Streptophyta > Magnoliopsida > Asparagales > Orchidaceae > Cymbidium > Cymbidium sinense. The sequence continues at coordinate 121,444,549 of CM038219.1, forward strand.
CTCGAAAGTTGAAGTAGTTTTAGTACTGAGAAGGCCAATCATCCCTCATCACAAGATCAATGGTAAATTTAAATCCAACTAGGAAGATCCTTACATCATAGAGAAGGTGTACGAAGGAGAATCCTATCAGCTTATTGACACAAATGGTCAACGACCGATGCCACCAATCAACGATCGATATCTCAAGAAATATCACAACTGATTGTGGGTAAGTATATAAATACTTAAATGAATCTTGCACTAGTAAGGCTTTCATACCAAATACACATGTAATATCACTTGAAGATTCTCTCGTAAAATGAGATTACACTTTCAAGTTCTTGTTAGTGGGGATTTTTTACATATTTATCTAAGTTGATATCGTGCTTCAAGCCGAGATCATCAGATAAATATATATTATAATCAGAATAAGTTGTGTTTATTTATATTAAAGAAGCTCAAACTATGTAATATATTTTTGAACTAGTCTGCACCCTTTATTAGATAAGGAGCATATTTTTTAGTTTTTATAATCAAAGCTGTTCAATCCTTTCCTATGAAATAGGAGATTATCCCTGAATATATCTATAATTATTATTGATAAAGTTGCTGGTCTTACAAGAACAAAAAGAATCCACTTCAATGCACAAAAAGACAGTCCTAAATGTCAAAAGATTCCCTCCAAGATTCATCAAATGTCGAAGATCAAGTCAGAAAACTCCCAATTTCAGAAGCTTCAATCAACTAAGTTAAAAAAATATCAACCTCTACATCTTCAAGTCTAGGACATGAATGGGTTCTAAAGGTTAGACTCATAAGCCCATAAATGGCCGTCACTCAACAAGCCGCAAGAAAATTCCATAGTGGAAGAGCCTCCGTTCATCAGTTTGATGACAAGACCGCCAAGCCATCACAACTTAAGTTAAAGATTCGAGTAGGTTCTAAAGGTCGGACTCAACAAGCCCATAAATGGCCAGTTGCTGACGCTCTCCTCACTCAACAAGCCATAAGAAATGAGCGCAATGAAAGAGCCCCTGCTCGTTAGTCCAATGATGATGGCTGTTCAATCTCAAACTAGATCCAATTTAGTGAATACAAGCAACCAGAATATAAGAAATCTTTCTACTTGATTGTTGGACCAAGACAATCTGAGGAAGTAACTCTCAACCCAGAGCTGCCTCAAATCAATCCTTGTATTACATACAAAGTGATATCTCAATTTATTTTCAAATAGACTGATTAAGCACCAAGCACATATCAAAGTCAATTTCCTCATCAAGTCCGTCAAAACAAAAAGCACGGGACCGAGGAAGAAATTACATAGTTCATACAGAGTTAATGACCGAACTAAAGGGATTTCGTGGTTATTCAATCCGTTAGAGTACTCATTGCTAGATTGATAACTCAACATTATAGACCTAAAATAAGCCAGAAGGCTAGGTCATCTGTATGCACCATTCAACGAGTCCGTTAAGCATAATGCTAAGACAGGAGGATCTACAAATTCTAAAATAACCAAAACTCAACCTTTCACTAAGCCCGTTAAAGCATTAAGCATAAGGCAGGAAGTATTCCTGCTCTCACCTGACAAGTCAACTGAGACAAATCAGGGAATCGCCCTCTACCGAGTTCACTAAAATGGAAGTCAAGATAAAAGAAATCTCAAGCTCCAAATCCACCATAAATATCGCAGTCATCAAGTTCAGCATGCATGACACATTGGGATAATGACATTTATCTTTCATTAACTAAGTTACTATGATAGCACAAAGTGATAACAAGCTCAATAATGATAATCTAATGTCCAAACTAACAAAGCTCATCAAAATATTATGATAGAAAGTATAAGTACCAGAAAAGAAATAGAAAATCTCACTAATCTAAAGAAATGAGTACATAGCTCATACAAAAAGTACATCAAAGGAGATGACTCTATATATCCTGAAGTTGTGCTACAAGTGTAGTAAGCATCTGATACTCTACATCTACCATATGTAACTCGTCTGCAGCTCGAGCTAAGATAGACTCGACATCTGTCATGGAGCGATGAGTGTGATACTGGTGCTACTCTCTCTCTATCGCCCAACCTCGTCTGCCCTGCTCCACCTGAAGGTCAGTCTTGCAAGACATCAAGCTCGTGAGCTCCCTCTAGAGGCCCCGTATCCTATCTGAAAGGCTAGTCATCTGTCGACATCAATAGATCTCTGCCGAAGATGTCTCAAGGCTTGTGCACTTCGCTCAAACTCATCATGAGCTAAGTCAGTAACCTCCCATCGGATCCTGACTCCCTTACGAAGCTCTTCTAGTGAATCTCGAGTCCGCACAACTAAAGAAATTTCATTTGCCTGACTATAAACTCTGTCTCCCTATATAGGCCCTCCCAGAATCTCAGCTCCATGTCCTCCAACCCAAAGTGACCAAGGCAGTCAAAAAGCATGTTGGCGTCAGAGGTAAAATGCTGAATTGACTCAGGTGATCCAGGGTCCAGCCATGAGAGCAAATATTGTAAGAACACTAAGTTGTTGTCATGCATCACCCGATTTCTCATATCAGGACCCTAGGAATGTCGACAATAAATCTCAAATTGATAATCCTCTACAGCAGGCACTATACAGATGGAATGAATAAATTATTATCAATAGAAGAAATCATCAGTAACATAACTAAAATAAGCACATGAATGAACAAATACAATACCTGAAGAAGGTAACTTAGCGGGGCCAAGTAGATCGTCGAGCGGTGGCAGTTGTGGCACTACTATGAAGTCAAAAGTGGAAAGAGGGTATATTGGAACAATAAGCGCAGTAGTAAACCCCAACTCTGCAGTAGCAAATAAGCAACGGTAGAAGGACCACATGAGGAACTGGCATCTTAAAAATAATAGACACGATTGACTGCATGCTAAAGTCTAACTCTCCTATGAAAGGTGTCTCTCTAGGCCAGTATGCATCAACAGGAGGTCCAGGAGGTGGATATGCATCCACAAAAGGTGTCACTATCTCTAGAATAATGGATTCTGCAATAAAAGTACTCGACACTCCCTCCTCTGAATCCTCAATGATGGTGGGCCTGATGCTAATTGACAATGTAGAACATGAGGGTACCTCATATGGTGTCAAAAGCTAGAAAAAAGCCGAACTCATCAACCAATCTGCCGAAGCTCTAGGAGGATCCATCTAATGGACTCGCCTCCACCTACTAGAGGAAGAAGGCACCTCTATATGGCTAGGAGATGGCTCCTTAAGTTGCACTCTAGAGTAGTAGCCTCCTCCATAGTAGCTGAACCATCCTCGCCCCTACCTGTTGTAGTAGTAAAAGAGAACAATATCAGACGTATATATTACTATTTATAAAAATATGCATGAAAAATGTATGTGAGTAAAATAAGATGTACCATCGTCCTTAGTGCTACTAGGTCATGGAGTGTCGCGATGTAGTCTCTGCGCCCGAGGAACTCCTAGCTGCCTAACTCTGCGCTCATACATCCAAGCACCATGCTCCATAAAAGAAGCAAGAGACAAGCACACCCAAGTCAACCTAATGTAATATCCCAGTGCCGCTATGTGGAGGAGCCAAGCAAAATCAAGAACCAATCCCCAACCTGAGCAAATGAATCCACATCACTAAAGCTGTGAAAATGAGTCTCCATCGACATTGAATCCATCTGAAGAGTATCAACTATGCCAGGATGAATGGTCGTCCGTCATAACCGTGGCCTGAGAGAACCTAAACTGACGAGCAACTCTGCTAGGCTGATATCCCTCCAAAACCACTGAACAATCAAATCTATAACATAGCTAGCCAGGCCTCATGCTAATGAAGTATTCCACCACCCGTAGTGATCGTCCTCTAAGGAGCAAGGTGGCTCTGCTTCTGCAATCAGTGTTGTCAACTATATCAACTCCAATCATGATGTTAGGAAGGTCACCTACATCTGGCTGGTGAACAAGAGAAAATCTATCTCTGACCAAGTGTGGAGCAAAGAAGAACAAGCGTATTTGCTCCCTCTCTAAAGTGGAAGATTCTTGAGATAGCTGAATGATAGTAGGGAAACTCCTCTCTATGAAGTACACAGGGCAAGCTAAGCAAGAGAAAGTGGATATGAAGATGGATCCATGCATACAAATATTGTCAGGGTAAAGAAATACCTCAAACTCAAGAGAACTAGAATCTGAGATGGTCCTCATAATCCTATAGGTGTGGACTACTGGAGCCAATGACGTTCCCCGTGTACTAATAGTACACTAGATCACACAAATCCCTCCCTGACAGGCAAGACAAATGTAGACAACCAAGTGACTAAAAATCCTGCTAAGAAAAGATCCTCATTCATGTCAGGTAAAGCTGGAGACACATGTGGAAGGCTCAACAGTCTCCTACGACAAGTGGTCACCCTGATGCAAACCTAGCTCAAACGGGTCACCAAACTGTGTTAGACGACCAAACAGATCATCCTCCTATAAGAAGCTACGAATCCATACACCCACTGATATCATCGCTCGAGACTGCATAAGTAAACATGCTGCTATATATGTCTAGCGGTAGTGCCTCAAAAGCTCAGGATAAACTACTAGCAAAATGAGTCTACCCCGTCGATCATCATCATCTGAAGGCTTCCTGCAAAAAAGCTCTTCTACTGGTGGAATACACTCCTCATAGCGATGACCAAAAATAGGAAGTCCTGACACTATCTATATATCTCGTAAAGTAACAGTCAACTCCTCCAAGCTAACCCAACATGTACTGCTAGAATCCCAAAACTCTATCATACCTCGAACCCAAGAAGGAGGGATACTTGAGAAATAAAATAGAGAAGCATACATTGCCTCATAAATCCCTACTGCCTGTAGTGTCTCTCGATGTGCCTGCAAAATGTACCTGGCCCAAGTCACATACCCATCGGCTAAGCTAGAATCGACTATTGAGTCTAAGCCACTCAAGTGCATTATGTGAAGCTAGCGATGGCCTAGTAACCTGGCCTATTTGGCTCAATTGTGTCACTGTCATTTGAGAATATCACACATCCCATAGATGATCACTTGCCATCCCAATAGATTATACTCCCTACATTTCAACTTAATGATGGATACCCAATCTGCTGGCTCCTCAAAAGTAAGCAAATTGAAACAATCAGGCGAGAGGAGAACATGTGAAAAGTCATGAAAAATATCACCGCATATCCTCATCCTTAAGTCTATCCCTACGCATTCAGATCTCACAGGTTATCAATAGAAGTCCAGATAGCCTCCTCACTAGGCTCGCCCAGAGCCATGTCAACGAGTCTACTTCAATGAAACATCTCCTGCAAAGACACAAGAAGATAGGGACTTAATACAATATAAAGAATGATAAGCACAAACAATCATGTAGATATACAAAGGCACTCAACTAAATGAAAGGGGGACAATAAACATGATCCTCTTTGGGAGTGCACCATATTTGTTGGAGAGCATTTGTTGACCTACACATTCATGTCAAAATGTGATAACGTGAAATCCACGGAGACAACAACTACATTTAGGGTCATATTCATCTCAATTATTGCAGCAATTAAGTGAATGAGTAAAATCAAGAAGAGTCACAGGTCAACATTGCAAAGATTAAGCCAAGTTCACTTCGATGACCATCGACATTTCCTAAATAACATTAGTTTGTGAAATAAATTGCTCAAGGCATATTCGGAAAATTGGAAATATCTAAAATGGAGGTTCGCATTGCATAGGCCAATACACAAAGGCTAAACACAATCATATACGCATGTTAGGTGGCGACGTAAAATCTAAAATGCGCCAATGACAATATATACATATATATATATACATATATATATATATATTAAGGGATGAAGTTATATCACAAAAATGTTTATCATAATAGATATGGAACTTAAAATACTACTAATAAGCGAATCTTGATGCTAAAAGCAAGTGATCCAGTTGGGCGGTCGAGCTCGCACTTAAAATATCCTTGAAACTTTGGGATATCGTTAAATCCTAAATAACTCTCAAACATGGAGTGTTTATATAGTCAAATCGGCGTCGATGTAGATCTAACGAGCCTAAGATCTTATAATTTTGACTTCATTTGAGAATTCAAATACTTAAAATACATCAAATGATCAAAGGAATCATTTTGAGCCATCCGATGGAGAGGAGTGGTTGATTTTCATGTATTTGAGCGTCACTCCTCCAATCTATAAATAGCCTCTCATTCTTCATATGAGGGGGGCCGAAGCAGGAGAGAGGAGAGAGCTCTAAAGCTTGAAGATCCTCCAAGCATAATCGAGCCACCACCACTCGGCCGATGTACTCTCGTTGGTTGTCAACAACCACCGTCTGTACGCCCACCGGTCATTGTCGTTGATCCCCATCATTCTCCATCATCTCTAGCAAGTTACCACCGAATGTGACATAACATTTGTTCCCTTCTCATATACAATCCTGTAATCCCGTTATCGGGACAATTTTGTACTTTGAAACAGATACATAGTGGAAGATTTTTACTGGGCTAGGCCCATGATTTTTTCCCTCTTTTTGAGTGTTTCCATGTAAAAATTATGAAGTTTTTTATTCACTCTTTAAATACCTGTGTGTGTGATGGATTTCACAACAAAGCTAAGATGTAAACTTTCACTTTACAATTGGTTTTCTAGCACGTAACAGTTTGACAGTATGTGGAAAACTGATTCTCATTATTTCAACTTGTATGACGACCAAGTTTTCCAACAAGATCTAAACTACCATCGAGGTGGAGCATTTCAAACTTTTAAGGAGCGCAAGCGAAGAATGAAGATTCATCAAACTTCGTTCCTTCAGATTTTGTCAAAACTGGGGCAACTCTTAATCTCAAAAGACCCATATTAATATGTTAAGCATCTAATTACCATCCCAAGAAACAAGTCAAAGTTGGAGGATATTTCAACATTGAGAAGAGATATAGTTTTGCAAATTATGATTTTTCAATCATACTCATGGAAAAATAAGACTAAGGTTAAGAAGCAACTTTGGCTACAACCACAAACAGATATTTTGATTTGACCTCATGCAGTTAACATCATCAAGTAATATTTTGACCGGATGGGTTAAAATCCTCGAGATTCAATTCAACATCATCCATACAGGTGAACGTCATTGGGTAACACCCTGACAAACAACCTCGGATAGGTCAAAAATCCTTAGCGGATTCAATTCGACCTCTTCCATACAGGTTAACGTCATCAGGTAACACTCTGAAAAATAACCTCGGATAGATCAAAAATCCTTAGCGAATTCAATTCGACATCTTCCATATAAGTTAACGTCATCGGGTAACACCGTGACAAACAACCTCGAATAGGTCAAAAATTCTCAGCGGATTCAATTCAACCTCTTCCACATTGGTTAACGTCATCGGGTAACACCCTGACAAACAACCTCGATAGGTCAAAATTCCGGTATTCAACCTCTTCCACATGATTAACGCCATCGAAGTCACACTCGACACAACAACCGGATGGGTCAAAATACTCAGTTGATTCGACCTCTTCCATACAGGTTAACGTCATCGAGCAAAGACTCTGACAAACAACTAGATATGTCAAAAGGTCCGGTGGACTTCCCATGACCTCCATATAGTTAACGTCGCCGGGTAACACCGACAAACAACCTCATAGGTCAAAATTCAATTCAACCTCTTCCATACAGGTTAATGTCATCGGGTAACACTCTGACAAACAACCTCAGATAGGTCAAAAATATTAGTATTCAATTCGACCTCTTCCATACACGTTAATGTCATTGGGTAACACTATGATAAACAACCTCGTATGGGTCAAAATCCTCAGTGGATTCAATTCAACCTCTTCCATACAGGTTAATTTCATTGAGTCACACTCTGACAAACAACCTAGGATAGGTCAAAAAGTCCTTGGTGGACTTCCCGGCTCTTCCACATTAACGTCCATCAAGTAACACTCGACAAACAATCCGGATGGGTCAAAATCCTCGGATTCAATTCAACCTCTTTCACAGTTAATGTCAGTAACACTTTCGATAAACAACCTGGATGGGTCAAAATCCTTGCGGATTCAATTCAACCTCTTCCATACAGGTTGCGTCGCCGAGTCACTCGACAACAACCTGATAGGTCAAAATCTTCACGTCGCCGGTCACCACCGATCTCCGTCGTCATCGCTACGCCACCATCCTCGGTCAGCTGCGACCATAACCATCTCCAGTCGACAACATCTTCGATCCGCCGACCATCGCCGCCATCTCGCTTTATCACCACCATCATTGTTATCGCCCATTCCGGCCGTATACCATCATTACATTTGGTTACATTGCCGATTACCATGCGCCAATCTATCGCTGCCATCTGCCGGCGTAGCCATCTCGCCATCTCTGTGGTAACCACCATCGTCATTTGGTCATCTCTTCTGGCTATTGCCGCGTCTGCATCGCCTTCTTCTCACTGCGACCAGTCGGTCATCACCATCGCCGATCCACTGGATTCGCCCGATCATTGCGCTGCCATCTCAATCGGCGCCATCGCCGCTATCAGCCCCACCATCGGTCATCTCCCGGTAACCACCATCGTCGCGCGGTTATCCCCAGCCGTCGACTTTATTAGCCAGACTTGCGCCATTCTTGCCATCTCGCCGGTAACCACCATCGTCGGTCATCCCCGTCATTCTGCGCTTGTTGTCACCGTCGCTGCCATCATGACCACATGGCGGTCATCATCCGCTCGCCCGATCCGCTGGCCATGCGCTATCATTGCTGATCGCCAGGCCATCTAATCGGCACCATCATCGCCCGTCGCCCCGATCTATCGCTTCTCCGGTAACCACCATATCGCGGTTATCCGCATTCACCACTTTCGTCGCATGCGCGTATTCTCGCTGCCGATTCGCATTGCCAATTGGCCATCACCGTCGCATCACCGCTAACCATCTCCGGCCATCTGCCGGTGATACCATGTCGCCGGTCATCCCATCATTCACCGGCGCCATTCGTCGGCGTTGACTACCGTCGTCGATTCTTCTGCACCCGTGAGCCAACCACCTCGTGCCGCCGCCATCATCGCGGTCACCACGCCGGTTTCGTAATCACAGCCGATCGGCCATCTCTGGTCGCATGCTGTGGGTCATCTCGGCCCGATGCGATCCTTCGACTCTGCGCATTGGTCGGTCCGAGGCTTGATGCCTCTTTCGAGAAAATGAGTCGCCGTATGAACTACGGGCCGGATTGAAACTCGGTTGGTCAGATAAGCGTGACAAATCTTTCGAGGGAAAATTGAGCCTCTCCATGAACTACGGACCTTGATCGCCTCACCCGGTCCAGCAAGGGTAGTTGCGCCTCTTTCGAAGAAAAGAGCCTCAGATGAACTACGAGCCTTGATAACCCGGCTGGTCAGAGGCGGTTGGCTTCTCAGGAAGTATGAACTCGCCTCCGAACGACCTCCTCTTAAGATGAAGAGGGACACTCAAGCATATGAAGAGTGTGCCTTCTCTCTTGACCCTATGTGGGCTCCAAAAATTTGCCACCGACCTCTTTTATGAAAAAAAATGGTTTAAGATGTGTTGATGTAATTTTCAGAAGGCAGATGGAATAGTAGATAAGACACTACCTAGAGATTTCATTCTCATTTGGTGAGAACTTTAGATCTGGTTCCAGGTTTCCTATAGGCGCAAGCCCCTATAGTTAATTACCCCTCCCAATAAGTGAGAGAGAACTTTCGATTAAGGCTAGTCGTTAGATTGCAAAATGCGCAGTGTAGTAGCAACATGTAGAGTTTTAGAGTTTAAGATATGAAATTTATCATTTTAGCTTAGACCGGATGGTACGGGGAATGATGGCATGCCCGATCTAGATCCCATGGTTCCGTCATCCGGAGTCCACTTGTCTACTTAGTCGAGAGGAGGTAGTAACCCCGAAGGATCCTCATCGGACACATGGGTTACGTCGGAAATTCTTATAGACACGGGTGGTGTTTTCTAAGGAGATAAAGTTTAAGTCTACTTTAGCGTGAGAGGTTGTTTGCTCAAGTATCTATGATTCACAACTCAAAGGGCGTAACTATTAGGAGCATAGTACGATCTTGATCGTAATAATAATGGCTGGCCAAACCACCGATCAAAGGACTCGGTCATAACCGCTTCATCTGTGGAACTCTTGGCCAGCGCTCAGAGGACACGGTCACATCCTTACTGGCAAGAGATTGATTGAGAGTGAACATAGCATAACACTTGATTTGACATTGGCTCCTTTGTGAGCTAAAATTTTTCTTATTTTTTCAGTCCTGACAACAGTTCCGAAAGGTGGATAGATTGAGTTTAGTTTAAATTTTTAATGATAGAGTTTCATTTAAGCAATTTATGATTGATATTTGAAAATTTATTTTAAAAAGATTGATTAATTAGAATATGTTTAACAATATTAGATCCTGTCAACTCTATTTAGCAGCTAAGATGATTAGATCTCTTGTCAAAGACAAAATCGCTTTCTTAGATATTTCAGATTTGAAACTCCTTTATTAGTTTTAGATTTTGTTAACCCGACAGTCATAAACTAGAGAAGCAATCCGCATTCCTCGAACTTGAATTTAAGCATTCAACATAGTGTAAGCATCGTGTATATAGATTAGTTATTTATCTAAGAGACAATCTTAAGTCTACCTTAGCAGCTATTTGCGCCTATCAAGTACCCTTATGATTCACAAATCAAAGGGCGAGCCATTGGGGAGCATACGCTCGTCGTGATCGTAATATAATGGAGTTGGCCAAATCACCCGTCGAGGACTCGGTCATAACGCTTCATCCGTGGAGCCTAATGGCCACGCAGCTTCAGAATACAGTCACATCCTTCGGCGAGATTGATTGAGAGTGAATATAACAGAACACTTGATTTTACATTAGCTCATTTGTGAGCTAGAGTTTACCTAATTTGTCACCCCCGATAAACAGTTGCGGAAGGTGAATAAATTGAGTTTGATTTGAGCTTTTAATGATAGAGTTTCATTTAAGCCATTTTTTAGATTGATATTTGATTTGAATTGATCTGATTAGAAAAATTGATTGATTTGAATATGTTGAAGAGCTTTAGATCATGTCAACTCTGTTTAGCTTCTAACAGAGGATTAGATCTACTGTCACATAACATAATCAGTTTATCAGATATTTCGCTGATTTGAAGCTCTTATTATAGGTTTTTAAGTTTTGTTAACCTGGAGCTAGTCCTAAGACTAAACCGGGAACCAACCCGTGCAGCATCCTCTTGAATTTAGGCATTCAACATAGTGTCGGGGCACATGCAAGAATTTATAGTTTAGCTAATTTCACTTAATTAGTGTTTTCATTGATTTTAAATATCGTAATTAGAATGAAATTTCATAATTTCTGATTAAAATAAGCCTCCATGATTTTTATAAATTTTGATTTAGTATCGCCTTCTGTCTGCTTGTACAAAGGGTTGTAGATCCGTGGCAAAGAAGACGTTTTGATTTAGATTGTAGTTTAACACTACTGACACTTAGTTTATTTGTTTGAGTTTTTATAATTCTCTCAATTTGATTATGCTTAATTTTTATCAATTTTGATAAGTTATGTCGATTTCAGTGTTTATTATTTTAGCCTTACTTATGCTTATTAATTAGCATATTAATCACCTCTACATTAATATAAGAGTTATTAAACTCAATTTGAATTTATCCTTCGATTTTGAGTTTATTGCGAGGTTGTTATGAGTTTAGCCTTAGTCCCCCTCTCAATTCCAACTAAGGCTTGTTTAATTTTGAAGAATTTGTAAGAAAAGAGAACTCACTTTACATCCATTTGAGCCATAGAGAATAGCTATTAGAGTTTGTGAGCATAATATCAGCCTCTCCAAAGTTTGTGAGTTTAATATTATCCCCCCCCCCCAAATTTCACTTAGATTTTGAATGAATATCCTGTTCTTCCTAAAATTTGCTTCAAAGGGCTCCCCCCTCTTTTTTCATTTGACGCTATAAAATTAACTACAAATTTTCCTACTTAGCTCTAAGTTTAGTTTTACCCTCCCTTTTCTAAGTCACCTCCGTCATCCCAGTGTGGTTGATCGAGTATTTTGGCTTGCTCGGTACACCCTGTTGAGCATAGCAAGTGGTGTCTTCGACCCACCGAATCTCATCCGCTGTTGAGCACGACGAGGCCTTTAAACCTGAAAGAAAGCATATACAACCTGAAAGAAATTAGACAAAATTTCGACAATATTTTGTCTAAAGGGAGCGACATCTAACAAGTGGTGGCTTACTCGGTACGTCCTATTGAGCGTAGCGAGAGGTGTCTTGCGACACCACAGTCTACTTTTTCATCTCGTCGTGCCCTATTGAGCACAACGAGGTCTTCAAACCTAAACACAAGCATGTATATATCACATTCACAAATCCCACAAGTTCGACATATTTTTCAGCGCCCAGGCTTCGAAAGGAATTGGGTTAGGTATGCGGTTGGGAATGTAAAGGCGAGCGACACTAAAATCGAAGGAAGAATTCGCTATATGTTCTTCTTCAGGAGCGGGATTAAAAGTGAGGAAGCGATCTTTGGAAATCGGCCTATTGACGATGTTCTTCCCTAATTTGCGATACAGCAAAAACGGGACAAGTTTGGGTGGAGGCTGGACGGGCCAAGGAAGGGCTGAACGGGCCGATTTTCGGGTCATAACGGGCTGGAGGCGCGGGTCAGGACGGGAACGGGTCGGTCACGCGGGTCGGGCGCGGGTCACAACAGCGGGAACGCGGGTTTGCGCGTGGGCCGGTTTTAGCGGGCCAGCAGGCGTGAAGGCAGGTCACGGGTCGGACTCGGTTTCGCGGGCCAGCGGAGCGGGTCAGCGGGTTCAACGCGGGTCGAAGGAGAGGCGCGGGCTGCGCTGTTTTGCTGAAAGGAGCAACCGGGTCGTGCGGCCGCGGGATGGGTCCGGTACAGAACGGGCCAGAGGGAATCGGACCATATGGAGAATGAGAGGACGATGGGTTCAGCGTCGACGGATAAGATGGCGTCGGCGGCGAGGAGACTCCTGCGGCAGACGACGTTCACGAGCGTAGCCGTAGACGAGCGGGAGAGAGGGAGTTACGTCCTTTCTCATGCATGCAGTTTGCTGAGAGAGAGAGCCGAGGGCGGAGAGAGTGGAGCGGCCATGCATGAGAGAGAGAGAGAGACGCCATGCAGAACACGATGAACCCACGTCCCTATCTCTTCTGGCAATCACCGGGGTGATGAGCTCCGTTGCATCGCCGGCGTACTCTCCGCCGAGGGAATCCATCACTCATCCGCAGTACGTCTTAACTCTGACTTTCTATGCATGTATGGAAAAGGCAGTTTGAAGGTTGCGACAACCATCGTGATCATATAATCCAGCTACTGTAGTTGCCACTTGAGATAAATTGGACTGGCACTCCTCGGCATGCTCAACAGTTTCCTATGCCAAACTAACCTCTTCAATTCTTTTCGGTTTGGAAGCCAAGGGGAGGTCGAGAGACGGACGCAGGAGAGAGAATGTCATGCACGAGATAATGCCCCTTTCTGCTTTTCACGTTCCCGTGCGGGTTGAAGAGGAGAACCCAGGGAAGTAACTGTTCCTTGCGGTTTTGGAGTTGCCGAGAGCGAGAGCGGTTTTGCCGAGAGTGCGTGCTTTCAATTTTGGAATCGAGAGGGAACGGTTGCGAGCCGAGAGACGGGATCGGTTTTGGGTTTTATTTTAAAATTTAAGCTAATTAATATATTAATTATGCTAATTAATATACTAATTAACTATAATCTAAATTTTACAAACAGATATAGTTAATATATATATCCCTCTTATTCGATATTCCGGTATGATATGGTGCGTCCGTTTAGTGATCGGAGCTTTTGGTTAACTCGGCATTGAATCAATTTGCAAAATATCGTCATTTCGATGCTCCATTTTCTTGACTGTCCAAATTGAGTGTGACCAGTCTTATTTGATATATTTCGACATTTCGAAGCCAATGACGTGGTTAAATTCACAACCGAAGGTTGTTTGACCTAAGTCGGTGCCTCCTGACCTCGATATGCGTGCAGCATTGACGACTCGAGCGCTTGCTCGGTTGCTCATCAAATCATGAAATATTTATATCCTGACCAATTTCGACGCGATGGTGAAGTCCGTTCATCGATCGAAGGTCATTTGAGTTGATTTTGGGGACGTCCAGTACGTTTCAGCCTCGATTTGCGTGCTGTCATTTCAAATCACTCGACATTTGCACAGACTTGTCCGAATTGAGCGCGGGCAGTCTCATTTAATAGATTTCAATATTTTGAGTCAAACGGTATAATCAACTTTATGAACTGAGGTTGTTTGAATATCATCGCAGCTTCTCGACTCCGATATGCGTGTTGACACATTGTTAGCTCGAGCGTTTAATCGATTGATCGTTAGATTTTACAATATCTATACTCGTCGGTTTGACGACGAGCGTGACGATGAAGTCGTTTGTCGATCGAGGTCATTTCGACTATTTTGATGTCCTGCTTTTGAACCACGATTTGCGCGTCTTTCGTCGTCGGTCGATTTGTAGGCTTGTTTCGACTTGTGGTACATATGTCGAGGTCAACACCCTAGAGGGGTTTTTATAGACTCCTATAGAGGCAAAAAGGTCAAAAACCTCCAAAAAATGCAAAACTGCCAACAAAATGGGCAAAAGCGCAAAACGGATAAAAAAACCCTTGCCCCTGCGCGCGGTCCACTCGCGCTCTGACCCGTCGTCAGCGTTCCAGCGACCCGCCTTCCGTCGTTCTCACGAACTCCGACGCGAATAAGAACGCGACCGTCGACTGCGATCATGTGCAAACAGCGTCTTTAGCCATGCCTCGGCCCATTCAACCGTCGTTCAGCGACCGAACTCAACCCGGCGCAGCGGGAGCGCCATGGCGCCATGGAAGCGCAGCGCCCGGCGCCTCAACGCCTGCATCTTCGAATGGGTACATAACTCAAATCATGCAGCGTATACATGCTCACCTGGCGCTTCCATGATCATAATCTTGTGCTCCCATGAAGATCTATTCTCTCAAAATGTATGGTTGATGGACCCGCAGATTTCATTGAAGAATGTGTTATTTTCAAGTATTTGACGTATATATTTTTGGATGATTGAAATAATGTCATCCAAAAATAGTGATATGACACTTAAAATACTACTAGTCGAAGCACGAATCTTGATGCTAAAAGCATCTTGTCGAAGTTGGCGGTGAGATCAAACACTTAAAATATCCTTGGAAATTTTGGGATATCGCTTAAATCCCTAAATAATCAAACATGGAGTGTTTATAGTCAAATCGAGCATCTCGAGGCGATCTAACGAGCCCAAGATCTCATAATTGACTTCAT
This sequence comes from Cymbidium sinense, assembly GCA_021442155.1. NCBI lineage: Eukaryota > Viridiplantae > Streptophyta > Magnoliopsida > Asparagales > Orchidaceae > Cymbidium > Cymbidium sinense. Next base: position 121,459,890 of record CM038219.1, read on the forward strand.
TTAAGCATTCAAATACTTAAAATACATCAAATGATCAAAGGAATCATTTTGATGTCCAGATGGAGAGAGGGTGGTTGGATTTTCATGTATTGAGGCGTCCTCCAATCATAAAAGCCCCTCATTCTTCATATGAGGGAGGGTGAAGCGACGAGAGAGAGAGCTCTAAAGCTTGAAGATCCTCCAAGCATAATTGAGCCACCACTCGATGATCGTCGACCACCCCCGTTGGTTGTCAACCAACCAGCCGCCCATCTGATCATTGGCGTCATTGATCCCGTAGTTCTCCATCATCTGCTACCTATCATTACCACATGAGCGACTACATGATGTTATTCCTTCTCATCATCATGTAATCCCGTTATCGGAAGATTTTGTACTCAAACAGATACATAGCGAAGATTTTATTGGGCAGTGATTTTTCCTCTTTTGAGAGTTTTCATGTAAAAAATTCGGTTTTCTTGTTCACTCTTTTACTTAGCGTCTTTGGATTTCACAACAAAGCTTAGGCGTAAACTTTCACTTTACCGTAACTAATTTTCTAGCACGAAGCAATAATGAATTCAAAATGAACTTAATATATGTATATATATATATATATATATATATATATATATAATCCCTCACGTATTAGCACATTTGATCTAAATAAGCTTTTATTTAAGTGATATAAATATAAGGGGTTTTTACATATATAGCACACGAAAATATATTTATTTATATATGTTTCATCTCTTAAATATTACTTTACATTTCTGTTAGTCTTGTTTGAGTTTCCCTGAATAGGTTAGTACGGAAGTCTATTTTTGTGCAGCTATATCACTTTTGAGTGCTATGTAAGTAATATTTAAGTTTGAGATATAAAATATGTAAATAGATAGATTTGGAATGCTATGTATGTAAAATCGCTAAATATAATTCATTCTCGCCGAAACTCTCCTTACTCGACACGTCAAAGTCCTTGAACGCTGTCTTGCGCCGTTCTTCTTGTCCTTCCGTTGCGTCAAAATAAAATAAAAAAAAAGAATTTTAATTCATTTATCTGACATCCCACGTTTCAAGAGACGAGGCTCTCCACAAAAAAAGGAGGTTAATTTTTTAACGTCTCTCTGAGCACATGCACCGCGATGTCTTCTTTTTCCTTTGAGGTGGAACTTCACCCACGAGCAGAAAACGCAGTAGCTTTTCTCTCTTTCCTCTATCCACAAGCCTTTCCTCTTCTCCTGATAAATTCATTCATACCACCAGTAAACCCAATCGCCGACGAAGCTCCAATCAGCCTTTCGTCGCTCGAACCTAGCTGACGCCGGTGAACTCACCAAGTCGTTGTCACCTCACCATCTCCTCTCCTCGTCGCAAGCCCAGCCAACTCACACGAGATCAACATTTTTATCAAGCTCGTCCATATTTCACGTGAAGCCGAAAGCTTTCACTGTAGTTACTTCCCCACCGAGCTCCACCACACGGTCCACACCTACTATCCTCTCTCTCTCTCCTTTATTTTATTTTATTTTATTATTCTCTTTCTTTTCCCTCTTGCATGGCAAACCATTCTCCCTCTCTCTCTTTCCGTAAGCTATAGTAAAACAAGAATAAAAAAACTCTCTTACTCCCTCTCTTCACGGCTTACAGAGAAAAAAAAATCTTTCATTTTTATTTTTGTTTTACTTTCTTCTCTCTCCGTTCCTCTCTCTCTCTCTCTCTCTCTACAATTTTCCAAGCCGAGCAACTCACTGCTCAACTCACAGATCACAGATTCATTCTCTCTCTACTTTCTTCTCTCTCTCTCTCTAGTTTACAGGGGATTATTTTTAAAATAGGCTTAATGTTAATCTTAATTAGGCGTTTAGGCATGAAAATTTTTTTTTTTATAAAAATGGGCAGTTGTCGTCTACGGATGCTGACTGACAGGAAAGCCGTGCGACGGACGACAGAGGATTTTGTTTTTGTTTTTTTCCTTTCGGTGGAGAGAGAGAGAGAGAGTGAGAGAGGTGGCGAGTTTTGCTTTCGGTAGGAGAGAGAGAGAGAGAGAGAGAGAGAGAGAGAGAGAGAGGGTTTTATTAAACTTTTTTTTTTTTTTGAAAAATTTAAAATGTATTCCAAAATGTAATGTATCAAGTACTGAGAAGAAGCTCAAGACTATAAGAAAGTAAAAACGGACTACAAGATACTTAAGACAACCTACACACTGCTAACATGAACCAAACTGACTGCCTTAACTATGTGAAAACCAAAAAACAATGGACTCGAATTAAAGATCGCTGCTTGAGCCATCCAACGGATCACGATCAAAACCCAGGAGAAAGGGTAGGAACCCTAACCGGTTATACTCAGGAAGGTGTCTCATGTATAAAAACCATTAGCATGAAGCTCATCATAGTCCATTCCAAAAACCGTTTTCCCTGTAAACCCAAATAAGAGCACCTCTTCTTGCCAAAACCGTAATATCTTCCCTCCAAAGACACAAACCATACTCCTCAGTATACATCCGACCAACAAGCCATAAAATATAAATCAATCCACTATCCAAGATAACTCCATCCAGAAGCATATAACTAAGGAACAAGAGAATCCTCCACAACAAAACAAAAGCACACACAAAACTTCCATCCGAATATGTTGCATTATAAATTATAAATTATGGACTCGTGACTTTGATAAAACCGTGAAAGATCCAACTCAAGCATACGGTGACAAGACCGATCCGACCCTCCGGTTGGTGGAGCTTCCATCCAAGGTTCTTGTAATGAGCATCCAAGCTATGCCAATATTTGAATACCCATGGTAAACATAAGTGTCATTGTCATCGAGATTTCTCATGTCTGTTGAGATCCCAAAGACGGCATTTATCCAACAAGTAGCAAATGAGTAATGAAATGGCATAGCAGATTGAAATCCTATTCCTCCAACTTAAGATAATTTGCATATAACGTGCCGGACTCATTAACCTTCCATCTTGCTATTTTAAAAGCAATTCTATCTTTAATTTGATCGAAAAGTCGAGGGGAGAAAGATGAGTAATAAGCCTTTTGTTTCTTTCTCTCCAAATACAGTAGACTAAAACAGCAGTGGAAAGAAAGTGTATCCTTTTGTTGATTTTATGCACATTAGGTTCCAAACTATTCAGAACTTGTTGCAAAGTATATTGCATTAAAAAGAAATTGCCATTGGGAAGAATACTTCTAATCAGATGCATTGAAAATGGACATTCAAAGAAGAGATGTGAATGTGTTTCAGAATCAGTAAAACAAAACCTGCATATAGTTTGGATACTGAGCCCTCTTTTAACAAGCAAATCAGATGTTTTTAACCCCCCTAGATAAGCCATCCAACAATAGATAGCATAATTAACAAGTAGAAAACCGATATATTTTTAAGGTAAGTTCTCAAAGAGAGCTCTGTTTGAAATCCGATTAGTGGGTTACGCAAGAAACCCCAAGCAATCTAGTCCTCACCACCCACAAGATATAGAAGCAATAGTAGCGGATATTCAACAAAGAAAAAGATGGTATTCTCCAATGGCCATAAAAGTACAAAGCTTTGCATCTTTATAATTATGTTTGTGACGGTCATTAGAATCCATGCATTAACCATAGATTTATTCTCACACCAAGGATCAAAGAGCAAAGAAAATGTATGACTCCTATGTGATAGTTTAATTTATCACAATAGCGATTTGCATACAATTTCATTTCCTTCCACATGGGAGACTTTGTGAATAGAGGGATTCCAAATAGAACCATATTTACGATTACACCATTTAAAGAGTGATTCTCGCTTTAAAGTTTTCCACATTGTTTTAATTTTAATAATGAATTAGAGAATGCCTATTCCACCTTTCAGAGGTTTTGTCCCATGATATTGTAGTAAGTTTGTTTGAAACCCCATTATGATAGAAGAATCTTGAAGTGAGAGAGAGTAAATTTGCTTTAAAACACCTTTGGGAATGATCATGATCTAAAACCAATAAGATATGAAATTGTTAACTGTTAATCATGTAATTGCACTTCCTCCAAGAGACAAAAACTTACATTTCCAAAGCCATCTTTGCAATTTGTCAAATAAACTTGGAGTTCATGAGTTTAGAGATCCCAAAGTTAAGGGGAGACCCAAATATTTGATGATAAAAAATACTTTTGGTAATATTAAGGATACTACAAAGATTTTCCACCTCCCTAGAGCCTTTAGAGAAACAAATGAGGGATTTATCCAGATTAACAACAAGTATTTTTTTAATTCCTCAAGACAAAATTTCGTGGAGCCGAATGGCTATGCATCCCACTAAGAGATCATCAAAAAACAAATGAGAAATTTGACAAGTTCCAGCAGAGGTCTATATCTAAATAAATTAACCTCTCTATCAATTAAACAGAAAAGTGTCAATTGGCTATGGTGAACAAGAATGGGGATAAGGGACATCCTTGTCGAGACCAAATTTTGAAGAAAAGTAACCTTTGATTTCCATTTATAGAAAGGAATATCGTGATGATACATGCTTTCACCCAATTAATAAATCTACTAGGAAACCCAATGATTTAAGTCTATGTAAGAGAGCTCCTGCATAATCAAAAGCCTTTCTGAGATCAAGTTTAGCAAGAAAAACCCCATGTGATTTGTTATGAAACAACTCATTACAAATTTCACTAGCCATAGTGATGTTATCCGAAATGTCCCTTCCTTTAACAAATGCATTGGGCATTAATTAAGAGGAAGGACTTTCTTCATCCTAAGCAAGAACTTTGGCAATAACTTTGTAAAAGTGTTGCAAAGAGATATTGGTCTATAGTCGAGTTGAGTGTTTAACTTTAGGAATCAAAGTTATCAAAGAATGTTTCACGCTTGGAGCTTTTGGGTTTTGAAAAAGTGACGAGGATTTAAAAAGCTTTCCAAGTCTTCCCAAGAGGCGAGAAAATTTGGAAGTAAAACCATCAACTGAGCTTTATTTTCACTTATACTATATAAGGCATCTTTAATTTATTGATCACTAATATCCCTCCAAACCCATGATAGAATCGGGAGAGTGAAATTCTGGGATATCCTGCATGAAAGAGTCGAGGAGTTACGTTAAAGAGAAAGTGAATACTTGCAAAACTCCTGCCTATGGAATCGATCATATAAGACACCTTGTCAAGAAGCTCTCTAATCACATTAGAGCTTCTTCTTGAATTGAAAGTATAGAAACTTAATATCATCATCGGAGGAAGTAAGCCAATGAGCCTTAACGCGTTAACCCATGCATCCTCCATATAAGGAAGTAAACTAATGTAAGATTCTTTAATAACCTTGACTAGAAGGAATTCATGCCTTTCCAATTTTTCAAGAATTTCTTTTGATTCCATTTTGCCTTATCAATTTGGAGTTGTAAAGGTGATGAATTTCTCATGGCTTCTTTAAGTGCACTTTTAACCTTGGATAATTTGTTTGCAAGAACAAAGATTGGATCACCAACCACAAAGGTCTTCCAAGCAGCATTGATAACCTCCAAGAAATCGGGTGAAAGGGTCCAATAATTCCTGAACATAAACCGATTTACCCGAACAGTTGTATGGTTCATGAAGATGATGAGAGAAGAATGATCCGACAGAGAGGAGGGAGGAGGAGGGAATTTATCCAACCAAAGCGATTGCAAAAGACCCTATCAAGTTTACAGTTTATTGGTTTGTTGATTGGACCATGTATGAGTAAACTGTGCTGAAGGGAGTC